>PVJD01000969.1:0-321672 GCA_004026545.1 Mormoops blainvillei
GGAAGATGAACTGGGAGGGCCCTTGGCTTTAGCTTTGAAGGTCCTTGTGACACCATGGAAGGTGTCATCTAACCTTGTACCCTCTGTGCGGGGAGCACGGAGGGGCAGGGAGGCCTTAGCTCTGAGACCCTTGCGCATTGCGCACAGACTTCCCAGTGCAAAAAGCCTAGAGCTGGAGTCGCGTCGGGCAGAACCCTCGTTCCTTGATATCGCACTTTGCGTCTCAATAATGCTTCCAGCTTTTCTTAGAATTTATTAAAATAGTAAAAGCGTTTCTCTCTCTGCCTTATTATTTTTCATGCAGTCTGTCATAGAGTAGGTTTAATCCCTTTATTAGTGAAAGTAGTTAAAATGTCCCTTCTGAAAAGCCAAAAAAATTTTTTCACTGTTTCTAGTTAATCTGATACCTTTATCTTTAAGGTCTTTTGAAACATCTTAGTGAAAACAGTACCAAAACTGAAATTGTGTATCAGCCACAGAAGCGTGAGAGTGTGGCATGGTTTGGGGTGGGTGGAGTGGATGCTCAGTCACGTTGACAGGGCTCCTGAGTTCTAACTCCAGCCCTGCTCTTTGTTAACTCAGACGTCTCTGAGTCCCAGTTTCTTCATACAGAAAATAAGGGCTTCAATTTAGACCTCCAAGGTTCTTTTTAGTACTAATTTTTTAGCATTTAATCAAAATGCAGCAGGCAGTATTTTTTTAAATCAGATTTTTCTTATTTTTTATACCTCTTTCTGACACTGCATCCTTGTCCAGCTACTGCCCCATTTCTCTAGTTTCTTTTACAGAAATGCTTCTCAAAAGCGCTCTCTCTACTCCTGACCCCACTTCTTGTCCTCCCATTTTTTCTTACACTCACTCCGTCTCCCTTTAGTCTCTGCACTCCACCCAGACTCCCTGTCAAGGTAACTGTATTGTGAAACCCAGGGCATTTGTCCCAGGCCCCTGGGGTGTATTTTTTTAGCTAACCACCTGAGGGCACTAGGCCAGGTCTTCAAGTGTCCTTGGCTGGTTAGGTGGCGCAGGAACTGTGTCGTAGCAACTGTGTCGTAGCTTCATCCTGGTGGCTCAGCTGTGACATATGCGTTATCCCTTTACTTGTTACACACGTGAAGGGCCGCTCCCTGGAGGTTGTGGGAATGGGGGGTTCTGGGAGATAACCTGTGTAATGTGCCCCGTGCCGGGCTTGTCCCTGCCTGATTTTTCTCCATCTTTTCTTCTCCCTTCCGCCATTCCTCCGCCCTCTAGTCTTGCCCTCTAAGTCATGGCATGGATTACACCCACAGAACACGTCCTGATCCACGTTGCTTTCAACATGTAATAAAGGTGTTTTCTTCAGGAGGCTGCTTTCCAGCGTCTCTCTCCCGTCTCTCACCGAGTGAGAGCTGCTTCCCTGACTGCACCTACAGCCCCCGAGGCGGATCCTCTGAGGGGCGTGGCCTTTCCCCAGCAATAAATCATCCCCGTGGCTGCTCTGCCTGAAGGCGGGTCTTTCCTCGGCCTGGGAAATTAAGAGAGCAGGACCCTCTCCTTTCCCTTCGGGTTTGCCGCGCAGTTTGTTCACAGTGAACTGTGCCATGCAACTCCAGCCTCCACCTGGTCAGCAGACATATGGACTCAGGTGGAAGCAAACGGGATATTGCAAATATCAGGCACTTCTGTCACCAAGGAGTCAGTGAAGGGGAATCTAATCATTCTTGAACAGGTTGTCCTCTGCCAAGCCTCATCATCCCGGTGTGCAGATGCACAAGAAAACAGCTCGAGTCTCACTTCAGAAACCACCCGAGCCGTCGGTGGGCTCCTTATCCACTGTCTTTCGTGAGTGGATGGGCAGCACCGTCAGCCTTCACTAGGGTAGGAGCAGGAAGGGCCTCCTTTGGTCTTTCATGCCTCGCTTGCTCCAGGCCCACATGCTGGCTGTCCTCAGAAAGCCATTTGCGCTTAAAGTCTTTTCCTTAGTTGTAGGAGGAGAAGCTTTGTCCCTTGTTGAAAATGGTTGGCACTGGTGGGGAAGACAGAGCTTTATTTGGACGGGGGCTCTTTCTTCAACCCTTGCTGTTCGCCTGCACAGTCTTGCTCCACTGAGTTCAGTCCAGCAAGGTTTTACTCCTTTTAGGTGCATTTATACTCCTGCAGCTTGAATCCTGGATACATAAGATTCCTGAGCTGCTGGATGTCTCTAGAAACTTTGATTTTAAGAACACGTCAAGGTGAGGTAATATGAGCCATGTCATTACCTGCATTTTTGTGTTCTAAAAAGTTCCAAGTTTATTCACGTCCCTGGTCCCCTTTCGTGGCGCTTTCTTTCCCTGTGTATTTTTCAGTCAGATCCCACGGCACCTTCTTGTAATGTCCTGTGTCCTGTCTGTTTCTCCCAGATATGTAAACTCCCTGAGGCCAGGGATACCCTCCGTCTTGTTCGTTATTATATCTTCAACAACTCGCCCTGTGATTAGCACACTGTAAATACTCAATAGCTATTTTTAATAAAGAATGATACAGCCTGGTTTAAGAGTAGTTTAATAGCGTAAGAGGCGAATGTGAGCTTTGAAGTCAGATAGACCTGGGATAAACTTTTCGCTGCCTCTTTTCAACAGCTGCAGGGCTCGTTAATCTTTCTAAGCCTCAGTTTCTCATCTGTAGCAGATAGGATCTTGTATTGTTGATAATTAGATAATTAACAGGTAGTGGGTACTTACTATGTCCTAGCCGCTGTGCAAAGAAGTCTACGTGGATTGTTCTCTTCAGTCCTCGTGATGTCTTTGAAGTGAGTGCTGTTGTTATCCCCCACTTTTTTCAGACAAGAAAGTCAAGCCTTCAAGCAGCAAAAACTAGTCACCCAAGATTACATAGCTAGGAAATGGCTGAGCTAGGGGTTAACAGTCATCTGACTTGAGGGCCTGTGCTTTTGAGCTTGTGGGCTCCTTGAAGGTAGGCACGTTTGGTAGTAATAGAGCAGTTATTCAACAACCACAGTTGGATAATCAAAACCAGTGAAGTGCAGGAACCGCACTTAAAATTGTCTTTATTCCAGTGCAGCTGCACTGCCTTCCCATTGGCTAAGCACTTGTGTAAAATTATTTAACTGATCGCAAGCACTCAGTGAGTATTATGAGTGAAAATTAATGTATAATAATTGTGACAATGGAAGTTGCTGTTTGTTGAGCAGCTGCTTGACATACTTTAAAGACGAATCTTTATGACACCTTGTGAGTTACAAATAAGAGCCTGGAGCTCAGAGAAGTTACTGAGTTTGATCAAGGCCATGGGGCGGCTACAGTGGCAGCCAGAGCTCAGACTGAAGTTCAGACCCGATCCCCAAGCCCGTGCCCTTTGCACCACGTGCAGTTGATGAGATGGGCCGTGAGAGCTGGGGCGGCCTGTGTCCGGCGCGCCTCAGGAAACCACCGTGACGTTGGTACCTAGGAAACAAAACGGACCTGCTGCCCAGCGGGGCTCCCCTCTAACCTAGTCCTGTTCCTGAGAAGCTGTGTGTGGGTGTGGGTGTGGTGACTTGGGATGGAATCACATTTCAGATAATTATTTTATTGCCATAGGCTTTCTTTCCTCAAAGAGAACAGCTGTACGACTTTGAGGCGCCACACAAGCACACACACCACAGACCCCCCTTCCTAGCTCCCGTTACCAGAATGATAACTGTGCTCTGAAGACTGTTTTCAGACAGATTAAGTATATATTTTTATCTTAAGGCCATGGAAATAACATTTGGCTATAACCACATTTCCCATCATGGCTTTAAGAAGCAGTTGCTCCCTCTTTAAGTAGATTTGGTGGGTGGGTGATACCTTCTATCGGACTCACACATAGAATCACGGTGTACCGTTTCGTGATGCTTATGGGAGGTGGTGGCCAAGCTGACTTTCTGGCAGTGTTGTACTACCCGGGGCATCTGCTTCTCGCTTTCAGAATGAGCCGTGGACATACACTGCCGGGGAAATTCTGTGTCCCCAGGCTTCAGTGAAGTATGAACAACCTAGTGACAATGACCAAATGTTTTCTCTCTTTCTCTAAGTTCTCCAAGGGCTTATCTATGAAGATTGTTGGTTATGCAAAGTCCGTCTTTATGGATAGTTCTCTGAAATGGTTCCAATTAAAAAGAAGTGGGTAGGCTGCCAGTCAGTGTCAGCTAATAAATTACAGTCAGCTCCTGTCATTAACAATGACTCTGACTGGAGAAGAGAAAGAAAAAGATAAAAGTAGATTGTTGAAATTTGTTGATAGGAGGGGTATATTACTCTGTCCATTCTTACATAATTAGAAGAATAAAACAGCAGCTTCCCATTATGTATTTGAAATAGGAAGTCTGTTATTACTTTCTTCTAGGGTATAATTAATCAATTTTAGCTCCAGTATTTTGGATGTTATGGTGGAATTGAGTTTTATTAAAAACTGAAGTTGAATAACAATGGCTTAATCAAACTGACCCTATTGTAAACCTAAAAATGAGCTTCATATACAGAAAACTCATTATTTCTTTAATGATGCCCAGAGAAGAAATTGAATTGAGAAGAGGCAAGGCTAGAATTTTAAGGCTTGTTCCATAGGAGAATTTCACTGCGTCCAAAGGGAAGCATCGCAGCCCTCAGGCTTGCATGGAACAATGCCCGGGGTGTGGCTGAGCATCCTTTCAAACCCTCAGTCACACCAGACAGGTGTACCCATCGGCACTCATCAGCTCTGCGGGGTCCAGGCCAGGAGAGCCTTGCTGGGGCGCAGCAAGCAGCGTCTAAGGACAGTCGGGGGATGGAAAAGAAAGCTCCATCTTTTCTTCCAGCTAAAGTTATAAATCTTTCAGGAGCTTCTAGAAGCAGTTTGTTAACCGTGCTGCTGCTCTGTGAGGAAGAAAATGCCTGACTGGAAAGTGGCAAAAAAACCCCCACAAACTTTGGCAAAGTTTCCTTCTCTGCATTTAATCCACATTTCAATGTCTCAATCTAGTGCCCTTCTGTTGGGTTATGTAGTTGGATGTTCCTCTAGACATGTTGATAAATGATGTTGACTTAGTCAGGGAAGCTGCACGGTGGACCCAGGACAACTTAGAGAACCGCAGTGGCTGCGGGAAATTCTTACAGGCTCCCAGTCATAAATGAGCAACATCTTGAGATTCTGGACTTTACCGATTTGACATTTATGACGATTCATATAGGGCAGCTTTGACTTTTTTCTTTGAAAACACATTATAAAGGGATCGTACTTGGACTGCTACTCTATGACCTGGATTAGAAGGAGACTGTTTAAATATACTGAGAAAGACAACTATTTTTAAGCCTTTTGGGAGGATGTATTTCATGCAATAATACACGACTTACAAATAGCATCTATCCTTTAAGCAGTCCCTCTACATTATCAGTCTAATTTAAGAATGTGTGTGTGTGTTAAAGGGACTGCAACTGCATTTCCTTTAAAAAGTATGGTAGAATCTAGGCTTCGCATTTTTGCCTCTTAACATACATTAATGAGAGTGTTTTGTAATTCGTGGTGACAGTTATTCCTTGTATGGTGGTTCCGTGTGGGTCTCAGACAATGAAGAGAGGCTGATCATACAGCCTGTGTTAAGTGGCACAGAACTTCTTGTCTTCATGTTTATCTCCATGAAGAAGCCACCCAAAATCAGAACTAAGGTCACTAAGGAAAAGAACAGAATACAGGGACCCGGTACTGACAATGGGCATCTGCGATGGCTCGCTGAAACCCCGGCGGACCGGCATTGACAGAAGACTGGGTTGGTTGGGTTTTAGTGTTGAGAGACAGAGAGCGAGCCATCGTCTGGTGCTGAAGGAACGAGGGAGAAGGAACATGGCTGCACTTCGGTTTGAGGGTGGTAATACCTGGTTATTAGCAACCACCATCTTCCAAGCTGCTGCTGCTGCTGCTGCTTTTTTTTTTTTGTGGCAAAGGTAGATTCTTAAATAACAGAGTAGGGTGGAAGGAAAACTTTGAAAAAGAGAAAGCATGGACATAAGCATAATTTTCCTTCTTTATGAGAACCTTAACTTTGTTCCAGAATAAGTCATTGCTTCCATCTACGCCGTGCTCCAGTGAAGGTGGAGGTCAGCGACCAGGATGGAAACAGAAACTGCTGCTGTATTCTTTGTTGTTGAATCAGGTGACATATTTACTAAATGTACATGGAAATTTTGAATGTTTTTTCGTGGGTTCACAGATTCTGAGTCGTTTGGTAAATTCAAATGAAGATTTTAAAAACCACGTGTTGACATTGGCATGTTGACATTCACGTTGTGAATCCCGAGTGCATTCAGGGGGCTGTGACTGTGTGGAGGGCTCACCGCAGTTTCCAGCACATGCTCAGTAAACATAAGCCGGTGTTGCTGTTGTTAGCTACTGTGACTGTTAAAGGGAACTGCGGCTGTAGAATGGCAGCAAGTGATGACAGAAGTGTCCCACCTGGTCAGCGTCTCTGTGACGTTCAGCAGGTTGCCAGGATGCTTCCCCTGTCAAGGTATGCTTAAGGAATTCAAATTCCTTTCACCGTCAGCACACACAAAACAAAACTGGAGAAATAATGATTGGCCTTCATGTTAATAATAGGCTTTTTTATAGTTGCAGCCTGTGACTTTGTCGAACCTTCCATCAAATGGCATTAGAATCCCAGGAGCTCCCTTGCAGAGTTTCCAGCACTGCAGGGAGACCCCAGTGACCACTGAACACAGACACGATGGAGGACTTGACAGAACCCTGATTCTGGGCCAGGCGCTCTGGGATTCAAGTCATCATTCCCTCGTGTATTAGCTACATGCGACCCTGGGAGATTTAGTTTCCTCCAAGCCTTTCGGAGATTCTGTTTTGCCAAAAGAGTTCGCAACTACAGGAAAGTCCTAACCCTGTGTGGATAGGCCACCCCACGCCTTCCTACTTGGGTAGCCCCTGGCAACCCCTCTGTACTGTCACAGGTTACAGAAGACAGGGACTGTTGATGTTCAAGGTGATGCTGGGTGGTCAAGGCAGGTACTGCCCACCCTGTCAAGTCCAGGCAGCAGGATGTGCATTTGAAAAGCGTTTTCTTTCAAGTGATTGGAATTTTTCTTTTTTTTAAAAAATGATGCTTCACAGCATAAGTTTTAGTTAACAGGAAAATAGCCCACTGTAGAGCAGCGTGTGCAGTGAAGATGCCGCATGCGTGTGGCATTGCTGTCGCCACGTCGCAGTTCTCTGTCTCACGGCTGCAGGAGCTGCTTGTGGTATAACTGCTCGTACAGCACCGTAGTAACAGCTGACGTTTACTGGGCTCATTTGTCTGCTAGAAAATGTGCTAAGTCCCTGTCACAGGTTCTGTTCTTCCTTAGTCTCACCGAACAATTGTGCAAGATGTGCACTGTTAATAATTTTCCAGACGAGGCACCTGAGACTTTGAGAAGAGTTTCTTGCCCAAGATGACACATGTAAAAAGCAGTGGAGCTGGGATTTGAGGTCAAGGCTCCTGATCCCAGAGCCCACCCTGTCACCTGTTTGCCAAGCATTTCAGGATGAGTCTGATACTTGTGCCGCATTGGCCCTTGTTGGCATATCTTCTTATTTTGTGTGTGTGTGTATCCTTCATTCATCCTCTTTAAAACAGATCTTGGCTTTAGATATTATTTGTATGTAACTAAAAAATGATTTGTTCATTCTTACATTTTATTTGTCTTCTGATCCACCAGTAAATAATGAGAAAGCTATCAGGCTTGACGAGAGGGAGAGTGTCCGCACTGGGCAATGAACACGGGTCATGTCTCCACATCTTTGTGAGCGTTCTCCATGGCGAATTTAAAAGCCTAGATCAGCAGCTTCTCACTTGATTCCTGGCTGCTTCTGCCCTCAGGGTGGGCCACAAATTTCAAATTCTTTGGGATATCATCTTGGACAAAACAAAATTGGGGAAATTAACCTATTTTTAAGGCCTTCTATGATCCACTGTTGCTAACTATTTCCTATTTTCTGTGCAACATGGGTACATAACAAGGATTTTGAATATAAGGCATAGATGGGCAATCACAACATCAGAATTTATTATCTTTGTTTAGCAAGCATGTTTCAAATTCAACCACGCTAATGCTTCTGGCGTGCGGTTTGATTGTTTTTGCTGTTAATGAACAAGGGGAATTACTGGAAAAGGAGAGGATGGCAAAATCCTTTTCTTATTTGTAGGGAATTGGCCGTTGAAAAAGGAGAGCATGTTTTAGAGCCCCTATAATACAGTCTTGAAAATACTCATTACAGGTATGAGAATAATCTAATTAAGAATTCTTTAGCCAAGTGTGGGGTACACTGAGCCCTAATTCTGTTTTTCCGTGTGATCTGGAGCCGATCTCCTAGGGGCAGAAATACTGATGTTAGCCTCCTGCTTTCATTAAACGTGGTTTTCAGATATTTTTTGTTCCCTTGGGAAAGATCCTTTATAAACATAAGGTTAAAAGGTTAATTTTAGGTCTATGGTCTATGAAACATTAAATTTTCCCAGAAAGCTTAATCAGATATTAATATAACTCCCAATCAGTCCTCTTGAACCTGCTGTGAGTTTTGACATTACTCCTTATTGATTAGAGCTGTTCTCTTGGCTGCTCATGAATTATTGATGGTAGATCCCCTCAGGGGGTTCAGGCATTGTGAAGGGAGAAGATAAAACCTTTTCTGAATGGCTCAGGCTTGGTGGCCAGGGAGGGCCACCTCCCTGGGTCGCTGCTGTCTCAGTCACCCTGCAGCTCTGCGGAGCCCTGGGCTGTGAGAGGAGACACCAAAGGGATTAGACTGTGCCCAGCAAACTCGAGGCACCTGAGCGGCAGGAAGGATTTTTCACATGTCTGTAGAGAGCAGTTCAAAGACACTCAGGCACTCTAGGAAATAATTAAACTTTTAAAAACAAAAATCGGTTAAAAAAAAAAGTTGATAGAACAAGGTGAACTGCGCAAAACACGTTTTTTAGGTATTTTCGTTTGGGCTTTGCTTTTGCAACCCCAGAACTGAATGTCATGAACACAAGTGCGCCACTGGGAACACCTTGAAGCAGTGTGGGAATGTGTGCGACTGTGTGGCGGCCCTCGGTGCGCAGCACTTGGGGACCGAGAGGAGATGTACAGATGAGAACTGTGTGCAGCATTGTCCTGTTGGGAAGCTCAGACTCTCGGGCCGCAGTCATGGAATGGGGAAAACGAGTACAACCTTGAGGTCGCTGTCCTTTAGCTTACTTCCTCAGTTTGAGGGATGTCTTTTTAAATAAAGGTACTTTGCATTTTTAAAGACTACAGAGAGAAAAAGAATGTGTATGTGTGGGGGGAGGGACATGAGCTAAATATATGAAACCACATGAGATTTTTTTCCCCCTAAAATTTAGGGTAATAATCTATAATAATAATAAATTTGGAGATTTACTGATTTTAAAATATGCTACCAGATACCAAGTAACAATCACTAAACCCCAGAGCAGAATTATATACAAAATTTAATGGAGGTGCATTCTTAGTTGACCTTGAAATGGAAAAAAAATCAGCCAAACCTCCAATCCACTGTTTCCATCTCTCGGGACTTGCGGAGGAATGTCTTGGATGGCACTTTGGTTTTGCTCTGTGACTTGGAGGAGAAATCAGTGCTGATTTAAGGCTGTGGTGGCTGACGTGGGTGATTAGCTGTGCCCCGTCTACCTTGACTGTCTTTTGATCTGGCCACTCTGTTCAGGTTGTTATAATATCCAAAGGGGGAAAAAATACTTAAACTTTTGTAATTGGGAAATCAAGTGATACTTTAAAAACTTAATGAACCTCGAGAATTGCTGCTTACCAAATAAAAGTAAAAGTGCTACATCAGGAAGGTGGAAAAATTGTCTTCTTTGACACTTCCTGAGTTGGGCAGCATGTCTGTAGTAAATAATTCTTCTCGGCTGTGTGCAAATTTTCTTCATGGGCACTTTGGGGAGACATAAAAAACCAGAAGTACATATTAAGATTAAAGCGTGTTAATTTCATGGGCTGGAGGAAGAATGAGGAGTGACTACTAGTAATAGGTACAAGGGTTCTTTGGGGGTTGAAAATGTTCTAGAATTAAGTAGTGGTGATGGTCACACAACTTTGTGAGTATACTAAAAACCACGGAATCATATACCTTAAAACCATGGATATTATGGGTTGTGAATTTTATCTCAATTTCTTAAAGATCATTAATTCCAAAATTTTAGTTATCATGTACATATATGTGTGTTGTGTGGTCAAAAACAGTGGCTTAGCTTGTAATCCTGTGGCAAGGCTTCTGTTTTATTTTACCCACTGCTTCCCGATGAATCCTCCTTAGTCACTTATTTAATAGGGTTAGAAGCTTTCAGTGGACCCTCCTTGCTTTTAGGCAAGTCTGTGCCTGTAGTGGGGCAGACCGGGCACAGACACCTGCCAGGGCTGCCCTTTCCCTTCTACTTTTTAGGATGGATTGAAACTCATTGCTTGGCATGTAGGACCATCTGCATATGAGTCCCAGCCTACCTTTCATCAGCTCCATTCCTTTATGTGCCCATTCATTCACCTACTTCCCTATTTTTTTTGTTCATTGCTTCTTCTGTTGGCTGGTTCGTTTGTTCATTTACTAAACTACTCATTCATCCAGTAAACCGTATGCCTGATCTTAAGACCGCCCCCCTGGGTGGCATGTTCCCTCCACCCAGTGTGCAAACCTGTGCTGTTCTTTATCCCGCTTTCTTCCTCCAGCTCCGGCTCACCTCCCACCTCTTCTGTACAACTTCCCTTTGCCGTTGCACAGCCAGTGTTTCCTCTCTCGAAGCACTCAATAAATAATGCAAGAAAAACTTAGAGCACGAATGGAGGCAATAGGAGAGTCAGTCGTCCCGACTGTCACTGGACTCCTCCAGGAGGTGTCTGAAGTGCCTGCCTTTCAACTTCCAGATCTAAGCATGCAGGACCTAAGCTTTTGGAGTCGATGATGGGCATCAAACTGGAAAATGAGCAGCTCCTCACATGGAGCGCTAGTTCTTACACTACTGCAGGAGAGCAACTGCAAACTGAGGAAGATCTATGTATTTCTCAGTTTGGCCTGAGCTTTAAACTTTAAATATATGGCTGTTACCTCCAGACTATGCGGAAATGGTGGTTTGGGAACATGTGGAGCTCCTCACAGGGGACTGAAATGTCAGAGGGTTTCAGGACATGAATGGTGGAGAAACCGGCACTAGGGCCTTTTGCTGCCTTATCCCAGGTACCGCTGTCGGCGGGCACTGCTAGGTTTGAGGGCCCTTTTCTTTTTCCTCACGCCGTTCTCCTTTCTCTTCTCGTTGTGAACAAAACATGGTTTGGGAAAGCTTTACATTTAGTAACGCATTATATAATCCTAGAGGCCTTTTGAAAACATATAAGACCGACTTTGATAAATGGCCAGACTGGAGTTTGAACTGGAAGACTCCTGGGAATTCCTACTCCTTGTATGATCTTTTATGCTTCTGTTTTATTTTAAATTTTATTTTGGCTTAAACTTGCAAATAATTTCAAAAATTTTTCTCTCTCTTTCTCTATATGTAAATGTGTATATTTTGTGATAGTGCCACTTTCACTTTAGTTAAGAAGCTTTAGGGTGATTGATATTTGGGGTCAATCATAGTCTCTGTGTTTTAAGAAAGTTTAAGCTCTTTGCCAACTACTTCTACAATATGTTTATTAGCATTGACTTGTCATGAAAAGACTCAAGAAATGTTACTGGAAGTGATAGGTCTGTGGAAGAATTTGACACATGTCCCTAAGATGGCTTATTTGTGAGCCTCCCTGAGGACCATAGAGCACACTGAAGCTGTCCGCATTGGGATGGCTTCCAGAAGTTCAAATGATAGGATTTAATCAGGCCAAATAGTGTTAATTAATCAAAAACTATTTGAATGCCATGAATTAACAGGCAATTGTCTGCTCTGGGTGCAGAAGGACATGAAGGCCCCCCTTGAAGCAGCAGACTGCAGGGCAGTGCAGACAGACCTGTTTTAAAAGTGCAAACTGACAAGTGTTCAGGGAGATGACTGAACCATTGTAGTTTTTCAATATATCAAGGTAGAAGAAATTTTTACTATGTGAAATTTTATGAAAATATTAGCTTTAAGTAATAGCAATTTTCTTACACTGAAATATTGATTTACTTTTGCATGAAAAACCCTTTTACATTTCCAGCTCTTAATACCCACTTCAGCATAATCACGAGATCACATAGCAGCCCCTCCAACATATGTGCCCAATTTTCTTTATGGTTTGACTATGAACATTTTCTAGGGGACATATATTTAGGTTGGCTTAATGTGCAAACAGACATCCTCTAACAGTAGCTTTTATTTAGTGCTTGAATGGAAATTAAAAATGAGTCACTAAAAGGGAGTGGGGAAAAAGGAAAATTGGGGAGACCCAATTCAATTGCATATAAGTGTAGAAGTAAAAGGAAAGCTACGTGGTGGTTACTGAAACCCTCTAGAAGCACAAGAGTATCTCCTGATCGGAGGTGTTGTGTGTAGATAAATAACGAGAGGGCCATATGGGAATTAATTAGTGATTCTTAACTTTTTAGGTTCACAGATTCTGTTGAGAAACTATTAAAAAGCTAAGCGCATCTACATACACATGCAAAATTTTCATATAATTTCAAAGGGTTCAATGGAGCCTGAAGCACCTTAAGGGACCTGTTTTTATAAATAGTATGTGTTAATTTATCTTATGGGAATTATAATATAGATATATAATTTAAATTTTGCTTATAAAATTTATAAATTATGTGGATTATTTATACATTATGTAAATGAGCTAACTGAGCTAAACACATATGTGTTTATTAAATGCCTTATATGAAAGCACCATTTAAATAATGCCTTCATGAAGCTTAGGCTGAAATATACTTTTGAAGTGCTATTTCTAAAATAAAAAATGTTTTCAAGTAAAGGCTATTCCTCTTGTAATGTCAGTCATATGCCACTTCTAGAAGGAAATGTGAAAATAAAAACATTTTTCTTAATGTAATACAGCAAGTGACAAAGTGAGCTGACATGTTTATGAAACTAGGTAGGAGATGGGGTTTGTAAAGGAAGATGAAAATGTCATTTTATCTGAAAGTTTTTGTGATTTCCTGGGTTGCCTCCGTATGGAAGTAGGTTCTTCTGGTCCAAATTGCATGCATTTTTAAGTAGCTTACCATAAAAATAGCACGTTCCTTTGAAATACGTTTTTAGCCTTTGGATGGCAATGGTTTGATTATGGAGTTAAAAATAAAAACTGAAATTAAGGTATAATTTTAATTATAATAACTAAACTGCAGCTGTTGTTAAACTAGTTAAATATTTTCAAGCATGATTTTCATAGCAGTTAAGTTTTTTGTGCGCTCTCGCTTTACTATTTTTTAAAGAAAATTTATTCCTGAAAGAGAAAGTTTTAATTTCTTTAAGAGACCGCTTCCTCCTGCTGCTCCCAGTACAGCGCACTCCTCTCCCCGTTAGTCGTCGTTAACCACGATGAACCAAGAACCATGGTTGCGGGTGAAGTAACCCTTTGTAACAGGCCCTTCTTTTCATGTAAATTCTCAAGTAAGTAAAACAAAATTAAAAATACTGAAAGGACAGTAAGATACTATCATTAGGTAGCAAATTAAATACCATTCAGGCCATTTGAAAGTGCTTGTTTTTCTCTTTGGTTTTAAAAAAACTCTTCTTAGCTTCTCCATGTAGTAAAGCACAGGAGTCCCCGCCCCCCGCCCTTCCCCTTACCTGCGGTTTTTCTTTCCATGGCTTCAGTTGCCCCTGGTCCAAAAATATCAAATGGAAAATTCTAGAAACAAACAATTCATAAGTTTTAAATTGTGTGCTGTTCTGAGTGGTGTGATGACATTTCATGCCATCCTGCGTCACCCTGCCTGAGACAGGAATCATCCCTGCCTCCAGCGTCTCCAGGCTCCATGTAGCTGTCTTGTCTGGTCATTTGGACACGCCGAAGAGAAGCTGTCAAGTGCCCAGTGAAAAGGCACATGTGTAAAAGACAAGACATAGCATATACAGCCTTTGGTGCCATTCAAGGTTTTGGGTGCCCACTGGGGGACTTGGAATGCATTCCCCGCACATAAAAGGGAACTACCGTAGGTAGATCTGTACAGAAAACATTCCCATTCTTCCTGACTTGGTGGGAATTGGACCTGTTGGCATTTTCAGGAGGAGTGGGATGGTCAGCATGTTCTCCTTTTTCCTCAGTCATGTCACGTAAGTCGATTTCAATGACCTGTTTTGGGAAGGTTTAATCTTTTGAATATTAAGTCAATATTGTTCAAATCATTGAGTTTTGAGAGTTCTTTGTATGTTCTAGAGTCTAGTCCTTTATCAGATATATGGTTTGCAGATAGTTTCTCCTAGTCCATAATTTGTCTTTTCAGCCTCTTACGTTCTATGCAGAGCAAAAGGTTTTCATTTTGGTGAAGTCCAGTGTATCAGTATTTTCTTTTTCTGGATGGTGCTTTTGGTGCTGAGTCTAAGAGCTCTTTGCCTAGCTCTAGATTCCAAAGATTTCATTACCGCCTCTGGCCTTTCCCGTCTGTTTCATCGACCTGTGTGTCTGCCCCTCTGCCGATACCCCACAGGCTTGGTCTTTGCAACTGCAGAGTGCTTTGAGATCAGGTAGAGGGATACTTCTCCCTTTATTCTCTTTCATAATTATGTTAGTTATTCTGGTTCCTTAGCCTTTCCAAATAAATATTAGAATAATCTTGTGTATATCTACAAAAATTCTCACTGGGAATTTGATGACAATTGCATTAAACCTGTGTGTCAGTTAGGGGAGAATTTTGTAGTTTTCACTGCATAAGTCCTGTAAATGTTTTGTTAGATTTATAACTATTTCATTTTTTGAGAAATTGTAAATTATCTTGAATTAAAAATTCTGCATGTCCATGTGTTCTTGTATGCACATATACACATGCACACACTTACCTGATTTTTGTATGTTTTTCTTGAATCCCGAAAAACCTGTGGTTATACGTGTAAGTACAGGTGCCTAAAACCTTGTCTTTGACTTAGAGCTTTATGTTTCCTCCTTCTTACTGAGGGATGGGGCAATCGCATGATGCATTTATGTTTTTATTCAGTGAACATTCACTGTGCAACCACCACAGACATAATTGTTATTTCTGGTAATCTGGAGTTAAACAAGAGAGGATCTCATTTTACTGGGAAGAGTGCAACGTAGGGAACCATGTATAATACTAATCATGACAAAATAAGCACCATTCTGGAGATAAAACCTGTGTACGGTGGGAATGCAATGGAAAGAACAAGTAATCATGGCTATTAGGGTCTGGAACGTCTTCCTGAAAAAAAAGTAGAATACATGTGCAGGAAGGCTGATGTTAAATTTCAGTGGCAGCCGAGAAGAGGGACTGAGGAAGTCTTGTGAGTAAAGCCCCAACGCATGGAGAGGACTGGGTTTGCTGCGGAGTCTTGGAGTCCGGGGTGTGTTCCTGTTTGCTGGAGTACAGGGGACTGGAGAGGTGAGACACGCTTGGTTGTGGGGTTTCTTGAGTGCTCTGGTGTGGGTTGGCTTTAACTGGTAGTAAGTAGGGAGTTATTTAAAGATCCTAAAAAGGAGAATAACGTGATTATGATGATTGGGGAAGATAATTCTGCTAATAGTGTCAAAACCAGATTAGAAAGTCAAGGGGCGGGAAGGAAGGAACCCGCCTGCGAGCCACTGCAATAGCTGAGGCAGGAGCTGTGGAGATGCTCAAGTGATCTGTTTCAGAGTGGCCAGAGCCACCCGAAGTGTGGCGAGTGGCAGGGAGCTACCGCTTTTCATCTACACAGCGTTTTCTGTTTGTGATTAGGAAGAGATTAAAATCGGTTGTATAGGAAAATAAAATGGGACTTGTGAACACAAAAATGCACTATTTTCACTTAAGTTTTCTAGCCTCTTTTTAAGTAATAAATATAGGTTGTAACTTTCCTTCAATGATGTAGTTTTTAATTTTAAAAGGGAAGCCACTCTATAAGAATCAGTACTTTTTAGCATAAATTGGTCTTCCTACGGGAGACAGTTACTGTGAGTTATCTGTTTGGTAATTTAAAATTGGAGTTTTGGGGCAGTATTGAATGGTTACGGCATCTGTGAATAGGAGCTCAATTTGAGAAAATCATGCCTCTGTTCATAACACTGAAGGTACGGGTATCTGGAAACCAACCACATGAAAGGGCAAGCAAGCCTAAGTACCCTTGGTGGTAAGTCGTCTGTATTAAGCATTAAAGCCTCAGTCCTAAATTGTAGCTTTGTAAAGTGATGAGCTGCATCCACTCGTAAGTGTGATGAATTCTGTGGTACCAGAAAAACCAAAAACACTTAAGTCACTCTCTGCAGGTAGCTTGCTCTGGTCATCTGCTTCAGAGGATACACCCTCCCCCCCTTTTTTTTCACTTTTCACTCACCCTGGAAGTGTGGCATCATTGAATGCCCTTAGTTTTCTACTCTCTGAATTTTCAAATAGAAAGTAGACATACATACAATTATGTATTTGACCTACCAGAACTTTGTTTTAAAAATACTTGAGATAATTCAGTAATGGTCATGCCAAAGAAATATTTTCTGCTATGGGGTCATGATTGTTTGTATGTCAAGAATTTAGTTAGTACAGTCTTTATCTTACCAGCTAACACGTGCCGTGAAATTATCTCCATTTTCAGTCTTAAAAAAGAGAAAGAAATGTGTGTAGAAATTCCTTAGCCCTGACGGAGGAATTAGTCACGTGAAGAGATGAGTCTTCCCGGCAACCTCCCCACAGTCTCTAGTGAGCCCCCCGACACGCTCCCCTCTCCCCGCAGGCTCCAGGTCTTTATTCAGGTGATGAAACAGCAAAATCGGAGCTGCCGACTGTCATTGTTCCCTTTGGTCTGGTCTGAGCAGTGAACATGAAGCAAAACGTGCTGTAAGTTGGAAGGTAATAGCACTGAATGTCAAAAGGACAGTCCCTTAAAGATAGCGTGACCAAATGAGAAAATATAAAATGTCACTGTGGGACGTTGAGATCAACCATGCTCTGCTCTATTCTTAATTTTCATTTTTACCACATTTGATGAATAAGTTTCTTTTTGTCTCATTGAGTGTTTATGTGCAAATCTTTGTTTTAAAGGTGTTAACTCAGCAATTACCTAGTAAAGCTTCCATGACTGCATTAGTAAGATGTTTAGAAATACAGGTGCATTAAGACATTATTTTTCATCTTGCATATTTTACTGGGGGTCCCAGTGAGCAACAGTGGGATCAACTTTGGGGCTGACTGATTGAGAGACCTCTTTCATCCCCCGAAGGGAGAAGGGCAGTGTCTAAACTCTGCTAACATCCACTGTGTTGATTGAGGGGTAGGCTTCCAGAGCTCCTGGGCCTGCCTTGAACGCCTGTGCCGCTGCCCACTGCACCACATCGGACAGCTCTGCCCGTCTGTAAAAGGGACATCAATAATCTTTGCCTGTCAGGCTTTTTAAAAAATTTTTTTTTATTAAAGAGTAAGTAAGCTCTTTTAGGGAAAGCACTTAATGTTTCTGGCACATAGAAAGCATTCAGTTAATGGTAGGTACTGTTATTAATTCCTTCCACAAATGTGTATTGGTCACCTACTAAGCTCCAGAAACTGTTTTAGATGCTGGGACATAAAACAAACAAAACATGCAAAGGTTCCTAGTAACGGGGCAATGATAATAATAGTAAATAAGCAAATTATTTAGCATTCTAGAAATTGATCAGAGCTGTGGGAGAAAATTGAGCATCATAGGGATTGTGAGTGCAGGATTCTGGAGTAAAGAGAATTTTAATTAGAGAGTCACTTTAGGCCTCACTGAGAAGATGACATTTGAGCAGACTTGAGGGCATTTGATTGCTAAAATTATTAATTATACCAAAAAGAGTTTTGCTTTGTGTCTACATTGCTGCCCTTACCACATGTAGTACAACTCGATAATAATAACACATTAATACTTAATAATAATACGATTTAACCCTAATAATAGAAATTATAATAAACTATACACCCATTTAGTTACCTCATCTCTTTCTTCTGCACGTCTCCCCTCTTCATGTCTCTGTGCTACTGCAGTGAATTTGCAGAGTAGACTAGTTTAGAAATCACTTCAGTGAAAACAAAACCAAACAGCAAATAGAGAATTGTTCTGCAGATTTAGGATTTCCCAACTGTATTTTGTCAAATGCTTTCCAAAAGAGTAAGATTGCACTGAAACACCTGTATTTCTGAAAATGTTTGGGCACATCTCGGTGGCAGGTTCAGTGTCCACAGACACCACCAGCCAGCCATCTGGAAAGAGCCCCAAGCAGATCCATCCCAGGGCACCCATGGCCATGCAGACTCTGCGCACGGTGGTGCCGGTTGAGTCACGGAGCGGCGGGATGCTGCGGCGTAGGAGCCCGGGTGGGCACGCACAGTGCAGAAGGGCCCTAGACCACACACTGAGGGAAATGCTCACACCTGTCCTGTGCCTGAGCTTGGGCTCTGCCTGCAGACCGGCTCCATGGGCACCTGGGAGCGGGAAAGCAAATTGTTTTGCATTAGCTTTCAGGTCCTGGTGTTGCATTGATCTGTCAGTGTTTACCTTTTTTAGTCATGGTCAGGTGGTGATACATATATTTTTTCAATGATAGCATCAACTTGTGGTACTTGGACCCTTCGCCTTCCTCTGTAGTGGCATCAAAATCCACTCTGTAGCTCGGCTCCGATGTAGGTGCAGCAGCAGCTGCCAGCCCTGTGGGATTCAGTGCCCCCTCTTTATAACATATTTTGCAATGTCCCCCTTTACTTCTGAAATAAATTTTATGGATAATGTAACTACCTATACATATAGTTTTAAAGTAAAACAATACTACAATTGTAGTATAAATTAAAATAAGGGTAATACTTAATGAATTTTATTATCTGAGCACTTGGTTCCGACTATTCCAGGAGATGTCATGAAGTAATTGCATGTTTGGACCTGCTTGTAATGATTAAGTTTGGGTTAAAGAAAAATAAAATGATGTTCAACTGAGTCTTGGCAAGACTTCCCCTTTATGTTTGAAGCCATGAAATAAACACTAAATAAGTTTACACATGCACACGGAATCACCACAAATCTGCCATCTACAAACGTAGGCTGATGCAGGTGCATCGTATTGGTAATTGAAACACAGTTGGTGATATGATTTTCCAAAATGGTGAACTGCTCTTGGTACAATTCCAAACTAAACTAAGTATAATTCTTCCTTAGTTTACATTCAAGGAAGTTGCAAACATTGAAAATTCAGTATATATTAAAATATGCAAGAAATACTTTGTATCCAGAAGTAAAGTGGAATTAGGCTCTAAATTTAGGTGATTATAAACAGAAATTTTTCCTCTGTAAGGAAGCACAGTAGTACGTTGGAAAGACTGGAAGGATGCAGTACAGGTTTGTTACCCACCATTGTCCTGTCTAGCATGCCTGTTCCAGCCCACCAAATGGCACTGTGATCATTCAAAACGCCCCTAAAGGCCCCCTCGGGGTGGTCCACCGCCCCTGAGATCATGTGGTCTAAGGCCCTTCTGCACTGTGCGTGCCCGCACGGGCTCCTAAACCACAGTGCTCTGGTGCTCTGTGACTCAGCCGGCACCACACTGCCCAACGTCTGTGTACCCCTCGGTGCCCTGGGATGGATCTGCTTGAAGCACTTTCCAGATGTCTGGCTGACGGCTTCAGTGGGTACTGAAATGTTTTCAGGTATCTTCTAATTCTCCAAATTCCCCAATCCTTTTTTTCCGATACATCTTACATTCTTCAAAGGCTTTTGTGTGTACAAAGGGTCGAATGGATAGGTAGTTGTCACTCCTTTTTACCTCCTTTCTGTTGACAGAACTGTGTTGTGGCTGTTGTTGGGGATTTATCGATTGATTTGCTGTGTTCCTGTCTAAGTTTCATGGTCACACACTGACATCTGTCTGTCCTTCAGGATCTGGGTCACCTCTCCTGATCATGGTCATCACCACTATTGCTGTTGTCTTTTATTCCTCTTCGCTTAACCAGAGTGTCTCTTATGATATATCACCACTCTGTCAGGATGTTTCTTTCCTTCTAACTCACCTGTCAGTCGTGGTCTTGAGCTGTACTTTTAGAAGTGTTGTGTACTCAATGATTGCTTCCTTAGTATTAGTTAAAAAAAAATTTTTTTTTTGGTGCGCTGCTATTTTTGGTATGTCTATACCAGAAGCAAGAGATAGCTGAAAGACTTGATTCTAGAAAGCCCTATTTTCTTTGTCATAGAAACCTATCAGCCATAGTGTGGTTACCACATTTACCCCACAGGTACATTGGGACCTTGTCTTCAGTTTGAAGAGTCGTATATATTCTTAAGATAAGGCTAAAATGGTGAAGATTGTATTCTAGCGACTTAAATTATATTTATTATACAGATTTTTATACAGGTTATTATATTTATTATTCTTTTTCTATCGAGAGGAATTGGATGTGGTTTCTACTTCAGTATATGGAGTACCAAAGAAAATTATTCAAGGTTTTAAATATGCTGTCACCAACATCTTTACCAACTAGAATAAAGTTTCATAATTGTTGACACATCAGAAATCCATTGAGGGAAATATGATCAGATTTTGTTTTAAGTAGAAGATCACACTCCATTGCAGTGTCGTGGGTGGTCTGAGCTGAGGCCTGTCTAGGTCCCTGTGTGTGCCCATCACTTATCTTCCAGCTGAGACATCACTTCCAGTTGTTTTCCCCTTTAAAGTGTGCTATTTTTGTCACTCTCTAGCACTTATTTCACCTGCCATCTTCCTTATATTATAGTTAGTCTCTACTTACCCATCTGCCCCATTCGATTGAAAGCCCTAGGGACAGTCTCAGGCATTTTGTGCACTTACCTTGCCTAGCACAGTATATTACACTTAATAGGTGATCAGTAAAAGTTAGGAATGTGGCCCTGCTCCAACTTCACCTTCGTATTTGTGCACAGCATTTTTGAATTTTATGCCATTTCATTAAATGCCTTCAAATACATTTAGACACTGATTCAGTTGATACAGCTTTAAAAAAAACTTATAGAAAAAATATTCAAAAAATGTTTTAAAAGAAAAAAAGGAAGGCAAGGAAATAAAAACCTCGTGGAATTCTAGGTTTGGGCTGGAAGTAGTATATTTTTGAGTCGCCTTGGCCAATATCACATTTAACAGATGGGAAAAGTCACTAGGAAGGTTAGTGACCTGCTCCAAATAAGTACCTGGTTAGTGACAGTTCTGAGACCAGAATGCAGGCCAAAGTACCTTAGAAAAAGATTATGCTTCATTATTAAAATTGCTTTCACGGTGGGAGTAGTAGGGTAATTCATCATTAATTCAACAAATATTTATTGAGTATTTGTTATACACAAAGTATGGTATTTAGCCTCAGCAGTGAGGTATATGCAAAGACTAATAAAAACTTCATTTTGAAAGGTATCTTAAATGGAAAGAATTAGACATAAAGAAAACAAAACATACTTATGGGTGAACAGAGTGATGAGGATAGTGACAGGAATGGCTGAAGTGGCCCGTGTGAAGCATTGACGGGAGGGGCTGTTGGCGGCATGTAGAACTTGTGCCAGCCTTTGCTACCAGGGGTGCAACTGCTTTGATAGTTTCTTTGATACTTGCCTGAAATAAAACACTTTTCAGAAAAAAAATTGGGAAAATTTTAGAGCATGCATTTCTGTGTGATGGCTTAACTCTTTGGACTAAGTATACTACCTATTTAAAAACAATGAAAGCATGTAATACAATTTTTAATAGCTTCAGTTTAAAAAAAAACAGGCTTCATTTACTTTATTTTTCTTGTATAAGTGATATAGCTTCAGTTTCATCAGGAACAAAAGTCTAAAGATGCAAACCAGGGACTGCCGCCATCAGGAAAGGGATCATTTTACAACACAGGACTACCTCGGGTGTCACATCAGAGGGCGCTTCTTCAACCTGGGCCCTCAAACGCCTGCACCGTGAAGTCCTCTTTAATTTTGGATTGCTCTGAACACATTCAGCTCCAGGTGTCATCCGACAGGTGTCCTGGCCCTTCAAAATTTCAGACTTCTGTGGTTTGGAACTCCATCGTTGACTAGCATTATTCAGTTTTTGGTGAGAGAACAGGGTAAGAAAGGAGAATTTATTGTAAAGGACAGTCCCTTCTCTCCCCCTTAATCTTTCTCTTTCATTGCACTTCCCCGAGCGTTAGAGAGATGATGTTCCCTGGAAATCAAAGTGAAAGTCAAACAACTCAAAGCATGTTTTCCTGTAATAGAAACTCCCTGTGAATAAGTCCCACGATCAGTGGATTTAAAATTTGTCTCCTTTGGGAACCGAAGGATCTGCCTGAAGTTAGTAATTGCTATACTCCACATGGTGTTTTTTTGATACGGATATAAAAATAGTCCTGTATAGTAGGGGACATGTGTGCCTGAGTTCATTGGTTAGGACATCAGCTGAGTTTGGCCTCGCCATCACTCATACGGCCCTGAGTGCAAGCTGTGTTATAAACTTAAGAGAATAACCCCCCAGAGTTCAGTGAAAAGTTCAGCTAGCAGTTAAATGAAACGTGTTTCTTAGTCAAGCATGTGATTTTTTTTAATGAGTTGGTGCATTTTTGAAAATTACTTGGCATCTGGAGATATTTCATTAACATGTAATAGGATTAATATTTAGTGAATTATTTTTGAAATATGTAAGAGGTATTTGGAGCCTTAGCAAATTATCATTTGGCAGCAAGGAGTAGTTTTCAGAGTCTTGGTACCATCATATGAGACTACTCTTTCACACACTGTGGGTGCCTGCGTTGTGATGAACACATATTAATGTAGAGCCTCGATACTGTGTCTCCTTGACTCAGTAAAATACTGAAAATTCTTCTTTTTCTTTCCTTTCTTTCTGTGGTATTAGTCTTTTCTTCCAAAACATTCTACAAAGTAGATTTATTTATGAAATTTGAGAGAATAAAAGGGGATTTTTCACTTGAAGTTGGAAATATCACTGTAGCTCATTGGAAGTGGTATATATTACTCTGAAAGAGAATATAGGTCTTATTTTAGCTGGAGCTTTATTCTCAACACGGAAGTTTTTAATGAGCTTGTAGTGTTTTGTTGTGTTAGAAATCCGTTAGTGAATCTCTGTTGTGTTGTGGTGCTCCTGTCACGGGTGCTGGTCCCAGAGCCATTGCTGACACCGTGTTCTTTATCCTGGAATGACATCATGGATCACTCATTTTAGGGCCAGTTTCCAGAATACATTCTCCCTACTTCCTACAGCAGTCATTTTGTAGTTACTGCCCTATGGGGCGAGTCTTTATCCTTCATTAGAAGAGTCTGGTGTTAGCTGTTATTAATTTTAAGATATGAAAGAAAAATAATCAACAATTTATTTTTGATTATAAATGTTATAATGTTATAACATTATATATGATATATATATATAAAACATATGTTACTTGTTTTGTAATAAACTGAAAATTAAATATCGAGACCAAGAAGTACATTGTATTAAGGTCAACCTCTATTTTAACAGGTGTATTTAGATGAATTTTGTATTGTTTCATTTTTAAAAGATTACAATTAATATGAACAATAATTAGGAAAGCACATGTCCTTGGCACAATGGGAACGGTTTTAAAGTGCATGGCAGCCTGCCATTCTGGATCATAGGCTGGCGGGGGAGGCAAGTGTGTAAGGAGCCAGACCCGGCAGATTACTCCGTAGAATGCTCGGCGTGCCGGGGGCACACGCAAGGGAGAGGTTGGGTTGAGGGTAGTTTCACAGGACAAATCACATTCAAGCTGGCTGGCCTGTGACCCGTTATTTATAAGTCAAAATAGTGGCCCTTCAGTTCAGGACATGAACCAGGCACTGTGCCAAATGCCAAGGAACTAGAGATGGGCATGACATACTCCCTGCCCTCAAGAGCAGGGATTTGTAGAAGACAGATGTGTAAACCGGTGATTAAAATCCAAGAAGTAGAACTATGAACGTGATTGCTGGTGGAGGGAGAGGAGAGAGATAGAAGACCCTCACTTGGGGAAGAGAGGGCCAGCGGAGACCACGCTGGAATGAGCCCTTGAGTTTAGGATAGGGACTAGGAGGTTAGTGAGCCAGTAGTGGGTGGGTTGAGGTCTGGTTTCAGGCAGAAGAACCTGACCTGTGAAAACTTAGGGCACGATTACCATAGCATCCTGAGAAGTGGCGGAGTGTGTGACAGGAGACACAGCTGGAAAGGCGGCAGAGTTTGAGACACCTGATGGGTGATGCAGAGTCGTCCCGGTGAGGGTGTGTCAGAGGGAACTGATATTTAGCAGCGCGACACAGCCCGCTACAGAGGCATACACACAGGAGCTTATACTTTCATGTAAAAGAAGCCTGGAGGTGCCTTGGCTGGTGTGGATCAGTGGACTGAGTGCCAGACTGCGAGCCAAAGGGTCTCTGGTTTGATTCCCAGTCGGGGCATGTGCCTGGGTTGTGGACCCGGCCCCCCGGGAGGGGGCATGCAAGAAGCAACCACACATTGATGTTTAAAAAAAAAGAAGAAACCTGGAGGTAAGTATTCCAGGGCTGGCCTCGCAGCTTTAAACACCTCAGAGGCTCCGCCCGTTTGTGTTTTGGCCACGCTGCACCTGGCTTTTATCATTAAGGCACCACATGGTTCAAAGTGGCTCTTGGAACATCAGCCATTATTGAGGAAGAAGGGAGAAAGGTAGAAAAGCCAAAGAGGGCACATATCTCATGCCTATAAGTAAGCTCCCCTGAAGTTTCACAGAAAACTTCTATTTATCGCACATTTTAAAAAAAGTAAAGGTATCTTACTGAGGATAAAAAGGGAAAACAGGTGTTCTCTGTCACCTGGGGAAGTGTCATTAGATTTTAATTTATAAGGATTTCCCTGGCAGAGGATGGAGGATCTGGTGGGGTGGGGGTGGGGGTGGGGTGGCCGGGTCGGGGCTGGGAGTAGAGGTTTGAGACCAGCGTGAAATTAACAGAAGCAGGTGCTCCACATTTTGTTTCTTTGTTTAATGTTTCCGGTCACCGACATTCTTTCAGTAGGCAGAGTGATAGTGGTAGTCTGCCTTGATTGATCACTGGGTGAAGGCGGGTCATATCCCACATGATACCTGCGTGAGTAACTCCACCATGGGATTTTTTTAAAAAGATTTTTTTTATTTCTAGAGAGAGGGGAAGGGAGGGAGAGAAGCATCAATGTGTGGTTGCCTCTTGTGTGCCCCCAACGGGGGGACCTGGCCCGCAACCCAGGCATGTGCCCTGACTGGGAATCAAACTGGTGACCCTTTGGTTTGCAGGCCGGCACTCAATCCACTGAGCCACACCAGCCAGGGCTCCCCAATGGGATTTAATATAGGCTTCCCGGGTGTCCCGAGTCTCCAGTGCGATTGAGATACAGGACGGAGTTGAATGAGAACTCCTGTGACATAATTTTTTGGAAGACCCTCTACTTGGAAAAAAAATCTCATCATCTGCTTTTAAGATAATTTTTGCTCTTTGGCCTGCAAGGCATCACTCACTAATAATATCTTCTTTTTTTCTTTTTTTGTCTAACATTTGAATTTTGGAAAAATAAACTAGAAGGCAGAGTTCAGTTCAGCTTCCTTGTTCCCTTAAATTTTGCCCCTATTGTATATTGACAGTAATTATTTGCAAAATTATATGGTGCTTTGAGTTGCATATACTTGGTTACTGATAATATACTGTTCTTATACTCCCTTTTCTTTAAAAATTTATTGTCAGGATTACACAGTTATTGTTATTCACCTCCTAGGAATTTATGTTGTTTGTACTACATTGGGATGACACTGAGCTAGATAAATACATCAATGATCATGACATTATCACTATTAGCTTATAAAGTCTTAGAAAAAAGGAATCCAGTTTTTAAAGCAGGGATGTTTTTACTATAAATGTGAATGACCTGTGGCTGCATGCATGACAAAATGGATTTCTAAGTTGCTTCCTACTTAGCAGAATAAGTGGGGGCTGGGAGGGGACTTTCCTTGTCATCACTGGGTTTACCTAACCTGACACATGGATCGGATTTCAGGATGTACATGAAATGATTTCTGCGGCCAAATGAAAAACCGCTTTAAAACAATGAGGCTCATTGCCAGTCTGGATTTTGCATTCTGTTCACCTGGCTTTGAGATATTTTTGACATGAGGGAACCCGCCTCCTGGGTCCTGTTTGAGCAGCAGGGGGCAGCAGAGAAATCAGCTGGAAAGCCGGCACCCTGGCTTCTTTCCTTCTAATAGTAGCGGTTGTACAATCTAACTATACTGAAAGGAAATGAAAATTGAAAATAATATCTTTTATTTACTTAAACCTAAGAATTATTAGAAAAAATTAAAATAACATGATTTGGATTTCGGCTTGTCAGTTTGAGCTGTTTTACAGATGTTGCAAAGATGTTGAATTATAATATTTGTGGGTTTTGTTGTTCCTCTAAGATCTGAAAGGCAAATGTGGAGTGGGTTATTTAATGCAGCTCGGCTTTCGATGGGGCCAGTGTTTATAGAAAACCAGATGCTCCAATGGGTTTTTGCTGTTTATTTTAATATGTTTACCCATTGGAGTTAGAGTTTCTAAGGAAAATCATTTCCTTTCTTGTTAAAACAAAGGAATATTAAGGCCTTTTGACTGCATTTTGGTTTTGGAATCAGTTAGTGGTCTAATTTTTGTTGTTTGAATTTTAAAATATTGCCTGTGTAAGTTTTTTTTCTCCCTATTTGTTGAAAGAAATGAAGTCTAAGCAGGCGGATTGGTTTAATGCCCTTGACCTTTGAAAACGTGTTACCTAACCAATGGAAGCGATGTTATATTGCTGTAAAGGATTCACATTGATGTGCCTGGCTAACTCGTTTTATTTACTATATACGAAATCTCCTCTGTTTCTCATTAATAGTCTATATTTCATTCTTTGTGATTAAGGACAGTAAAATAACATAGCTAAGGGCTTCTCTTTGAAAGCCAATGTGGTATTTTTATGTACTCTGTTTAAGACAAAGAACAATGCTTAGTGCATAACAAGTAACTAGTGCTTCTTTTCACTGGTTTACAAGTGGAAAGAGGCATCATAAAGTTATATGGCATCTTCCTCTGCAAGGGAACCAATGAAGATAAAGTGGTAGTTCTGTTCCGAACCCATTAGGTGTGTTGTTCTATACTGAGTCACATTTAACCTATTGACTTCTTTGTTATAGCCCTATTTTATAAGAGAAGCAGTGAAATAAATGGCCTCAATGTGACTTACAAAGGGAGAAGGTGTTAGCTGTTCTCTAATGTAAAGGTGTACAGCATGGCTTCATGTTTAACAGAAAGCGTTTTGGGGGCGGGTGAGTATTGCAATCTCAAGGCGCTTTACACAAAGGACAGCAGTTTGTTCTCACTCACAGCACACAGAGGTCCCTCTAGGCCACCTCTCTTTATCCCAGGCCTTTTCATCCTCTCCCTGTGTGGCAGGTGTCATTTGATAAGTTCTAATTGTACGGGAGTCGTGGGTTTGATTTCATCCAGAAACAGTTACCTTTGTTGTCATCTAGGACCCCAGTCACACCCCTGTGCACATTACGGGCCAACTGTCCAGTGAAAATGTGCTCAAACCATACTGCTCTTTCCCCTCAGGTGTATCTTCCTTCTCGAAGTTGTGCCCGAGCTCACTGATGCTCTTTCCTTTTATGTAAAATTATTCCTCCTGTCTGTGTTTTCTTTTCAGTACTTTCCATTGCTATACCTTCAAGTTCACTAACCTCCTTCTCTGCACCATCTTATCTGCCGTGAATCCCATGCAGAGAAGTTTTCATCTCAGCATCGTGGTTTTCATCTCCAGAAGTTTGGTTTGGGTCTTTTTTTGTATCTTTCATGTCTCTGGTTTGTCGAACATAGGGAATACAATTATAATAACTCTTAATGCCCTGGTTTGTTCATTCTAACAGCTGTGTCGGTTCTGGGTCAGTTTCATTTGATTGATTTTTCTCGTTGTCAAGGATTATATTTTTCTACTTCTATTTATGCCCAGTGACGTTTGGTTGAACACTAGATCCTGCTATTGTACCATTTTTGGGTTCTGGATATTTTTGTATTCCCTGAAATTATTCCTGAGCTTTTCTTTTCTTTTCTGAAACATAGTTAAGTTACTTAGAAACAGTTTGATGTGGGGGAGTCTTGCTTTTCAGATTCGCTAGGTGGGACCAGGGCAGTACTTAGTCTAGGGTAAGTCACCAAACGGAGACTCTTCGAATCCTCTATTCAGTGTCCTGTGAGGTTTTCTACTCTGGCTGACGGGAACAGGCACTGTTCCTGTCCTTGTCTGAGCATCTGGTACTGTGACTTCAGACCCCTTCGGTCGATTGTGTCCTTAGGGTAGGGTGTTGTCCTCAGGAGCATGTGCTGATCAAGTCCTCTCTTTGTTATGCAAGGGTGACCTGTGGCATTTTTTTGGAGTTCTCTCTCTGTGCATTCTTTGTTCCCTGGTTTTCTTACCATGGGTTCTACCCTCTTGGTCCTCCTGTACTCTCATCTTCACTGGCTTAGCCCAGGGAACCCACCAGGCTTCACCTGCCTTCCCCCTCCTTGTGGGTGGTCTGGAAACTTCTACATTAGTGAATGGGGGTGATCTTTCTGTTCTTTTTCCATTCCTCAGTGATCACCGGTCTTTGTTTCCTGATGTTCATTGGCTCAAAAAGCATTTTTCATATGTTTTGTCCAGGTTTTTGGTTGTTTTATGTGGAAGGGTAAGTCTAATTGCAATTACTCCATCTTAGCTGGTAGCTGAAGTGTCTCTGTCTAAATTCGTAAGCCACCCCTGTCAGAGCCTATGTGAATGTAGCACCTTTCCCTTCTTTTATTATTGGGGTTCCACTATTAGTGGTGTAAGTTTAAGTCGTAGGTCCCACCATGAACAACTGCACAGCATCCCCAAGAAAAACCATCACGGTGCTGCCTGGTGGACTTCTCTTCCTCTGTGGATTCCTGGGTGGGTCTGCAGGAGGAGCTAAGGGGATGGCCCCATCTGTGCCTCTGGTGATGACTTGGCACAGAGGGCCAGTCCGAAAAAGAGCAGAATGAGGTGGCCATTTCTAAGCAAATACATTTATCCCCACAACCCCCTTTTTTAAAAGCTGCAAGTATGAACCTGTAAGTTGCTGCACTTCAAGTCCTGTGTGTGCCTGTCCTGCCCACACGGATGCTGAGGATAGAGGCCGTCCCTTGCCCACGGGAAGCTCACTGTCTGTGGGAGAAACAGGTATGCAGCAGGAAACCACAATCACACGTAGTATGCTGTGGCTTTCCTGCTTGAAGACTTTCGGGGACCAGAGACATACTCTTTCACTCCTTGTACCATTTTAACAAAAACAAAACTACACCATCTGGTGCTTCTTCATGCTTTGGATTTCTTGGTGAAAACAAAGTTGTGTATTTTATCATCTATCAACAAACGACCAAAGAGCGAAAGAAAAGTACTTCAAACATTGCTTTTTATCGAGACTGACTTTATCTCCCGGGTGCCACTTTTAAAAAATTTCTCTAGCTTGTAGCCACCTAAATAGAATCTGCTGTTTGTTTATATCATTTTTCAGGTCGATGATGGGTTTTATTGTGTTTAACATGTGGAGAGCAGTTCCAAGCCTTGAACTGTAAGGTATGTAGTTCCTTTAACAACAATTCTAGTGGAAAAAGAGGATTGTTTTTTTTTCCCATTAAATTTCTTCTATTATAAACAGCAGTGAAAAGGTTTGGTCTTCATTAGCACTTTTCCCTGTGCTCTAGGAAGCAGAATTATTTCTGTAAAAATATGTTGCTGAAGCATTGCTGTTCTCCAAGATGGCATTAAATGAAATAGTTTCTTTTGCAGGTATATTTGAAAAAGTACATTAGTATATCCGTCTTTTAATTTTCTTTGTTTTGTATTTTGATACCAAAAGAAACAACATGTTATTTCTCAAATCTTGACTGTTCAAAGTAAACATAATTAACAGGTAAATTTTTCAGTGGCCTTATCTTTTGTAACACGTGAAGGAGGAAGAACTATCCATCTAGCTCTGATCCCATTTTCGGTAACAATCAACTTGTATTGTCATCGACAGCTTTTAAAGAAACCTAATTATTAAGCTAAGGAGACTCTGGTAAAGAACTGGTTTAAGGGAAACCAAAGTAATCCAAAAATAATCATAATAGAACTGAACATTTAACATAAATTTATTAGAACATTTGGTCACTTTTAAATTTCTTCCAAATTGGACAGATATTGGGATTCTTTTTTTACCACATTCAGTAGAAATCCTAGAGAACACAGCTCAGATTTTGGCAACAACAAGAAAATAGGGGCTGGCCCTCTTTCTGCCTGGTAATTTATCTTATCTTTTGAGGAATTAACTCCTAAGTGTAAATTTGGAGACGCTTGTACAGTGAAGCCTGAAACCCAGAACTACTTAGCAGTTGGCCGTTGTGACTGTGCAGAGAGCATGCAGCGCCCTCAGTCCAGGGTAAACCCCCTCATTGAAAGCGGCAGAACCCCCTGCAAGGTTAAGTGTACTGCCACACAAGCGACATCGCCCCAAAGCTGATTCCCGTGCAGCATATGTAGATTAACTGATCATTAAGCAGCTCATGGAGGACTGTCTTAAGCAGCTTCTAGTATTAAACATAGACTGAGCAGACCTATTGCAACCTCTACGACTGCTCACCATGCACAGTAACATGGGAAAGAGCACTGTCATTGGTCCAGGGCAGACAGGGGCTGTGATCGTGGTGTTGCACAGGCCAGCTGGGGGGTGCAGAGAGAGGTCCGCTGTCTCGGTGGATGCTGGGCACTCAGCCTTGGCAGAGGAGCCAGAGGTAAGCGTGATACAGTGTAGTTGTGAGCTCTATGGAGATGTTACGACGTGAGCGAAACCAGTCCACTTGACGCAGTGGAGCCCACGTACGGGAGTGATAGCCACACACCTCCACTATACCTCCTTTTGAGCAAAGATATCCAGAAGAAGAGTGTCAAGGCAAAGCAAAAGATTCTTCAGGCTGTGCTGAATTCTGTCACCTTAAGCATTTGTAGGTGCTGTATGGGAAGCACCATTGCTTGTCCCTGTGGCTTTGTTTAGCCACTTTGGGTCACATGGGCTGCCTTCAACGTCATTTGGTCCTCAGTCAAAACAGGAGTGCGTTGAACTTAGGAGACCTTAAAGAGGTAGAACTGGTTACTGTGAGATCTCTTACGGAGCATCCTTTTCTTTTCACTAAGAAAAACGGAAGGATGCATGTTGTCTTCTTTTGAGGATGGAACTTCGGGTGGGATATTCAGGGGTGCATGAAAGCCCTACCTGGGCATTCATATGAATACCATGCTCTGCTCAGATACTGCGGGCAGGTCAGGGTCTTCGTTAAGGCTTAATGTTATTTATATTGTATTTTATATTTGTTTCTCTTACTGAGAGGCTTTAGTGACTTATTTCATGGGACATGAAAAAAGAAACATCCTAATGAAGTGTTCTAAAGTTTGTATTTGAAAAATATCTAAAGCTCTAAAATTTTAATTTTCACAATTTAGCACCTTTACATGGAATATAGTAGTTTAGTACTAGAATGGACCTAATAGATTATCTGATGAGGCTCTTAATTTACAGATGGAGAGGCTGAATCCCCAGATGGCCTGCCGACTTGCCCAAGGCCACACATCTAGCTGGAGACTAAGCTGAGATGGAACCTGACCACATCATTTGTAGACCCAGGACCCTTACGCACTGGCCCGTAATTTGCAGTGTCTCTTCACTCGTTGCCGAGGTCTACCACCTTGGAGGGCTCGGCTGCCCACGCACGTTGCCGAGTGAGGAATAGCTGGTCTGGTGGCCTATTGCGACTGCAACTAGAGCTCCCCTGGCAGCTCCTACTCTCCCTGCTACGCATTCTGCCTTCCTGACGCACGGAGGGCGGCCAGGGGGCCTGCAAGCGGAGCCCCGCCCCTGTGGCCGAGCTCACCTCTGCTTCCTTGAGGCTAGGCCTCCGGAAGGCAGATGGGATCCTCAGTGAGGCTGGGCCCCTGCCCACCTGAGCGCCCCCGGGCACGCCCCGGCAGTGCCAAGAGGAGTTTAGTGTAGAGAAACAAACAGACTTGGAGACCAGGAGATCTGTAATGAGCGGTTTGGAAGTATGTGAAAACTCGGGCTGCTGTTCCTTTTCTGATGAGCTGGATGTGTGAGGCTGTTGGCAAAACCTGCAGGGTTGATAACCTTTCCTGGAAGCAAACGGGCAATTAAGGATTTCTTGACCACACAGAGATTTCAGCTGTAGAGAGAGATTTAAAAAAAAAATCTGATTCTTAGGATATATTGAATTTATTTTTTGTCTAATAAAATCTGACCTTAAGGTTAAAAATAAGTTTGTCAGATACCAATCTTGTTTTCCCTTGAGCTAACTTCCAACCTCAAATGAATTACAAACTGCAAAGAGCCCTCTGTGGGGCCAGCTGGGAGCAGGCGGTGCATTTGAATGGCAGGGAATCCATTTATAAAAATCCTTCCATCCAAGCTGTTTCCAGGACTGTAACAGTATTTCTTCACCAAGCTCAGAATAATTTTATCTTTGTAGCGTGGTACAGTACCAGCCTCACAGGCAATAATTTCCTTTATTATGCTTGCTCGTATTTAGGATGGATTAGTAATTCTCCTAGTACTTTCATCACATTTTTATCAATTACATTCTTTGTGTCACGCACTATGCTGGGTCCTGGGAGATGATTAAGAAATGGTCCTTTTCTAGGAAGAGAAAAGACAAATAAAATTACACCAATACACTGAATACAGTGTTTTGACATTCGGAATGCTGCAGATGCGCAGGGCCCAGCTGTAAGGCCGCCCGGAGCCAAAGGAGGCTCCGCGGAAGACAGCGCAGGAGCAGAACAGGGAAGAACTGCCTGGGCAAGGCCCCGAGCCAAGGGCCTTCTAAGGGAGGGACCAAAGGGCGTGTGCGAAGCAGTGGGCGCTTGGGAGAGCCCGGGGCAGACCGCTAGCACTGAGCTCTGTGGGAGCGCCTGTCAGTCTTGCTTGGGGGCTGGGTGAGGGTTAGGGCTAGCATTAGCTTTGCTGGTTGGGCTGAGCTGCGCTAGGTTGTTTGAACTTCACCTTGTACCAAATAGGAACTAGTGGAGGTCTTTAAGAACAGGAGTGAAATCAGATTCTTGCTTGTCAAAGATGTTTTAATAGCTAAGTGGTAACTAATGAAGGGGTTGGACACTGGAAACGGGGAAGCAGATTGGGCAGCATTTTTAATCGAAGGTGTAGGGTTAGGGCAGGCGTTAAAAAGCAGGCTGTGACTGTGATGTCAGAATCCATTTGGATGAAATTTTGGAGGCAGGTCTGGAACTCAGTAAAGCAAAGGTTTTACCCCAGGTAAACTTTAGACAGCTTTAGTTACGGGAAGGCATGATCCCTTTGGTGAGATTTTAACTAGGGTTATTTTCTAGAATGCTACCTGTATTCATAGCTAGCCCGAGTCCCTCTCTGGCTTAGCTCTGATGCCTTTGAATTGTGATTGTCAGTTATTTCCCTGGACTCTAAAGTTGCTTGAGGTCAAGGACCTCAGTTTACTTTGTTTTTGTTTTTCTAGCACCTGGCACAATGTCTGGTTTGTAGTAGGTGCTTAGTGAACACTGGGATGGGTGCGCGTATAAGAATTTTCTCTATTCTTCCTTTGCCCGAGGAGATTTTTGTTTTTTTATCAGAAGCAAAACTAACTAGTTCTGAAAGTCAGTTCTAATTTCCATTGTATGACCCAGCTTCTTTGGACTTCCATTTTCTAGAAACTACCTGGGCTTGGATTTGACTACGTCCCTGGTGACAGCTCTTTAAAGTTTTCCTTGGTTAGAGATTGCACAGTGAGGTAGATATATACACATTTTTTTTTCTTCTTTCACTGTGGCTCTTTGAACCTATGGCTCTGTGATATAAACAGCAATTCCTTCCTAGATTTATTTATTTGAGAGATAAAAAAAAATACTCTTAGGTTTCTGGTCTTGAGTTAAATACACTGAAAATTGCCATAGCAGCTTCCCATGGCATGGTCACAGCTGGAGGTCTGGTGGGCTTTTGTAAATGGTATTTGTAAGAATGATTAGTTTGCCAAAGCATTAACAATCTTTTGTATTGTTTCCATCTGCTTTTTGTCTAAAGAGACAAGTGTTGGGATTTTATTTATTTAATGGACTTTGTTTGAATTAGCTAATTTTCCCACTGTCCTGTCCAAAGTTACAGAGGGAAGAGATGAATATTTATTGTGTGGACTTACTGTGTCCATTTCTTGCTTGGTGGGGCCGGGGCACAGCAGGGAAGGTCACTGTTGTAGCCCTCAAACACCTGATATTCTGATCTTTCCTGAGATTAAATTATAAAGACTCTCTTTGTGAGCTTGCTTGGTTTTGGTATAAGGCCACATATTTGAAGAGCAAGCGGCAGTGGGCTATGTTGGCTCTGCTTTTCGGTTTGTTTTCTAAACAAGGGAAAGATAGATACAGCATTTGCACTTCAAAGGCTTTGTGCCTGAGCGGCTGTGCTGTGCCCAGCTCTTGCATTACTTTCTCTTATTTCACATTCACACCCCTCCTGCCTGGGCACTGGGGCTGTCCTTAATTGACTGCGGAGAGCAAGGTTTCAGGCCCTTTGAGAAACCCACAGAACTCCCTTAGCGGTTAGCATCAGAGGTGCTTTCAAACCCAGGTCTTCTGAGATAAGCCTCTGCGCCCACAGCTCCCAGGGAGCTGCAGGGCACCCACATGCTGATAGAACTGATGATCGCTGGAGCCGATGAACTTGACCTCAGTTGGAAGGAGCGATGGTTGTGCTATGAAAACCAACCACAGAGGGGTCGTTCCAGTTCTTCCTGGTAACCATGGAAATCATAAATGAGTCGTGGCACCTCAGAGTCTTAGGACTTCTCATTTTGAGAAATTCATAGTCTTTTGTCTCCTCCCTGTCAGTGTGATGTAGGGACACGTAACCACTGATCGCCGACTTGCTTGGCACAGCTGGCAGATGTGGGAGCAGCCGGGTCTGCTCCCCTTGCTGTTTCAAAATCGTGATGATTTTTGCTTTCTCCTCGTGAAATGGATGAGTTCAGGAAACAGTTTTGAGAATATCTGTACTAAACCACAGCATAAGCGATTTCACCTTCAATAAATTTCATTCCTGGGTTCGGCTTTAGACCATAGAAATCTTAAATGAGATCTATGGTTGTATGCTAATAACCTGAGGGATTTTATCCGCTGCCGTGGTGGCCTTTGCAGGAGGACTCTCCCATTGCAAAGGATGCCTAAACACAACGAGTGACAGGGAGTATCAGGCGCTTTTCTGAGTGCTCAGACCCATCTGTGGGTTATTAATTTTCCGGATATGGGTTACCGTGGTTCCAGGAATGGGCACAAGGCCGAGAGGGGGGTGGATTAGGAAGGTTTCCAGGGGCTCGGAACTCATGTCAGGCAAAACTGCAGCGCTAGGCAGCTTAGTCAACCGAATAGGGAAAAGACCCTGAAAGTGCTTTATCTCACAGCATAATGTTTGTAAATTTTATTCAATTAATTTACAGCTGTAGGGCTCATGAAGCTAAAATTAAAGTTTTGTAAAGTTTTGATAGGGATGCAGCCAAACAAGTTTGATTAGCAGTGGATGTTTTGGAAATTACTTGGCAATACTGCAAAAACTGGAGCTTTGGGTTTCTGGAGGCGTGTTGGCGTTGCGGCGCCCGTTCGATTAACTGTGGAGTCCCTGTTTTCCGTCTGTCACTTCAGACATGTCTTCCCTCTCCTGTGTCTTCTCCAAGGTAACCTCTAACACTGAAATAAGCATCTTTTCTAGTTATGCCTCATCAGCCCACTGTTCTTAGAAAGCCCGGTCGATTAGTGGAAGTCGTTTGAAATCTTTTTCCTTCTACACGCCCTTACAACATGCGCTTTAATTTTTGTTTTCAAGTTGTGGGCATTTTAAGAAGGCCTTTCTTCTCCTAAAGGTTGGGGTGGCAGATGTCCCTTTACTTGGAGTTCAGGTCTGTCAGTCATGGCTGAAAGGTCACAGATAAGGGACACGACACAAGTTTTCACATAATATTAAATAGACGAGAGACTTCAGAATAACATCAAATTTCTCACAGTTAGATATTAGTATATTTTGGTGAAAGGAATCATTGCCCTAAACCTCAGCAAGAACATTTCTCCCTACTAAGGAGGATTTAGCGGCCTATTTAAAAAGTCATATTGAAGGTGGTCTTTGCAGAGGGAAGAGGGACATAGGCAGTGTGGAAGGACACAGAGGTGGCTTCCCCTGGATCTGTAAAGGTTTATGTCACGGGGAAAGAAGACCCCAAACAAATAGGGAAGGTAAGTGTGGAGAAATTGGTTGTGTATATGGGAGTTTTGTTGTGTTACTGTCTTTGCTAGTGTCTTCCAGGCTGTCTATGGCGAGAGAACCTATTTTTTCCCCTTTTCATCGCCAAGCTGTCATGGACCAACACGTGGTGCTGTTGAGCCACAACTAGCCTGAAGCGCTGGGCCCCCGTGCCTCTTATCTGTAGCTTCACCAAGACCCCAACCAGCCAATACCTTCTTTCACTGAGACGAGCCCACGGTGGTGCGTTTGGATGTCTGAACCGTGTCAGGTTTCTAAGTTCTTCTTTTTATTTTAGTTCTTATCTCCCTGGGGGCCTATCACAGAATTCCTGGTTGGGGCCCACTCTGAGGAGCCCCGCCTTAGTCTTTGTACTCCAGAAGTAACTCGCAATGACGGTGTTTAAATAATTTTGGAAATATTTATGCTTCAAAACTTTTCCCAAATACGCAGTTCAGTTACCTTTCCTGCGTATTTGCCCCCAAATGGGTCGTTCTTTTATTCCACAAATATATTTTGATCTTGGAGCTGTGCTGTATGCTTCAAAAAATGCAGCCTTGAATAAAGGACTCTTTCTGCCTTTGAGAGTTTGTTATGTAATGAAGACAGCTTAGTCCAGCAAACATTCCTTTTTTGAGCACTTGTTTTGCCTTAGGCTTTGTCTGTGGCAGTGAACATTCAAAGATGTATAATTTATAGACTTTTTTCAAGGAGTTCCTATTGTACAGAGGAGATAGAACTAATATTTTCTGTGTCAGACCAGGTATGTAAACCGAATGTTGTGGAGACCCTGAAGGTAACCATGATTGGAAATTGGGTGGGTGAGAGGCCTCACAGAGGAGAGACTCACTGGGACCGGCTCTTCTGCGAGGGCGGAGCGGGACTGTTCAAATTGACAAATGGAGGAAGTCAGAGGAACAGCATGGGCCAAAGTGGAGAGCTGTGACAGACCGTAGCTTGGTCAGAGGTGATCAGTCACCAGCACTGACTGGTTCGATTCTAGAATGCACCAAGGGAGGCGAGGTGAAAAAAGTAGGATGAAGCCTTGAATTTCAGGCTAAGAAGTTGGAGCCACTTCTTGTTCACGTGAGGAGACATTACGGCATGATCAGATTTGTGGTCAGGGCTCAGGTCGCAACGAGAGTGGGTTATTAAAGAGAAAGGCTGGAAGAGAGATTGTTCAAATAGTCTCCGTCAAAGGTGGTAAAGACCTGGCTCTGAGAATTCGGAGGCGGAAGAATCTAGGCAGCATCGCGGTGGTGAATGGGACGCGGGCAGAGGGGGCGGCTGCACGAGGGGCAGGAGAGTGTTAGCGCGGACAAACTGGACCCCAGACGGGCTTCCTGTGGATGGAGATACAGACAATTTTTACATCAAAGAGCACAGAGAATAGAAAGACCAGTTTCCACGGCCTCAGTATTTTCAAAATAACTGAAGTTATTTCAGGAATGTGAGAAATACACTCTGTAAAAATTGAAATTGAGGACAATAAACAGAAATTCACCTTGAGGAATGTGTTAGGGCTTTTTAAAAAAATTTTATTAGAGCAGCTAGGACCTTTGACTTCCTTTATCATATACACCTTTAGCTCTCACTTTTGAACTCCACATATTCTTTCATTCTTCAGTATTTTTTGAAGGCCTGCTGTGTAAGAAGCATTGGATTATGAGCCAGGGGTAGAAGTCTTGCCCTCGGTCACCCTCAGGCTCAGCCTGGGAGACAGGCACCCCACGCAGCAGCGGGGCTGGTGGGCGGGCTCACGGGGGCGACGGCTGAGCGTGCCAGTGATGCGCCTGTGAGGCCGTGGAAGGTATTGGAGAAGATGAGCTTTGGGAGTAGCTCTAAGAGATGAATGAATACGCCTTAAGTAAAAAGAAGAGGGACCTTCCAAGAAGGGGGGAGTGTAGAGGTTAGAGGGAGAAGTAAGCTGGGGCCAGATTCTTGAAGGCCCAGTACTGTGAGAATTTATGGCTGGGTGAGGAAGAACCTTTGAAAGATTTAAGTCACGGAGTTAACTAAGCAAATGTAGGTTCAGGTAGATTTTGCTGGCCACTGTGTGAGAAAGGGTGTGAGTTCTGCCCTGAAAGGGAGACCCCGCAGTGGTTCCACAGAGAAATGGTTGGAAGCTGACCTAGATACGCAATATCAGGATAGACTAAGGAGTTAATATTAGAAATAATTAGGAGGCATGTGGACAGGACACAGAGCTGGATTCAGGTCAGAAAGTGAGAGGGAGGGGAGGGCGTGTGAGATGGTGTAGGGTCAGGCTCCAGCCGCCTGCCTGGTGGGACCACCACCACTCAAAGGCCGGGACAGCCACGTGGGGGCAGGGTGAGGAGCTCAGCGTCAGCTGCCATTCGAGGTGTTGGGAGGTGTCTGGCAGGTAGTTAAGTATTCACAGGGGGGCGGGGGGCACGGGGGGCGGAGGCCTGTGGAGAAGTGGAAGCCAGAGAGGACGTTTGGGAGTCATCAACAGGCAGGGCCAGACAGTTTAGGCTGACAGTGGAGGAGTCTGCACAGACTGAGCTCTGAGAATTTCAAACAGCTCCATCCTGTTTCCTTCTTTAGTTAAAATTTACTAACAACCGTAACAGATAGGAAGTAGGGCTCATTTTAGGGAATCCACCTCAAAAGACAAAGGAAGTCAGCTTAAGTGTGACTGGCTGGTTGGTGTTTATCTGTTGCTTCTCTGTGAGGCAGAGTGTAAAGATACTAAAGGAGGAAAAGGGGGAACTTAATCTTTCCTTGAAATGTTTAGTCGAAGAAATTTTTTTAAAATGTAAACATGAAATAATTTGAGAATAGGAACAAGATGTTAACATGATTTACACATAAAATACCATTTTCAGTGTACAATTAAATAATTTAAAAAGAATTTACACAAGTCATATTTTTAAATGGAAAATATAGTTAAAAACTAAGATTTTAGGTACTGTGATGATTAGAGAAAGGTAAAAACACTACAAGTAGCATTTAATCAGGGAAGTGCCCTGCTAGCTTGAAGTCCATGTGGATGGGAGTCGGCAGAAATTTACAGAGCACATTCATTAACCAGATGCTGTGCTGCAAGAGGCAGGGACGTACCAGCAGTGTGGTAACATCTTAAAGTTTTCAAAGGCTGATACGCTGTCTTCACTAAACTAACGGCATGACTGTGATGCTGTTGTATTTGTTCCTGTTGGCTCACTTTAGCGTTTAGCTGGAAGATACCGAGTTCTATTGGCATTATGATTATTTTTGTTTCGCAGGTAAATATTTTATTTGGCTACCTGCGATCAGAAGTATAATTCTGATCAGAGCCATCCCTAGCATCTCAAGAAATAGTCGATGGAACTTCACATACTATAAGCTTCATTTACCTGGTTTCTGGAAGGGACGGACACTTCTTAATTCCGTTGCTTCAGCGTATAATGGCTTGTAGTGTAAGTTAAATGATAGTTTTTGGGGTTTTTTAAAATCTTGATTTGTTTTTGGTCCTCAAAGCTTGTTTCTTCCCATGACAACATCTGCATGAAAAAAGGGCGCATAGGGACTAGAAGTATTCACAGGAGTCTGTGTAACGTTGTAAGTGAAGGCGGTATTGGGTGTGTCGTGGGTTTTCCTCTGAGGAGTTCGTATGCGCTCTCTCAGAAAGTCTCCCTGAGGACTCGCAAATTCAAGAAATAAAGTCCAAGGAAAGGAAGTGGCATGGCTCCGCTCTTCATAACTCAGTGGGTGGGTGTCCTCTCTGTCATGGGAGGGTGGGGTCAACCTGGGACTTTGAACCAGACTCCTAGGGACTTTTACTGGTCTCTTGAGCCAGGCATGTCCAGCCGTCAGGGCAGCTAGCGGTCCAGGAGCTGGGGAAGTGAAGGCTGCAGGCAGATCTGTGAGGACAGTGGGTGTTAATGGCACTGACAGATAGGTGGTGCCTGTCCATGTGGCGCTGGCCACCTGGAGAAGGCTGCGGACATTTGAGTGCCTCTTGAATGGGGTCATTCTAACTGGCCACACTGGTGGCAAGGAAACTCGTAGTTGACAAAGGCTTCCTGGATTTTTTCAGTAGCAACCTGGCTTATTCATGTAAATAAATGAACATTTCTTCACTGTCTCTCAATGAACATTTCTTCACTGTCTATTGAGGTTCTGCTAATGTAAATATTAATCCCAGTTAAACCATGAGGAAGGGTGATGTGTTAGGTGGACATGACCTAATGCATCCCACAGATGAGTAGAATTTTGTATTATTTTTAATTACCCGCTCCAGTTTTTCTTTTCTACTGGCATGGAGAATTGCCAGCTGCTTATCTGTGTTGGACTGTCCAGAAATACTCTCTAAGCATTGTGCTGTTAACGGTTATTTAATGATTTAATCAGAAAGGGCTGGCTTCAGATTTCTGATGAGGTAATGAGACTTGGCATTGAACAAGTTAATTGGAATTGGAAAGAGCTATTAAAAGGCCATGAGAAGGTCTTTCATGAAACTCTTGAATTTGCTTCAGCCTGAAGATCTTATTAAATTATGCTAAGGGTGTTTTTTCCCTTTCACTTTCAATCACCCATTAGGATCATCTAATCAACTTCCTGAATGTTGCTGCAGATGAAATTATTATGAATATCATAATTGTTGGAATTTATCTTTTTTCCCTCCAATTGTCAGTGGATCCGTGTTTAATAGATAGTAGTTTTTCTTAGCCCTCCCGAGACCAAACCAGAATCGGTTTTAGATTTTCTTTACCTCTTTTTTAGTGTAAAACTTAATGATTCTGGTTATTGGTGATGGTTTTTAGTACCCAGTTTCGATAATTGCTCTAATGTCTCTTGAAGGCATGGCTCTATTTTTTTTGAACAGACAGCTTTGTTGTCGTCATTTCTTGCACATGAATCAGTTCGTTGCTACAGAGAAGCAGAAGGGTAGGTGACTTAGTTGAATTTTGCTGTCCCTTTACTAACAACTTAGAGAAAGCTGTCCTCCCCCACCCCCCGCCACAGTGGTCAGGCATGGGACAGAATAATTGTGTCAAAATAAGTATCAAACTGAATATGATTTTGAGGCAGTAACTTGCCCATTAGGTCCAAGGATATGTAAGAACTACTACTTGTTGAAGTACTAAGTACTTGTTTAGACCTAGATTCACAACTTAAGACTCTGTCAGCACTTTTTAAAGACACTGTACACAGTAATGAATGCCTCAGTTGGATTCTTTTTCAAATCAATGAAAAGTTTGAAAAATAATTTATCAACTGTTTTGATAAGCATACGCTCGATACCACCTTGTTTGCTGCAAGGCTGTTGGCCGGATGGAGGTGTGACTATCTCTGTTAGCCTGGTGGCACTGTGAACTGTGGGGCTGAGACACTCATCTCGCCAGCCCCACACAGCCAAACGGATTACAGCTGCGGCTTGAAAACTGTTGTAGACAATTTTCTGCTGTTGTTTCACCATTGAGACTGGTTGGAAGAGGGTGGCTGAAATTTCCCTTTTTTTTTTTTTGGTTCAGAAATGGCCTGAAAATAGTTTGACAAAATGGTATTTTAATAATTTTTTGAACTCAATGTTTTAACCTATGTTTATGTATAAGGTTTAACTGTATGTGTTTATGTTTTGGTCAAATGATTAAAATGTGTGTGTGTGTGTGCACATCCACCCATGTAGACATACCTGTCTTTAGATAATAATGTTTCTAAAAGGTTGACTATAATATATTTTTTTGCAATTTCAAAACCATTTTAATAGGACACAGGAACCTGTCTCTCTATGGTTGGTACTTCCTTGAATACGCAGGCTACCTGGAAAAACTCAAGTCATACATAAGGGCTTTTAACTTAGGACTTCCTTAGGTTGACCTCGACAGGACATTCGAGGTCGACGTTTGTCAGGAAGCTGACGGACAAGAACCAGTCCCCTCCTCTTCCTTGATCCTGATTTACACCTTTGCACTGAATTAGTGTCTGTTTGGGTGCACGTGTAGATATAGCTTCCCCCAACTGCATACATTTTTTTGAGCGCATATATTTCTATCTTATTCATATTTATGGAAATAAAATGTGCAAACAAGTATGATGGTAATTTAAAAATACATGGGAAGGAAAAACAAGACGGAAACAAAAAGGAAAACTAGCGCTGCAACAAAACCGTAAGGATGATGGAAAAGCAAGTAGGTAAAATTTAATGCCAGCCGGTGTCTATAAAATGCAATAGAAGCTGAATATCTAATGCTACCTAATTTCAATCACAGATGCATACTTGGAAAAAAAAATCAATTCTTGAAGAAAACCGCCTAGACTTCGGCTTGCCACTAAGGAAGGTCAGCTCAGGTACCTAACCAGGTGCTCTAGGTCTAGGACACCACAGGCTCCCCTACATCATATTGAAATGGAGGTCAGGAGGTGGATGCTCAAGTCTGATTTGGGCAGGAGGTAGGAGGGATACTTCCCAGGATGGCTGCCCAGAGATGGCACAGCCCTCCCAGTGGGAGGTAATGGTTGGGAACTCAGGTGGGATTGGGCTAGAGGGAGAGAGTTAGAATTAAAGGTTGGAACAGAGGAATGAGGGTTTTTGGACATGTCTCTTTGAGAACTCAAAACACCTGTTGTTTTTCTTGTTAACTCTGGTCAGGCTCGTATAGTTTGCATATGCACGTTGGCAAGCAGGAGGGGCCTTTGTTACTTGGAGGGACCCGTGGCCTGCGGAGGGTGGGAGGCACATCCCCGCGCCCGCCCTGAGTGAGCTGGCTTAGAACCAGCTGGGCAGCCTGCTGCCTGCCTTGCAGTTTCTGCCTCGCACTTTCTGCCTCGCACTTTCTGCTGTCCCTCCAGAGGGAGGGTTGGGTTTACCCAGTGTGAGGCTAAACAGGGACTCAACATAGTTTATAGCCCATCCCCGGCCCTGCTCAGTGCTTTGCACAAATTCGGAAAACAGTAAATTTAAAGGGACAGGGTTGAAGTGAATCCTGTCCTTGGGGAGAAAACATTAGGAGATCTGAAGCGATGCTTGTTTGTTTGAAATGCTATCTTTTTCACGTGTTTTATATACTTCCCAAATATTTAAGAACTCAAGAAATGAATCCTTTGTCATGGAAGAACATTTAACTGGCCCTTGGGGCAACTTTAAATTGTATGTCTCTGCCGAGCACTTTTGAAACTCCTTAGATTCCTGGGCTATGTATGAGAAAATGGATCGAACCTATACAAATCAAAGACTTGGATAAACAGTGTTCGTGCCCCAGCTGAGAGCCAGTGTTTTTTCTTGCCTTTGATAGAGATGGCAGATCATTCAGCAGTTATTCTAAGTGTCCCTTCTCATAAACTTCACTTGTTGTCATGTAATTGGAAGTAGAATTAAGATGATAAACACTTGCAAGAGTCATGAATCCTTTTGTTCAACAAAAGCTCATTGGTCTAGTCTTTTTTTATTTACATTGTTTTCTTAAGCCAGTCCACTCTTATTAACTCATTCAGAGACTGAGGCTCAGGACTGCAGTATGTTCTAGCTGGGTGTTTGTGGTCCTGCTCCGGAGTATTAATTAAAGTATTAATCAAAGTATCTAAAAAAAATGTTCTCATCAATCCAGTAGAGTGAGTTTCCAGGTTTCTTATGTGGAGCAAAGGTTATTGCTTTTAAAGAATTTCAACCTCAGATCTTCATTTCCCCCGCCCTGGTGTAATTTTCTAAGCACTAAGGCATGGCAGATTTTGTCTCTTTGTTTCTTCAGTATTACTTTTGCCCGAAAAATGGCCTGGACAAGGGGGTAATAAGAGACTGCACAGAGCTTGTGCTAAGGTCTGAGCAAGGGCCCGGAAGGGTGTCATGATACTCATTGTCTACGCTGCTTGCTCTGGGTTTGCCAGCTGAAGCCAGCAAGTTCTAGGCACTTGAGCTCAGAGGAGTAAGCGTGAGCACCTGTGTGTGTACTCTCAGCGGCGAGCTCTTCTGCGCTCTTCCTTAACAGCTTTGGTGGGTTTGTTAAACAGAAGATGCTTCTGCTTACTTCTTCGTTGAAGGGGAGGTGGTGTTTAATATCCCTAAGTTTTACTCACTCAATCCTCACAGAATTGGCTTTCCATATTCATATGGAAAGTATTTTATATAATTCCCACTAAGTTTTGGGGAAACACTACTATGTTTATGGTCTGGTAGAAGGTGTCTTTGTATTAGTAGCTTATTTAAAAGGAGTGTTAATGATGGTCTTGATGCATGAAAGCGATAATGGGATCGAAGTGGTTGTTTCGTGTCATTTCTCCTTCAGAGCCGGGCCATCGCGGCTTCGTTATTGGCTCGATTGACGGGACCGGTCGCTTTGTTGTCGTGGGCTGCCCCGCTCCTGCGCCGTCTGCTGGGGAGCTCCCGCCTGTGCAGCGGCCGCCGCTTAGGCTCCTGGGCTTCGTGCGGCCTTCTCCGCACCTCCGGGCACGGCTCTTCGTCCCCGTCCGTGTTCGCAGGAGCCTTGTGCTTACCTCATCACTGTGCAGTTAGGTCTGCATGTCTGGCTACCTTGCCGTGTTCTGTGCCTCCGTGTCTTAATCATCGCAGTCTTCATGTGCCTAGCAGAGTACCGGGCACAGGCTCAGTAAATGTGTTACATGAACTATTAAATAGCTAAAGCCTAAGAAAGAGTAAGAGATACTGAATGACAATGGGGTCCTTCCTCCTCCTGGATGGATGGCCTCACACCTATGTTTTTATTTTGTTGTCCCCCTGTTAAGAAAAGACTATGTGTTTTATTTGTGCCGGCCATCAGGAAGCCCAGGGTGTAGAAGGGCAACAAACACTCCGTGATAGCGTTTTTCCTGTGTCCAGAATTAACGTGAATGTTAAAACCACGGAGTGATCCTGGTGGTGTCCCCTCAGCAGCTGCCCCCGTGGGAGCGGCTGGAGAGAAGCCTCTGTGGTGAGAGCACAGCTCTCCCGCCGGCGTGAACCGCTGTGTCGGAGCCTCCCTTCCTAACGGTGCGTGGGTTCGGTGTTTCGTCACATCCTGGGGGATGCCAATAAATGGGACTCGTTCTGTTTTTACTGTATCCAAGTAATGACAGAGTCCTTTGATAACATTTGAGAACTTTATCTTCATGCTAATTCAACTTCTGTTGGTATGTGAAAACTAACCTGGAAAATTATTGCTCAAAGATACTGTTTCCTAAGCGTTAGGAACTTCAGATTCTTAGTGTACAGGATTGTTTTTCAAGAAGTGGAAATGTGTTTATTCCTGGTTCTCCAATTTCGTTTTCCTCTGAGCTGATTGGTCGTAGATAATTTTAAACAGCAGTTTCAGTTTGCACTGTTCCATGTAAGAATTTTGAAGCTATTTCAGCATTTTCTTTTTTTGGGGAAAAAATAAACATTGAAAATGACCGCAACCCCCCAAAGTAAGATTAATCCCACAGTTATACATTCTAATTAATCACTTTTTATCATGGGTATGGCACTACAGGCATGGCCCGTAATCTAAATTTATGCTTGAAGTAAGGTTTGAATTGAATAACATGCATAATTAGGACAGAATTTTCTATCACACAGATCAGTGAAAGTGATGTGTGCTTAAAATTTTTTTAAATTAAATCATTAGGGGAAGTATCTAGATGTCTCTCCTACTGTGATTATTATCAACTTGCCGGTTGATGAATACTGATAACTTGGTTAAGACCACCATTTTCTTTTCTGTATTGCCTTCCATTCCCAACAGAAAGGCTACAGGTATTATGAAGGTTAAAGTTTATACAAATAAGAATGAAAGTAACATTTGAAGCACCAAATTAATATTCCTGATGCAGAGTTAGCACCGCAGTAATTACTCATGCCTGTTGGCACTATATTTAACTCAGTGAGCACATGCTTTTCCAGGAACTATTAGGATTTCTAGTGAAGCCACAGCCATACACAGAACTTTGTGTAAACCACTCAAGTATGTGTTTTAGAAGCTGCCTGTCAGTGTGCAGTGGAAATGCCAGAGCACAAATCAGTAGCATATTCTCCCTGACCGCGGGGAAAAGCAGCCGCAGCCAAATGTAAAGCGCGCTTCCCAGCGCGAGCCCAGCGCTGATTTTGGCTCTTGGCCGGCATCGGGGTTTTGTCCAGAGAGAGCACGCCGTTCTCTCTGTTTCCCCTGTGCCCGTTTAATGACCAGCTCCAGGCTCTTGCCGAGGGGCTGAGTGAGAAGAGCTCTCGTGTGTGGTTCTATTAACATTTTTATTTAGAACTGGTTTTCCTCCCTTTTAAAACACATTAAGTGCTCATGCAAGAGCCTGTATGTTGGTCAGTTTTGCCATTCATATACATCTTTGTAGAATTTTTCTTTCTTTTACTTAATGTTTCATAAATCTGCAGTTTAGACCTGGATTTGAGGAAATCTCACCTTTTCTTTGATGGGAAAGTAATTCATTCAATGATAGTAGATTGAAAAATGGACTCTTTGAAGTCCACTCTTACAGGTCCACGGGAAAAAAAAAAGTAGGAAAAAAAACTGACTTGATTTTTCAAGTCTCAGCCCTTGGGAATTGGATGGACATTTCCTCCCTACCCACAATCCTCCCAGCCTCCCTTGTACAGACACCCTCTCCTCTTAAAAAAGAGCTCATCCCACAGAAAATGACATCAAGGAAACTGAGGACCAGACATCATTGCGTGTGTGTGCCTGACTGGCGCTGGAAGGGGGAACAGGTGGTGAAGTTCTGTCACTGTGTCTGCTCGTCGTCTTTGTCGCTCAGACCACTAGCAGAGGAAGGGGCAGTTTCTCCCAGGGGCTTTGGCTGAATAGTCAGAAGTCTGTTTTCCTGGGTGTATAAAAGATATATAAGCTGAAAATCATGGTCAGGAGAAATGATAATATTTTTGGAAGGTGATAATTTGAATTAACATATCTGAAGGTTTTATGAGGATTGGAAATGTTCCTTTCTGCAGGTCTTAAAGGAACAGTTTAAGTGATTTGGGGCAGCTTGATTCTGGCTAGAAATATGGATGAGTTGGATACACATCTTTCTAAAAATAATTCTCTGCATCTCGAATTTATAATTGAAATACTAGATATTAGGAAATATGGCATCTATAAGATACTATTTATTGACATGGAGAATATAACTGACTCCTGATGCCTAATATTTTAGCTATAGGAAAAGTAATCTTCATGCACTGAAATTTCAAGTAAGGCCAAATAATTACTCACACAACAGTCAACGGATTCAAAGCCTCTGAGATTAGCAGCGTGGTTTAAACCCTCCTGGATGTAGCATATATGTGGGTGTGCACACACAAATATATATTCATAAAATCAACGGACATGTGACTTCTTCCTATAGGAATTATGAGCTTTTCTGAAATTACTCAAATGGGATTCAGTCTAGGAAGTGTATTGTGGCCTTAAACAAAGCCAGTTTTTCGAAACATTTTGCGATGTTGTACTGAAAACCAAAATGAGCAGTTACCAGTCTCTTCAGATTTACCTTGGGTAAAATAAAATTTTAATTAGACTACTTCGTGAAACTTCTCTCACTGCTCTCAACTTGTAAGTCAGAGGGAACAAGGAACTGAGAACTCCTGAAGTGCATGTGCACACCTGTCTTTGCACCCCTTTACACGGGTTACGTTTCTGTGGCAGTTTTGGACTTTGTCAGATGTGTACTTCCTGCTGAAAAATGCCTGCTCCTCCCCTAGATGGGGACGGTCTATACTGATGTTTCAGAAATTGTCAACTCATGTGTCAAAGGGATCTGTAGAGAGACAAGAGCCTGGCATTTATTGTTCTAAATCAGTGGTGGTTCTAACTTTTCATTGTTGTTCAATGAAAGCTTAGTTAGAAAGTCAGAGGACCAAACAGATTAGAAATGATACTTTCTTTTCTAAGTTTAAATTTAGAAGTTTACTTTCTGTTGAGTGCAGTCATAATTGGGAGACATTTTTGATTGGCAGTTGGGGGATGGGCTTACGTTTAACTCTTCATGTGGAACCCAGAGTGGGCCTCATCATTGGTATTTTCTCTCACCTTGTAAGCATGGCAATGTTGGAACCCTGCTTTGCCAAACCGAAGTGTTTTCTTTCTTTCTTTCTTTTTTATTTTAATGTGTTAAAAATTAAAATCAAGATTGACAAGCAGATGCATTCACGCCATATTTGTGGGTGGAGTTGCTATGCCGGTGGGTATTATGGGAGCCATGGAAAACAATTAGGTATCTAACCTTTCTTACCTACAGCTTTGATAAAAGTCTCTATTCCTGAGATTCCCCCGCCCCCCCCCCCCATTCTTTTCAAGATCAGATAAGCAACAATTGAAGTCCAAGGAGAAACCAGGAAATCTTTATTTACTTATTATTCAACAAATACCTACTGGCTGACTGCTATGTGCTAATGGGCTAGAAGCCAGGGATAGAGAGGTGATTAAGAACGACGGCATTCCTGACTTCATGGAGCTTACAGTATAGAGTTGGAGGAGAGATACTAGACCAGTAATAAAAAGCAGCAAGAGGTGCTTTTTCCCTTATAACAAGAGCGACAAGATGGATTTGGAAATAGGCACATGGATCTGTAGATTTGATGACAAGGATTCGAGGGCACTTCTGGCCCACACGTTTGCCCTGAGACATGGGGAAAGTGTTCATCTGCCGAGAACTTCAGGGTAAGTGGGGAATCTAGATGTGAGGAGAGTCGGGAAGACCTGAAATAGCCATCAGAGAATGTGGATGCTGGAGTGGAAGGACAAAATTTTGGGCTATTTAAGAGCAGCGTCCATGTGGTGGTGTGAGCTTTAGTCACATGATTTCCCTTTACTGTACTCAACAGTCTGGCGTGAGGCAGAGAGATAGATGACAGATTCTCTAAGAAATTTTTTCTCTTCAGTTACCATTGGAGGGTACTGCTATTGAGGATTTCTCCATTTTCATTCTGTTATTATGTTTTTTCTGGCAAATTTGCAGAATATTAATTTCTTTGTTAAAAACATTTGCATCATGAGAAATTTTGGAGAGCTAATGTGATCAGGTTAGTTGGCAACAGTGGTTAAAATTGACATCGTGTGCAGTCCAGAAAGCTCTGTTAAGAAAAATACATCTTTTTAAGAAATATTAGCTAATGCTCCTTTCTTTGGAAGCTGGAGATAGAAAGAAGTTATAAAACTAGCTAATTGAAAATGAGATTAAATGAAAGAAGACATTTTAAAGATACTTAATAACTGCATGTGCCCAATAAATTTTTCCATTCCTTTTTCTTGATCTTTCTCTCTCATATATTGTGAAGACACATGAGGTGTTTTATATGAAGTGTGTTAGGCTAAGTTCATTTTATGGTGAACTTCCTAGGAGAGAGCTTGAAAATGTTCAATTTTTCTTTTCAAATATGAGAATTTGTAGGAAATTTTTGGCCCCTGAGGACCTTATACATGCCCTAACCCTGTTAACCTTTAGTTTTAGTCCCACGGGATTTATTTGCCCCACCTGGGTGTGCCCAATGCCTCCATCCCCGGGCCGCTGATACCAGCCTCTGGCTGGAGCTGGCACGCAGCTCTGGCAGGCTTTGCGTGGGGTCCTGACCAGAAAAACCTTGTCCTAGCTTGTCAGGACTTGTCGTTATTGCCGGAGCCATCCTAAAGTCCTGCAAAGTTGAGCTCTAGAGACTGGTATATCAAAAGGAATTTTCAGTTGTGTTTAGTTGTTCCCATAGGTTGAAATCTACTTAAAAGAAAATCAATGAAAATGCCTCTTAGGCTATATCTATGATGAGCTTTATTTTTTTAAAGTAAGTTGCATTTATATTATTCTGCAATATTCATACTGATTTTATACATACACATTCATATTTATGTAAAATTAACCTTATGTCAACACACAGATTTAAAAAAACGCAGACTCATGTGCTTATTGTCACAAAATATGATTAAAAGTTGATAAACCTGTGGAATTTTAAGTTCTCCGCATATTGCTTCAAAGATGTGAAAGGACTGAATTACCTTTCCCTTTAAAGCACATCCCTACCAATTGCCTTGTGTTCATAGGTAATAACAATAAAGGGTAAAGAGAAGGGAGCAGACGGTGCCCGTGGCCTTGCCGTTGGCGCGTTCCTGGCCGCAGGAGAGGGGGCGAGGAGCCGCTGCAGCGCCCTTGTGGAGGGAAACCGCATTTCCTCTGAAGGGCTTTTATAAACACCCTCGGTAGTTCTGCTGTATCTCACTCATGCTCTGCTTGAGCCTCTAATTATCCAGCTCAAGGTTTCCAACTCAGAAGTTCATTTGATTCCCAGGGCTGCAGTTTTTTAAGGTGTTTCATTCATTTTATTTGTCCTCCTCACAGAGCTGTTTGCCTACGACAGATGCGCTTTGCAGCATCCCTCACTGTGCACTGCTGTAAGCGCACAGCCCCGCCGCCCCCGTGTCATTGTTTTTACCATTCTGCTTTTGGTCCCCTCGTCCTTCAGAGGTATGTGCAGAATGACAAACTTCATGTCGCAAACTGACCTAAGCAGATTTGTTGCTGATTATTTGGAAGTATGTCTGTGGCCTCCAATAGTTAGAGGTGAATGAAAAGTGAAGGTCTTGCACCTGCAAGTTCAGTTCTGGACAGTGTGTTTTAATGAAGGCAGGTCTCCGACTGGATCGTGCGCAAATACGAACATTTATCATCAAGAAGGCACCAAAACGGTCACACAGCCTGTTCTGTGAGCTTTTTGAAGCCTCTGGCTCTTTGTCCTGTTAGGTACCCAAACAAGCACCTCTCAAGCAGCCATTCCCTTGAAGCAGATGCATTTTAGCTTCAGAGCTCAGCTGTAGCCTAGTTGCAGTTGGTTGACAAAACCCTTGTGGGCTCCATCGTACTTTTAAATACAGAGGGCCTTTCAGAAGGGGGCACTCTCGTAGGGTGTCCACATAATTTGCTACTCAAACGAGAACTTTCGAGAACGAAAAGGGGAGCTGCTCATAACTGTTCCGGGGTAAGTGGCCTAAACTGGGCCCGCACCAGCGCAGCTGGAGCCTGTGGGTCTCTCAGGCCTTGGGCCCGCTACGTTCTCAGGCCCTGTTCCTGCAAAGCAAAGACGCTGCCGTGCTTTTCGAATCCCGTGTCTTAAACAGCCGCTCTTCCACCAAGGAGAAATCATTCCTGTCACCTATAATGCAAATTAACAAACCTTTTAAGACTGACCAGAGATAAAAATGTTTGAAGCCTTTTCGTAGCTACTTCCAGCTTTGTGGCAAGGATTAGAAAATGTCAGATAATGCCTAACCGTTTCTGGAATAATTCCCTATTAGGGTACTTGAGATATGAACCAATGCCATTTGGATGTGCATTGGAACTCAATAAAACACATAAATTACCCTGTAATAATTCTATATTGAAGTACTTAAAAATTACTACGCACAGTATAACAATGCCTTTGCTGGAGGATAAAATCCAGTGTTTTTTTAAAGAGAAAAATGCTATATTCTTTAGTATGTACACGTTTAAAGCTGCAATAAAATTAAAACACGGATAGAGGCAGCATTTAGCAACAATTTCAACTCTCTTTTATGTATTCTTCTGGGCACTCTAATCATAAAATATTAATGTGCATCTTTAGGGGTGAAATAGTGTGCTCTAAAGAATACGGAAAGTCACTAATAATTTGTAATTATTTACTCGATTTTTAAGGTAAATAATTCAACAGTAGTACTATGGGATCAATAATCAGCCTGCTGAAGAATGAATAATGCAATTGATTAACATTCTTTTGTTGCTACTAATAGAGCAATAACAACTTACCTTTCCTGTATTCCGTAGGCAGCTAAGAAGAAAATATATCAAAACTTTCAGGTAGCAAATTATACTTTTCCAAAATATGTACATATGAATATATGATTATCACACAAATACAAAGTGAGCACATGTCATGCATTCATTTGCCTAATCGATGTCGAAATCCACAGGATGGCAAAGCCGATTCCCCCAAATGCCAGGGACGAAGTGTGTGCGTAGGCACTTACAGAGCTGGGCTGAGGCGGCCAGATCAGTGAATGGGCATTACATTCTAGGGCAGAAGAACAACAACCCTGTAATCTTCAGGGTTATTTTTCTCCCACAGAAAAATCATGCACCTGTATCAGTAGAAATCTGCAAGTTGACAAATAATTTAACAGTCCGGACCCTGATAGGTAATAAATAGTAAGGTAAACATTATCCTAAATTGTTAAATAATCCTTGGGTTGGACTGTAATGCAGTCCGACATTGAAAGAACATGGAGTTATCCTTCTGACTTATTTCCCAAGTTTCTCATAATTTTTCCTAACAAAGCTTTTGTTGAGTTTGGTTTCGTTTTTATTGAGCTCTGTGATCTTTAACCAGATATCACATTGTGACCTTTGTATGTGGTGTGTGTGTGTGTGTGTGTGTGTGTGTGTGTGTGTGTGTGTGTTTTGGTTTGGATCAAGCAGCAGGACCCAGGACTCAGTAAGGGAAGGGGCTAATAGCTGTGACATATCTGAAAGTTAAGTGAGTCCAGCTGTGTTATGGGTTTGGAGCTTTTATTCTAGGTGATGGGCAGTCTTCAAAAATCCAGGAGTTCAACTTGGTCTTTAGGCCAACTTGAGTATATCCGTTTTAAATTTTTTCTAGCAAAGAGGAAGATGTATTCAATTCTGAGCTGGCACAGTAGTAATTAATAGAAGGTAGATAAAAAGAAGAAAATAGTCTCATATTTAACTGTGATTATAGCTTGTAAGTAATATGATCTTATTGTGTAGGTCATGCGCAGATACCCACAGAGTGAGAAAAAGTACCTGCTTAAATATGGAGAAGCCCTTAAGATGTTAGATTTTAAATTTTGACTTCAGATTTTAAGGGTAACCATACTTTTCCGAGGTGGAAGCCAACTCACTCTACTTAGATGGCATTTCTTCTTCATCAAAGCTAAGATCATAGGAGTTAAATGTTTTCCTTTCAGTGGATTCTATTGTTTTATAGTCGTACAAATCAAACAAATGGATAACTTATTTGCATCGGTGATGGACTTCTTTCCGAGTGCTTTTGTTTCTGATTGACACAAATTATCTCTTTGAAAATAAACATGCAATCCACAAGTAGGCTGTTTAGCCATCTAAGCTTTGGTTCTTTCATCCATTCAGCAGCTACTATTGATTACCTATTATTTGTCTGGCATTATTCTAGATATTGGGGAGATAGCAGTGAACAACACAGAAAAAAATATTCCTGTTCTTATAGAGTTCACATTCTTGTCAGGGAGATAGACAACAAATGAGATACATGAAATTTGCTGTGTTACGTAATGAAAGAGTACACTGTACTTGGACACTAAGCTCAAGGTGTCTTAGAGGTTTTCCCCTTTGTGTGGGAAGAAGAATCCTTGAGAATCTTTGTCTTTACATTAGTAATAGTCCTTTATCCTTCTAGATCCCCCAGCTTTCTTAAAGGACTTTTCCTACATAGGTAAGGTTCCCCTCGGGCATTGACCTAAGAGTTGGTGAAGAAAGTAATAGATAAACGGAGGGATCACTGCAGTTGAGTTTTCCTGTGGAGCACTAATATTCCTGATTGCCTCCCAGGGTCTGAAATTAAGGCCTTCCCGTCCCCCACCACCTGCCACCACTGTAAATTGTCTGTTTCCTTGCTTGATCTTCCCTGTCCTCATTCTGCCACTCCCAGCCTTTCGTAATCATTGGGGCATTAAACTACTCTGTGGTGAGTCATTAGGCATCACATTCTTTGACTAACAAAGGTTATTTAAAATTAATAACCACATTTGTGATGTTGTGTGAATGTTTATTAAATTCTCCTTGTTCTGTTGCTAACATCCCCTAGTTTGTCTTGGGCTGTGGGTTTTTGTTTGTTGTTTTGCACTGGAGAACAGAATTTGCAATAAGTTTATACAGTGAGCTTCATGAATTTCTACTTAGCTCGCGTTTATTGAGTACTTCCTGTGTGCCTGGGACTCTGCTAGTAACTGCAGGGACTGCGAAGACATCCAGGGATGGCTTTTGTCTTCCGTGAGTCTAAAGCTACTTAGAAACTTACGTAGCAGTTTCTCATACTTACCCATATGAGGCGATTAGAGATTCATAACAAAGAGTACTGGGGAGTCTACTTGGGAAGTGGGGATGGGAAATACGTTAGGTTTTAAATTGATCATGTAATATGAAAAAAAGTACAGTAAAATTCTCTTGAAAACTCCTTCAGTTGTTGAAAGAGTACAAACAGTAGTTTGCTTCTTTGCCCGAAGCTGGGACAATTCTTAAAATCGTTCAGACATTCTTTGAACATGGGTGGGCTCTTTCAGAGTTGATCAGCCCCATAATCTTTCTTACTGTGTCGTCGGTTTCCCAGCTGAGCTCACTGTCTGTCAGTGTACACAGGATGGGATGGCTACTCTGTGTCATCTTATTCCAAAATGTGTGATGCTCTCCGGCCCGCCTCAGGAGACATAAACATCGTTGTTGTTCAGAATGATCAGAGATGGTTTCGTGGAGGGTTTTATTTGTTTCTTGTCTCTTTTCTTGTGCTAGAATATAACTTCCATGAGCACAAGACATCATTTGTTCATTGGTGCATCTCTGATACCTAGGACCGTGGTATGTACTAGATGCTTAGAAAATAATTGTTGAATGACTGAGTAGAGGAAACGTGAAAGTCAGCGTTGACTCTTCCCTGTCACTTACCTCCACATCCAGTCAGTCAGCACGTGATGCCGACTCTGCCTGCCTGTTCTCTGTGGGTCTGTGCACTTCTCTTCATCACTGTGGTCAACACCTTAGCTCAGGCCACCACATGGGCTACTAAATCAGCTTCCTGACTGGTTTCCAGTCCTGACGTCCTTCCTTCCGCTAAGGATCCTTCAACAGCAGGTGGATTGAAAAACTACCCTTCTTTAAGGCTTGGATGGCTCCCCATTGGTTTCCTCTTTACTTTGCATCCTGGGCTCCTGCCATGCTGAAGTGCTCCAGTCCTGCCGTGCTACCTGTCCTCAGGGTAGAGTCGTCCCCCTTATCCATGGGGAATGTGTTCCAAGACCCTCCGTGGAACCCTGAGATTGTGAATAGTATCAAACCCTATGTATATTGTGCTTTTTCTTAATACATACCTATACTATAGTTTAATTTGTAAATTAGGCACAGTAAGAGATTAACAGCAGTAACTAATAATGAAATATAATAATTATAATAATATACTATACTAAAAGTCCTAAGGGTTGCTTGAATACAAGCACTGTGATATTGACAGTCGATCTGCTAGCCAGGATGCCTGCTAAGTGACAAAAGGGCTGGCAGCACGCACAGTGTGAACACTCTGGGCCAAGGGACAATTCACGTCCCTGGCAGGATGGAGCGGAATAGTGCAAGATTTCATCCTGCTACTCAGAAGAGTGTGCAAATTAAGAGACTTATGCCTGGATTGCAGGTTCGGCCCCTGTTTGGGGCACGTATGTGAGGCAGCCAATCAATGTTTCTCTCTCACATCGATGTTTCTCTCCCTCTCTTCCTCCCTCCCTTCCCCCTCTCTAAAAATAAATAAATAAAATCTTAAGAAACATACGAATTTTTTATTTCTGGCATTTTTTATTCAGTATTTTTGAACAATGGTCGATGGCAAAGAACTAAAACTGCGAAAAGCAAAATCGCAGATCCGGGGGAGTGCTGCAGTTCCTCCGACTCGGGCTCCGTGCCCGAGTCGCTCCCCTCCCACTCTCCGCCGGCGCCTTCTCAGGGCTCCACCTTTTCTACAGAGCTCTCCTGGACACTTCAGTTGGGGTAACTCCTCTCTACACCTTTAACCCCCACGCCTTTGAAAAGTGAAATTGGGATGACAGTAGTTCAATAAGTAGTATTTTTGGGGGGACTTTTTATCTGAGTTTGAATGACTCAGATAAATGATGTTATGATGTTTTACAGTAAGAAAGCTTCCATTATCTCAAAGCTTAAAAACATGAATGTATATGTTTGTATGGGTATCTCCTGCTTGTTTTCTGGAGGATACTTTAAAAGAAGCTTGCTGTGGGGTACTTCTATTGAACATTGGCTGTAATATATTTTTATTTGAGCTAATTTTGAAAATTTAAAGAAGAGAAGATAATAGTTTTTGTTTTCATTTGACAAACCATTATTATTGTTTTTTAAAAAATGAGAATATCACCAGAACAGGAAAGGAACACTAGAGCATTTACAAGAGAGGTTCTGCATTCTTTTTTTTTTCTACAAAATAACCTTTCTTCCCTCAGGCTAGTGGTGTTTATTCTCTACTGTTTTATGACCTTATACTAGATGATGGGCATTCTGATTACAGCAAAAATTGATTCCTCCAACCTCTTCTTCCTTCCTTTTTCATTTTGAATTACTTGTTCCTTTGCGTATATGTCACTTGCATACTGGAGGGTCTGAATTTGGTGAGGCGGTCCAGTTTGCGTGTTTGCTAGACAGAGCCACTGCGCAACCTTCCCTCCACACTGCTGCTTTGGAAATTATTTATCTCTGCACATTTAACTCCCACACCGGACTGTAGTCTTATTGAGGTGGTACTTCGTGGGGCTCAGTTTGGTATTCCTACTTGTTAGCACAGTTTTGGCACATAATGGGTTCTCGAACAATATTGTTGGCAAATGATGAAGCATGTTAATCCAGAGTTTAAAAAAAATCCTCAGTGAGCCTCACCGCCTATCAGATAAGATCCAAGCTCTTGAGCTTGGCATCAAGACCCAAAACTACATACTCAGAATTTTCTCTCACAGCTCTCACCTAGGTTACCTGCAGCTTCCTGCCGTACTGGGCAGCACACCTTTCCCCAAATGCGCGACACTTCCCTGGTCTCCTTTTTCTAATTTGGTTCCCCACCCGCCTCTTACCTCTGAAATACTCCCCCTAGATGCATTTAATAAATGCAGAGTTATTATGCAGCAGAGCATTTTTTTGTTTGTTTTTTTACCTCAACCAAAGGGAAGACAATTGGATAATTTATCTAGCTTGAATGTGGCAAAAATTACAGGACACTAGTGGGAGCAGTTCAAATACATGAGCCAGAAAAGGCTGGTGACAGATACAACTTTGACTTATTTTTTAATATTTTGGCCAACATCTTTAATGTTCTTAAATTATTAGTTTATATATTAATCAGCCATAGAGCAAAGTGTATTTTGAACTTTTTTTAAAGCCCAGAGAATTTCATCAAATTAAATTTGATTCTGCTCCGAATGAAGTGGGATCTGTCAGGACACGGAGACCTAACCTAGCATTTGTCTCCGCCTTGGGCGTTTCCATCGGCAACACGTTTCCGCATGAGTGAACGAGCTGGTAACACTGAAGGCTCATCGTCTAGCTCAGTGATTTTCAACCGGTGTGCCGCGACAGTGATTTCAACATGCAATACCTGACCTTTTCCCCCTAGACTTGTTAAATAAAGATGACAACAGCCAACACAAACAATAGCTGTCTGGTATGAATGAATCAAAATTATACCTATTTTTTTGGTCAGATTGGCAAAAAATATATTTTCTGGTGTGCCACAGAATTTTAGTCCTTAGTGCCCAGGTGCAGTGAGATGAAAAGGGTCGACAGTCGCTGGCTGAGCTGCAAGCTTGTGAAACGGAGTCCCGGCGCTGCGGGGTCTGCAGTTTTTCTTCCCTCACTGGGAATGTGAATGGAGACGATAGGCGAGCTTGGGGGGGGCTTATTTATGTATTTATTTATTTAGTCTTTCGGTGTCTTTTTTCCCCCTATGCTTTCATTCTTCTTTAATTGAAGGAAAAGTAGAAAACTAAACATTATAATTGACTTCTGTGTTTGTGTACACGTTGAAATCTGCCAGTGTATCTCATACTGTTTCTTATGCAAATGAGCATATTGGCAAGGAACAGACAAGATAATTGCTGGCTGAGACTCTCTAATAGCATTTCCAAAAGTGTCTTCCACGAGAAGCTGATCCTGAGTGACGGCATCAAGGTACCGCGTTGGGAGATGCTCCGAGGTGTAACCCCTGGAGAGTCCCAGTGTGCCCACCCTGAAGTTCTGCGCGAAAAGCTAGTTTCCCTTTATCCCAGTGGTTCTGAAACTTCCATGATTGCAGATCATGCTTTCCAAATAAGGCTTAGGCCTTAGCCAGCTTGGGCCTCTGTAATGGATGCCCCGGACTGGGCGGCTTAAACAACAAACATTTACCGCCTTTCTTAGCTCTGGAGGTTCAGAGGCCCCAAGTCCAGGCGCTGATCGATTCAGTGTCTGCAGAGGGCCCGCTTCCTGGGTTCTCCTCACATGGCGGAGAAAGAGGTAATTTCTCTGGTGTTTCTTCTCCTTTTATTTTTATTTTTTAAATTAAATGTATGGGGGCGGTGGCATTAGTTAATAAGATTGTATAGGTTTCAAGTGTACATTTCTATGATACATAATCTGTATACTGCATTGTGTGCCCACCACCCAAAGTCAGACATTCTTCTCTGATCATATCATATTTAGCCCCCATTGCCCTTTACTGTCCCCTTCCCCCCTTCCCTCGTGTCTGGGACTGTACCACCCTGAACAAGCCCAATCTCGTCTGGTCTTTACCAACTCACTACAAACTCACTAATCCCATTCATGAAGGCTCCGCCCTCATGACAATTACCTCCTCAATGCCTCACTTACAAAGGAGCATCACCTGGTGGGTTAGGGCTTCGGCTTGTGAATTTTGTGGAGACACAGCATTGAGTCCATAGCAACTTACTTTGGGAAATACTGCTTTATTTTACTGTGGCTCTTTTAATTTTTAGGTCTACTGTTTTACTATTTATTTTCTGTTTATCCTGTCTTGTTTTTTTGTTCTTTTGTTTCTCCTTTCTTGCCTTCTTTAGAGGATTAATTGGAAAAAAAATTTATTGGATATTATTATCTTTTGACTCTCTGGCTATCCCTCTTTGTATTATTCTTTGTTGTTGTTGTTTTTTAGGGAGTACAGTACACATACTTAAAGTTGTACCGTTCACTGAGAGTTAATGTTTTACCATTTCACATAAAATATAAATGCCTCCTTTATCTTTATAGTGTAATATGTGTTACATTTGCATACTTAAAACACTCTCCCAGTGCGCAGTGTTTTACTTTTTTATTTAAACAATCATGTATTTTGAGGAAATGCCGTGGAGAAAAAAGTCCTTTGTATTCACCACCGCATTTACCGATGCCAGTGTCCTCCTTCTGTCATGGAGCCCAGGTCTCCCGCTGGTGCTGTTGCTTTTCAGCCTGCAGAGCGTCTTCACCGCCTACTTCCTGTGGTATGCCGGCTGCTGGCAACGAATTCTTAGCTTTATTTTATATGAGAATGTCTTTGTTTTGCCTCATTCTTGAAGAATATTTTGGCTATATATAGAGTTATGGGTTAATGAAATTTTTCACCTCTCAGCACATTTTAGTTTTAGTTTTCTATTGTTGCTGTACCAAATTACCACAAACTTAGTGGCATACACAGTATGAATTTTTGAAAAGATTTTATTTATCTATTTTTAGAGACTGGGAAAGGGAGGGAGAAAGAGAGGGAGAGAAACATCGATGTGAGAGGGAAACATTGATTGGTTACCTCTCGTATGTGCATGGACTGGGGGCTGAACCTGCAGCCCAGCCATGTGCCCTGACCAGAGATTGAACCAGAGACCTTTTGCTTTGCAGAGCGACGCCCAGCCAGCTGAGGCACACTGGTCAGGGCTAAACGGCATGAATTTTTTACCTCACAATTCTGGAAGTCAGAGTCCACAGTTGATCTCGGCAGGCTAAAATCAAGGTGCTGGCAGGACTGTGTCCTTCCAGAGGCTGGTTCCGGGGCGGGGATCTGCTTTTGTGTTTCTCCAGCTTCTAGTGGCCGCCTGCATTTCTTGGCTTATGGCCCCATCGTCAGAGCCAAGTAACGTCAGGCTGAGTTGTCATGCCATTTCTCATTTTTGTAGCCTCACACGGTGTGTAGATCTATAACACTTTTATTCTTACTTAATAACACGCCTTAGATATCTTTCCATGTTTGTTTCATGTGAATCTACTACATTTGCTATTTTATACTCCATTGTTTCTCCAGGTACAGTTAATTTGTCCAATCGTAATCTCCTAGGAAACCCTTCAACTAATATTCTTAATGTAAGCAGTAAAGCCTCATCGTTTTGGAGCCTACTTACTTGACATTTGTGATAATTAGGCCAAGAATAGAATTAAAATTTATGGTTGCCATTAATGATTTAAAAGAATATTCCTTCTAACTACGAGATAAATAGCTTTTAAACACTAGTTTAAAATGTACCAATTACACATCAATTTGTATTTATTTTTCATTATTTAACAAAGTAGCTTGTTCTGCTTAAGATACGCATTTGATGGCAATAAAAAAGTACATGCCAGTAAAATGTCAGATTTGTCACTAATTAGGGGTCTGCCTTTGTAAATTTAAATACTGTCATTGCCTTCCCAGTCTCCCCACTGCTTCACTTGGTTCCGTTCCTTTCTGATTAGCGTCTTGACAGATCCCCGGGCAAGGACTTTGCCTCTTGGTGAGGAGTAGCCCCCCTTGGAGCTGATCCCAGGTACTTTGCAGAGGGGACTACAGGGACTTTCTCTTCTCGCACTCTAGCAGCCTGAAGCTTTCTGTTGTTTTTGGATGCCATTTCAAAAGATAAAATGGGAAGGGGTAAAGGGTGTAGCAGAGAATTTAAAGCCCAGTGTTTCAAAATGGATGCATTTGTAATGTCTTACAGATTGCTACAGAAATGCCCAGATGTATTTCTGGTTCAACACCAAGGAAGTATAATTGGACCCAGTAAATACTAAATACTGCTTTCTCTTTCTACTTCTTTAAGAATTAAATTCACTTGTGGTACCTCTTCTCACCTCACACAAAGAGGTCAAGTGACTGTTGATAGTCCAAAGCTCCGGCTAGAAGGGGAGGGAAGTAAGAGGACCCAGGAGATACACACCGTGACCATGGATTTAGGAATCACCAGTTCCCACCTTGCTAGTTCCCTGTTCCCCTCTTTGCTGTTTTTATGACTTCCTAAGTCCCTGTTGCCCCTCAGCCGTGGACATGGATTACGAAGGGCAGGCGAGCCCCTCTCAAAGCATGGGCCCTGCTTCGGAGTACAGATTCAGGCCCCAGAAGGGGCACCACACCCGAGGGCATGCTTCCTGGAAGGAGGGCGGGTGTGGGTGTTGTGCTCGCCTTCTCTCCACAATGGAGGCCTCACACGGTGAGGACTGACCTGCCTGAGGCAGTACCACAGCCCACTGCCCACCCAAGCTTCGCCGGGAAGGGCTAGACCCGTTCCTGCCCAGCGCTAACTCCAGGCGGCTGGAGAAGTGGGAGAACACTGCTGCATCTGAGGCAGGACCCGCTCTGCGGAGCGTGCCGGGTTCCCGTTCCCAAGAAGCAACAAGACCGCATACGTTCGGCGTTGGATAGAGACGGTTTTGAAAGCGGCATGATGAAGAGCGCAAGGTGTTGTCTTCGGGATTAAAAATGCCATCTTCTCTTTTGTGTTGGCTTTGTTTCCTGATTTGAGATTTTGTTTATTTGTTTGGCTTATATCATTAAAATAATTAGGAAAATACATGCATTTAGTGACTTGTCATATTTAATTTCTGGCAACATTCTTCTGGCTTTGCATGGTTTGTTTGCAAAAACAAACAAATTATCCTTCTAGGTTAGCAGATTAACATCTGCAGACACACCTGCTTTTGAGGATTTTGTCTAATTTAGGAGCATAATTACCACAACAGTATTCTTTTATTTTATGTGAAAGGTGTATTTTAATGTTGAGCTGAAGGTGTCTGGCATGAAGATTTCCTTAAACAGAAGAAAATTTTCACAACTCTAGCAAATCCTCTTAGTCTGTTGTCTTTTATTACAAATGAAAACACCTTGATTTAGATATCTCTGTTCGAAAGCTCTTCTTTTTGTGGCAGAACCAGATGAGGCAGCCACTGTGTCAGGATTGGGAGCACAAGGTCCAGAACCAGACCGACTTGCTGTGTGACTGTGGGCGAGTTAGTTATCATCTCCGAACCTCAGCGAGTGTCCGAGCAGTGGAGGTAACAGTCTCAGTGGTGTTCTGTGCAGTTTTTCACCACCATTTTATTTTCAGATGGGAACTACCTGTTTTTTGTTCAAACATACCCTAGTCACTGATTCATCTGCTTCCCACGTTGGTTTTGGTGGTTTTATTTTTGATAGGGAGCTCACCTTTTCACCCACTGTTTAGTCAGAGACCGTGGGAGCAACCACGCCTGTAAGGCGTTGGCCCTTCTCTGCTGGAGACGTGCGCGCGGCCTGCTGGGTGCGTGACTTTGCAAATGTGTGGCTTTTTGCTGGCTCCCTGCCAAGAGCCATTTATACTGATGCCATGAGAATTTCTTTGACCTGTTACTAATAAGCGTGGTATTTATTATTGTGTTGTTATTAGTGTAACAGTAATAAATGCCTGTATAGTTCATTACTGTTGACAATATCGTTTCGTACATTATTGTAGCCCTGGTAGAGATGAGGAAACTGTGGCTTGGGATTTGATTGGCTGAAGGGTACTGAGGTAGCAAGTAGCTGGCATACCAGGCTCTGTCTCTTATACTCAGCTCTTCCACATCATTCCAAGCCTCTTTCCCAGTCATACCCTCCTCCTGACCATTCACTGATCTGCAAGTGTTTAGTTTTGTTTTATTATTACTCTTGATTTTTCCTTTCCAATTGTTTGTGTCATCAGAATAGATTTTTTAATGCAAAAGGAATTACAAGACAGATTTGAAGGGAACCCATCGTTTCCCTTTAATAAAGGCAAAATCACATATCAGCTTTTTACTGCTTGGGTATTCTCTCTCTCTCTCTCCTTTTTTTTTTTTTTTTTTTGCTGACCTATTGTTGAATTTCCAGTGTCTAGACTTCATAGCTTGGGTTTAAACACAAGACATAGAAACAAAGTCATTTGGAACACTATGAATAATTTGTTGTGATCCTGGTTTCCAGTAGGCTCTGTCCTCCACCCACACCTCCAGATGAAAATCACTTTAATTCACCAAGAAGGATTTTACTGTCCTTAATTGATTTTCTAAACAGTCACTGATATTGAGTTCACTTAGGTTGAAAATTGACTAGCCAGTTGCAAACCACAGATCATTCTTGCAGACCCTCCGCACAGTCCCATGTCCCGTCGCCCCAGTGGGGCGTTACTAAGGACCATTGGCTCCTCTTCAAGCAGCACCAGCTCAGTGGGCCCTGGAGTGTGTGGCCTTTGTAACTAGTTGTGGTTTTCCTGCACATGTGGTGTTGACCGCCGTAGAGCTCTCGGGCATGGCGCACACACAACATTTCTCTAAAAGTTCCAGCTTCTCCTGCGGGCTGTTATATGCATATGCTTTTCATCCAAATGAAACAAGAGAATAGATTTAAGTCAAGTTATTTGTGAAATTACGTAGTTAATGAAAATGTCGCTTGCTAGATTCGTGTCCAGGAGCAGTTTACCCTTCACCGTGGTGTTGAGCTCTGCTCTCTTCAGATGCCTCAAGGCTGCGGACCAGGGGAGGGCACTAGTGAGTGAGGGAGTAGTTGCTATTTGTACCAGGAGGCACAAGTCTGCAGAACAGTGTTAAGATTTAGAATCTGAAGAAACATTTCAAATCCTGACACACCAGGTGATAAAGCCCAGATGTTCTCTGGGCCCCCGCACTGACTAGATTTTTCTCTTGTGGTCCAGGAGCTGGGGGAAGAGAACGGGGGAGGGGGAGGGGGAGTGGCGGAGGAATGGGGTGAGGGAATGCTTGGCTTACTTGCCAGTCAAGATAGTTCCAGCTCAAAATAGTGTGCTAATTAAGAACGAAACTCTTCTCCCCCATGGGCTGTCTGGTATGTAGACAGATACGGAGATATGTAGAAACAGTTGCTACATCGGAACTTACTGTATTTTAGCACTGACAGTAGTCATGATTTTGTGACGGACACAGTGCCCGTTACTCTTCTACTTCTGTCTTCATTGACCTGTACTGTCTCCAAACAGCTACTGTAGTGACCTCAAAGGGACTCTACCAACTTGTATTCATCAGAACTTTCACTGGTATATATTCTCTCTCTCTCTCTCTCTCTCTCTCTCTCTCTCTCTCTCTCTCTCTCTCTCTTCCCCTCCTGCTCCCCCGCCATCCCTCCCGCCCCAGAAGTTCACTACTTCAAAGAAAGATTATTCCTACTAAAGAAAAGTACAAAATTCTCCCATTCTGCCCTCCCATCCCAGACTTTAATTATAAAACCACTATCACACTAGATAGTAAACCTTAAATATTTTAACATTTTTCCCAGCAGGGAGACGGCAGCACATAAGGCAACATACAATTATACTAAAAGATTTATTTGTCTCTGACCTAGGAAGCCATGCATCAGTGCTTTAAGATGATAAAGCTTGCCCTGCCCACCCTGTGGGAGCTAATTAATTAGCATAATACCTGTGAGTAGGTTAAATACATGCAATGTGACAGATAACAGCATAAGGAAAACTTTAAACAATTAACAAGGATTTTAAAACACTGATCTATTAGATGTTCTAGAAAACATTTCTTTGTAAAGTTACTGCTCAACTCGCCTTTTACAGAGCAGCGTGAACAGCGCCGTCTTCTCTTTCATCTAAGCCGTGGCTCATTGTCGGAATCATTTACTACACAGTTGCAGCCTGATTGTACTTGCTTAGAGGTTGCGATAATTTCAGACCTAAATTGGCTAAAATTTACCTTTTCACTCTTTGTAAAAATGATTTGAAAAAAATAATAATCTGAAAAATATTGCATGACTGATTCTTAACCTACATGAGAGAAGTTTTGAGATGCTTTCAAAAATGTCTTGTTTATATCCAAATTGTTGAGAAGCAAATTACACATCTATTAATTCACTCAAATTAAGTCTCCTAGGATGTGTACTAAGCAACCATTGATTAGCCCAGTTTGCCTTACTTTGTTGAGAAAAATTAAATCGCGTTGCTTTAAAAATTCAAATCTTTAATTAATTTAGTTTTCATCCGGAAATTCAAATGAATAATCTTTAGTTTTAAATTTAGATATTTATATGGTGATGAGCTTTAAACCCTTTTCGGCACTTTCTACGTCTCTGCATGAACCCCCCTCCGTGTTCCCTTTTCTTGAGCTTGTTTGTTAGCGATCTTATAAAGCAAATTAACGAAAATTATCTCCTGTCTCGGCGTTTATAAAACAAATGCAGATATAAAGGAGAAAAAAAATAAAATAAAAACTTGAATTAAAGAACTAAAAAAAAGGCTGCCAGCATAGGTATTCTTGTAATAATGACAAAGAGGCCTAGGGAGAGGATGAGGCTGTTCATGAAGTAGGCGCTAAGTTCCTTGAGGGCAAGAACTGTACTTTAATTACATTGAGTCTCTTTTGACACCTAGCGCAGAGTTTTACTTAGGATATTTTCAAGGAATGTTTGTCAAAAGGGGGTGGGGTGGGGAATTAACAGGACTTAGAACATTCTCACATTTGAGGTGCTAATAATTTCTGGTGAGAATGAGGTGGTAACAGTGTTTCTGTATTTGATATTAATTTGCTTTTTCTGGCTGGTTTTAAACTTGAGTTACATAAAGGTGATGAAACAGGTTAAAAGGATTGGCTGTTTATACATACAGGAGAATCTGAGAAAGGTTTTCTAATAGTACACCCTTTAATAGCCTCAGTATGTAAATCTGGGATTACAAAGTAGGCAAATTTGGGGGTGATTAGCCCCTTAACCTCCAAATTACTTCATTGATTTGACATAGCATTCCTTTAAATAGTGAACATTTCAGGCAAACTTAAATTTTGATTATGTTTATGCAACTCATTTTACGTATAGCTTTTCCCTAGCACATCGCTGGAATAAGACAAGGCAGACATCTGGACTCACTCATCTGAGCTTCGTCCTTATATCCTGTGAGGGAAGGATGGGCTCACCCATGCGTGCTTTTTGTCAGACTGATGGAATTGCGTGAAGTTGAGCTAGAGAACCGGAAGGAAAACATTTCCTCTGTAAACTGCTTTATGGTACTTTGGATTCAGCCAGGATGGGTTAGCGAGAAACATTGAGCGTTTACCTTCTCTAGAGAAAAATGGAATAGTGTTTCCGTATCTTTGGGTCTGCATACCTGTTTTTTTTATTCTTCCTTGTTTTTATTCTTCCTTGTAAAGAGAGAATTTAACTTAAAGAAAAACAAGGTTAAAAAAAAAAAAGGTGTAAGTGAAATAATAAGGACCAGAGGTTAAGGAAAATAAATTGAAATCAGAAATGGGATTAGTATACAAATTTCTGCTGTGAGGACCTACACAGTCACAAGACTTAGATCCCTTTTGCTGTTAGCATTTGAACAAAGCCGAGGCAAAGAGGGTGACATGAATGATGCGACACACCCAGTGTCTGTGACAGAACTAAGCTTAGTCCTCTCCTGAAGGCTAGGGGAAGGGTGTGACCTCAGGAGACCCCCGCTCTAATTGTGACATTCAGCCAGCCAGCTCACAGATATTTATTCAGCTTGAACAATTTGTCAGGCACCTTACCGGGCACTGGGCATGCGCAGACAGTGTGTATGAGGCGTCCACAGTTAGTGTGTGGGGATCAGTCCATGAAGTTGGCTGGGTAGGGGCTGTGCAGAGTCGTAAATGCCATGGAAGGGAGCCCGCGCAGGCATCTGGACGTTTAATGCAGATCGGGGGAAGGAGCATATCCTACGGTTTCTGGCTGAGTCCGTGCCTTCGCCGAGTTCTGTAGGACATGTACTTGACCCTGGCTGAAGTAGGAAATGCCCCAGAGGGCAGGTGTGCTGTGCGAAGTGACAAAGGCAGGGCAGTGTGAGGCCGTCGGGGGATTGTATGTAACAGCTCCATGTGACTGGACTAGAGACTGCAAAGGAGAAATGAGACAGAGAGACGACCAGGGCACAGGGTGAACGTCTGTCTGATGTTGTGCTCAGGAGACTGAGAGTGGGCTTAAGACATTGAGGCCTTGATCAAGGGAAGAACCTTTGGAGAGCGGCATGGAGTCGAGGGCCAGAGACCAGAGGGCTATTAACTGTGGTGATTCACGTAAGGGACGACAGAGGCCTGGGCAGAGGTAGTGGTAGGACGGAGAGGAGGGGATAGAGCAAGAGTCCTAAGGAGCAAGATGATGGGTTTGGCCTTGAATAGATGAGGGGCAGGGAGGATGCTTTGGTTTTTGGCCTGGTCACTGTGCAGGCCTGACTGGGATCCCTGATAGGCCCTGCTTACAAGGTCGGTCCTCGGCCGACGTCTGGAAAGTTGGGAGGGCTTCCCCCATACCTGGGAAGAGTGGCTCACTGTGCCCAAGCTGTTTGTGCAAACACTGCGGCTTGTGCTCAATGCCTGCTGCCCTCCTGGGAGCCTGAGGTTAGACAAGGGCCACTGGTGTGGCCAGTCCCCAGGGAAAACCTTGGGCATTGAATCCCTGCACGCTCCTCTGGCTGACAGCAGTTCACACAGGATATGGGAACTCCTTGCTGGAGGAGCGGGGCCGCCCCAGCCTGACCCCACTGGGAGAGAGCCACGGATTACTTGCACTCGGTTGGCTTTCCCCCAGATTTCTCCGTGCGCCTTCCGTGAGCTGATTTTGCTTGGTGTCATTTCACTGTGATGAATCATAGGTGGCCTGGAGAGTGACTTCGTGTTGAGGGCGGTGAGTCCTTTCTATGAGTCGTCAAACCTGGGGTGGTCTTGGCTTCCTCCTGACGCAGCCATCTGTTGATGTAGTGGCACCCCACACAGAGATGGAGAGTGAGCAGGTTTGTGGGCAGGAATGGTGATAAGCTATACTGGAAGTTTTGCAACTTAGTTCTTATATTGTTTTATTAGAGGTAAGTAAACACTTAGTTATTGACTGTGTATTACCTATTTCAAAATTAACAGGCAAATCTAATTTTCTTCAACATACTCTGTTAATTTATTCAACAACTATTTGTTAAAACCTAACTAGATGTTTGGAACTGGGTATACCTTTTACAGGCCTTAATGATGCTTAGGAAAACGGGTCAGTGTTCAAAGAGGTCATGTCACTGGGGACATAAGCCATTTGCCTTTGAAAAATAAAATAGCATTCATTTCAGAAATGGAATATTTCAGCATTTCTGTATTTTTGCCGTTGAGAAAAACAGCATCCTAAGTGCTCCTGTATTAGTTCGTGTAAGAGGACTATGAAATTGGGAAACTTGTGCTTAATTCAAAATGGACACACCACCTATCAAGTTCATCATGACCTGGGCAATCTTTTTTCTCTTCTGATGTCACAGTGTATTTAAAACTAAGACTCAGAGTCTTTTCACAGGGCTGGGAGTCAGGTAGTGGTAGGCGCTTTGGAGAGGTGCCTTAAATTTAACACAGTGTTTTCAAGCTACTCCCGAGGAATCTTTTTTTCTTGATGAGAGGTCAAGTCACCCTCAAATGATGAACTAAAAGGACCCCTAAATCAGTGACCAACCTTTTGATTGTCTCAGGGAAATACTCTTTAGATGTTTTCTTTTTTTTCTTTTTTCAATTATGAAAAATGAACATCAGCGCTAAGTCAGTGGTGGGAAACAATGTAGAGGAGGAAAGATGCTTTCCTGATTCTCAGTCCTAAGGAGCAGGCCCTCATCTGGCTTGCAGGGTTCATGTTTGTTGCATGGAAGAACTCTGAAGAATTTTTGGCTTGCGGTTGTTGAGACCCTAAAGAAATAACAGCCAAATACGCCAGTTTATCAAATAGGTGATAAAATCAACTCATTTTCCCCATTCAGATTTTTAGATTCTAATATTATGACCTTTTTAACCTCCAAAAAGAAAATGTAAAGAACTCAAATCAGCTGTTCACATGAAACATTTATATTTGGCAGATCATGTCAGATATGTGGTGTTTAAAAAACCTTTTATTTTAAAAAACAATATCTTTAGCGATCTCTGAAATAGCTCTGTTTGTAAACACTGCCAAATTTGAAATTATAACTTTAGTATTCTAGACTGTCTTTTCTATTTTAACTTTCCTATTGATGCTTAAATACCTTCTGTTTCAATGTAACTGGATTTTGCATAACAAATATTGCTAGTAATTAGGGTCTTACTAGTTTAAGCTGGGTTTTGCAAGCAAGGGACACATTTCTTCATTAGTTCTCCTCATTGAGTTAGAGAAAATGAAATATTATTATGCCGCAGAATACATATCTTATTTGCCGCTTTCTTGAAGCTTGTTATAAAAGTTTAAGTCCTTGTAAAAGGAAAGGAACTTTCTTTTTTTCTTAAATCCATTTATTTGTTGGTCTCAAGTATAAAATTACTTTTTATAACTTCTGAAAGATATTGCTTCTAGTTTTGGTTTTTAAAACTGCAACATTCTGATATGACAAAGCTCAGCTCAACATACCTGCTAACAAAACGGGAGTAAAAGGCCCCCAGTGCCCGTGGAGCAGCAGGAGGGAGAATGCCTCCATCTAGCCACTTAGTTTTAAGAACAACAGATTTACTTCTGATTTGAAAGTTGTTCTGTTAGGGCAGAATATTTAGAACTGTTCTATGTTTTTGAACATATTTTATTTTTTTGGAAACCTAGCAACCATATGCCACCTGACTCTGGTAGGACATCATACTCCAAGGATCTGTTCCTTTGTCTTTGTTTTTACCATTAGTGAACTTGGAGTCCATTAGATGTGGATTTGAGCAGCCAAATGGGCTCCTTCGTTAACTGGAAGAAACATTATCTATGTTATTTTTATTGCACTTGAAGTCCCTTTCTATACCATATGATTTTGAAAATTTCCAACAATTTTTATTGTTTTCCTCAATAAAAATGATTTTGCTTTTGCGGGCTGCTACAATTGAAGTTGTATAGAACAGCAAAATGTTTTTACACGGCCCTTCAGACAACCAGCTGTTATCCTTGGCTATAAAAAATCTTTCTGGAGCTTCCTCATACTGGCTTTTCAAAAGTAATCTTCCAAATTTTTGAGAAAGGGTAAAATTTTTGTTTCCCTAGAAAGAGAAAGGCAGGGAAAAGACCCCATTCTGACAAACAGAAATGAATCATTTATTCTTTCATAAGATAATGTGCTACTTTAGGTTACTGATTGAGGTTTGCTTCTGTCATTCATTGTTTCCTTTATGCATTTGTAATGCAAAAATTCTATTTGAAAAACAGTAGTGCATTAGAAGGGTATCTCATTGTAGTTTAATTTGCATTTCTCTTGACTAGCTAATGATGTTGATCATCTTTTCATGAGAGGATTTTTTTCGCCATTTGTATATTTTCTTTTAAGAAATATTTGCTCATATCTTTTGCCTATTTTATATGTTTGTCCTTCATATTATTGAATTGTAAGAGTTCTTTGTAAAGCATAGATACAAGTCCTTTGTCAGATATATATTGTATTTTGTCCCTGTGATTTGCTTTTTTGTTTGGGTATCTTTTAAAGAGCAAACTTTTTTTAATTCGGGTGAAGTTATATTTATCAATTTTTTCTTTTATGTTTCGTGTGTGTGTGTGTGTGTGTGTGTGTGTGTGTGTGTGAGATTTAAGAAACCTCTGCCCATGGAAAGTAAAGGATTTTTTTCTAGAAGTTTTATAATTTAGCTTTTAATTTAGATATATATTCCATTTTATTCACTTTTTGCATGTGGTGTAAGATAAAAGTTGTCTCTTTTTCATACAGATAGCCAGTTGTTCTAACACCATTTGTTGAAGACACTTTCCATTGCCCATTGAATTACCTTGTCATCTCTGTTGAAATTCAGTTGGTCACATTTGTATGACTATTTCTAGATTCTCTGTTCTATCTTTTCTCCACAACCACACTATCTTGATTAGTATAGCTTTAAGTCTTGAAATCAGGTTGTATATACCCTCTAACTTTCTTTTTCTCCCTTTTTAAAAAATTGATTTGGCTATTCTAGGTTGTTTACCTTTTCATACAAATTTTAGAATTAGTTAGATTTAAAAAAAAAATTCCTGGTGCTATTTTAATAGAAATAATATTAAATATAGATCATTTGGGGGAGATTTGACATCTTAATATTACATTTTCCAGTCTACGACCATGACACATCTCTTCATTTGTTCAGTGGTCTTTAATTTCTGTCAACGTGCTTTCCTCTTCTGATTGTGATTAATTTAATGAACACCTGCTCAAGGCCAGGCAAAGTATGAAATGCTTCACACTGAACCCCCCATAGTTACCCTGTGGAGCCTGGATTGTTTTGCCCGTGTTCGGTGGGTGACTGCAGCTGAGAGGGTGTAAGTCACTGGCCCAGAGTCACAGAGCTAAACACGTTGGACCTGGGATTTAAAAGAGGCCTGTTGGCTCCAGAGGCCATGAGCTTAGTTGCTAGTAGTCAAGATAATATATTTGGGAGGTACAGATATTTATTTAAAGAATTTCTTAGCCATTGTTGCATGTCTGTTTCCCACCTCCTATCTCCTGCAACTGAAAATATATAACCTATGTGAGTGGATAGATATATCCGTGGAAGGATATAGATCTTTAGTCTGCTGTCTCCAACTCGTGGTTGACTTGGCAATCATTAGGGAGTCATGTCAGGATTATTGCTGAGATGCATTTTACTTAACGTGGGTTTTTTTCCTCTCGTATTTATCTCATCTAGACACCCAAGCAGAAAATAAGTCTTGTGCTGTCGATATCACAGTGGAAATCTTAAGAATTCCGCAGAGTTGTCTCGTCATATGGCACCCCATTGATATGTGTTTGTTGGCCGCCTGACACCATTATCATCCGGCGTGTGAGGTCTCAGAATATGGCAGACTTGGATTTCACTTGTTAAAAGTTGTCTGGAACTTCAGTTGTTCCTAATGGTTTGTTCTTCCTCCTTGTAAAAGACAAGAAAGATGAACGGGCTGTTTTATAACTCTTTTTAATCCTCTGATCTTCACAGAGGAAAATATTGAAAGACATGGTGCAGCTGTTTTAAGTTGCAGTTTATAATCTAATTAAGTATATTTTATCCAGATCATCATGGACTTCATTAGAGCTGGGCGTCTTATAAAAAAAGGATGATGAGTTAGATTTGTGGAGACTCATCTGGGTCTTTTTTAATTTTTGTGATCATGCCAGCAATCCCTGATGAAAAAAAAATTCCAATCTGCCTATCTGATTTAGTTGCTCATTTATTTTTGGAAAGTTCTTGCTTCCTATTCCGCTCACTTTTTTGTGAGCATACAGTTTTCAGAATGATCAGTAAATAAAGTGTGTTGTTTTGGAGAGAGTACCACTTGGGAATGATGTGTAACCTTTCTAGAAGCCTGTGTATCATTTGAACATCCTGGCACGTGTGGGGAATAAAACATCTAAAGTAATTGGCATAATCTAGGTCAAAGAGAGATGAAATTACAATTTTCCTGCGGTGATTTTTGTAGTGGAGAAGAAATTAGTTTTATGGTTTTCAGTTTAATTGCTACTTTTTTCCAGGGTCAAGGAGAAGTATCTAAGCTAGAAATTGATTTGAAAAAGGAAAGTGACTTGTGTTTGCCTTAGTTACATAATTTTTACAGACAGATTTGAGAGTATTTTTACTCTCAGTTTGTTTTAGATATGATAACCAATTTTTCCGTGTGACTCCCAAGTCTGTCTTATTAAAAAGAAATTAATATTAAGGGGTGCTTAAGAAAATCTCATCTTTTCAAAGAATCGTACTTGGGATATCTTCACAATTTTATATTTTCTAAATCAAGGTATATCTGTGGCCTTGAATTTGCTCATCCTTTTAGCTCTAATCATGTGATCCTAACATCATTCATAACTTTTCCCTAGCTGGATAATTTATCAGTTTAACTGTGGTTGGTCCCAAGCAATCTGAATTATTATTCAGTAAGGCACAATATTAAAATATAATTTGATGGTTAATATTCAACTGGAACGTTGACCTTGCCCAGTGTCTTTAAGCCATGACACCCGTGTTTCTGCCCTCTCTCCCAGTTTGGTTGTACACGTGTGTGCCCGCATAATCACACAAATGCTCCATGCAATCCTCACGGTATAGCAGAAACCCTCCCGCATCCTCTCAGTATTCACAATTTTAGTTCTGAACTGCTTATACAAACACTCAGCTCCTTCTTGACATACCCTGTAACTCCTGATCTTCTTCCTCATGTGCGGCCTAGGAGTCCCTTTTGCTTCCTCTGACATCATCACGTATATTGGACTTGACCCCCAAAGCCACTTCTTCGGTTATGTGCTTTTGCTCCCTGCCTCAGCCAGAGGCTGCTCCTCCAGGCCAAGCGCTTTGGTGCTTCTGGACGAACAGCACATCCCATCCGGCCTGGCCTCGAGAACCTCACCGTTTGCTGAGCTTCCTGCCGGCCCGGCCCTCCTCTTAGTTTATCTGGAAGCCTTCAACTTAACAATTGTGTTGTCATGGAGGCTCTTTGAATTCAGAGTTGGCTAAGATCATGAAATTTTTTTGTGTGTGGGACTGGGCCTATCGTACCTGGCTGGAGACCAGCATGGAACTAGGACTTTTTGACGATCCTTTTAATTGGAGAAAGATATAAAAATTCTAGAAATAACAGTGGGTCTGATGAAGGCCTGCAGTAAACCTCTAATCTTTCATTTGGAAGTGACAAGAACATTGGCTTGTAGTTCATGGCCCTAATCTCCATGCATTTTATGTAAGGCTACCCATTGGTTGTATTAATACATTCACTATTTGCTCTCTAGCTAATGTTAAATTGTATTCCTTATTGACATTTCTTTATATAGGTCTTTTTTGGTTGTTAAATTTATCCTTGCACAATGAACTCCCCCTTATTTTAGAAAACTATACTGTGAATCAATTCAGGTTAGATCTATGTTTAATTATTTATAAGACTCTTGAATTAGAAGAAAATTAGAATGCATATTATTTTGTTCAGTGATTTATTTTCATTTTTAAAATACGAGTCTAAGATGAAAGAGGCTGCAAGAGGACGCCGTCGAGACCTGGGGGCACCGGGGAGGCAGCCACGGGAGAGAGCCTGCCCTTTCTCACCAGGAACTCCCTGAGGACAGCGCAACAATTCGAGCTCTCCCCAAATACCCCCAAGTCGGCGTTCCAACAGGTTCTCCTTTACCGGAGACCCTGGAAGCCATAGGTGAGGATCATTGTTCATTCCACTGTGTTCAGGACTTCTGTGTGGCAGAACGCTAATCCCAGCGTTTCTGAGAAAGGGTAAAACACACTGTATTAGCTTCAGGAGAAACTACCCCCTCCAACAATATTTTTGTTATCCTTTACGGCACATGTGATACATTATTCATCATTTTTAAGCATGTTTGTTATAAATGCCATTTAAGCACATTTTAAAGGTAAACAGTGTTTATCAAATTATCATCTGGTATTCCACTCCGAGTCAGCACTGATTTTTCACCACAAACTGATGCCCTGCAGGCGAACATGTGTGTTTGCTTTCTGTCCCATTGTTCGTCCAAAGGCTGTGAGCCATACCGTGGCCCACGGAGTTGGTCTTTGTGTTTCAGAGCCATCCCCCATCTTAAAATAATCATCTTGTTTTGTTAGTCTTATCCTAAGATATGTTTTAATTATGTGCACTAGTTCATTTTGCTTTTCCGGACCTTTGCTTTCCTGGATGTGGTGGTGTTCCAGCATTCTGTGCTCCGGGCATGTGAGTGTCTTCATCGGTTTGCGCTCAGTGCCTTGCGGGGCAGCGTGTGCTCACCGAATGTTTGGTCGATTGACTGCAGCGATGCGCGGTGGGATTTTGGCTGATTATGCCATTTTGTGTGTGGTATCAGAAATTCTTAGATTCCTTGATTACTCTTTGTCTCTTTTATTTTTGATATTAATGGTCACAGGTGAGGCGGTGTTAGTCCATGGGAAAAATGGACTGGGTGATGGTGGTGGTGATGTTGGTGTGTTTGTGTGTCTCTGTCCTTCTGCGTATGTGTTGGCATGTATATGTGTGTGTAGGAAAGAGTGAGGATAAAGCAGTGGTGAGGGTGGCTGAAAATGGAGACAGAGAAACATTTCCACCATGTTCGGGACATCGTTTTAGGCTCTTCAGGCCATTTGATCTTTTCTTTACCCCATTTATTAAGGATTCAGTTATTAAGCATTTGTTGCACTAAGAGCAGGCACAATAAAGAGCCCTGGAGGCTGCCTGAAAGAGCTTAGTCCCCTAGAAAAGATAACGGGGACGTATGTGGTCAAGGCTTTGATAAAGGTAAACGAGGGGTTTCAGACTGGGAGGACAAAACAGGGCATCAGTGCTGGAATGGAGTTCTAGAAGGTTTTGAAGCAGTGAGCCTTGGGTTTAGTCTTGAAGATTAAGAAGGAGGTGCCTTGCTAGAAACAGGAGGAAGAGGGACTGTATGCAAGGAAACAGCAGTCCTGAATGACTGAAGGGTACAGCTTTGATTTCCTCCCGGGGGACAGGGAAGAAACCTTGGAGCTTAAGATGGCATACCAGATGCCTGTTCAAGAATGGAATCATTAATCATGTTAAATCCTTTAATATGAATTGATAAAAACACCCATAAAAAGCAAACTGTTGCCACTGAACGTTCTGCTGTTCAGAGTGTGAATCAGTTGGGACCGCCACTCTCCGCATTGCTGAATTTGCAATCAGGAATTTAGAGTGAGTCTGAATATATGCCTCTTGAATTATGATTATTTTTCTATAAATAGTCCATAAATCCTCCAGTATTTTCGTATCATTTTGATTTGTTTCTAACCCTACTTTTTCTCTCCTTTCACAACACGTGAAAGATACCCGTGCATGCAGAGGCATCTGAGCAGCTGTTGGTCAGCCCTGAAGAACGTCGGAAAAGCAAAGGGCGATCTACATAAGGATGGGGTTTGGGGGGAGCAGTTGGCTGTCCGCTGTCTTTTTAGCTGTGCGTTCCAGAACACACAGGTAATCTCTCCCAGAAGCTTATTGTAGTTGGAAGAACATGGGCATTGGAATCAGATGTACCTGGGGTCCCACCTTTACAATGTCTTATTAGTCACATGATCTGGGACACCTTCCTTCCTCTTCATGATCCTCAGTTTCCTCAGCTGTGACAAGAACACACACTATAATGAACTCTGTCGGGGAGGGTGTTAGAGAAAGTGTTACAACATATTCATAAGGGCTTAAGACATAGTGCCTGTTCTTACTAGTAGTTCACCTATGAATATAAGCGGTCATTAATGTGTATGTACTTGGGCATACCTTTATTTTTCTAATAAAATTTTTAAGGTATCTAAATTGAGCCAGCTTTAACTCCATATGAATCAATTGCAAAAGATATTTTGACACCTCTGATTTTATTCCAGAACCAGAAATGTTATGCTTTTTCTAATACACTGAGTGCATTTGATTGCTCTAGCCATGAATGTCTTGCTCTCCCCGCCTTTGTAGTACAAACCATTGCTGTCACACACCTGGCACATTTTTGGCTTCTTATGTTCATGCTTAGGCCTCCAGCAACATTGGGATGTATGCACAAGGCACTTTTCCTTTCACACAAAAGAATTCAACTCTGAACAAGTTAACTAGAAATTTACAGTTAGACACTCTAGAAATATGTTAATTTGGGCATATACCACATTTTGTCTTTTGATGTCTAGTATTGTTTCTGTTTTGAAATTCGTTAGGGGAGAGAGTGAGGAGCGCTGAATCTTTTCATCCTCGGGATGAAAGGTGTGCCTTGATCAGAAGGTAGTTCCTAGCAGTTACACGTCAGAGACGGAAAAAGCACAACCGTCCGTCTTCCAGTTAATTGCCATTAGTGCAATATTTAACATGATTTTCAGACAAAATTCTCAGCAACAAATATCAAGATGTAGTAGAATCAGTGACACATAGGTCGCAAAATATTAGCGCTCTATAGAAATGTTGGAATCAGCTAGTAGGGAAGTTGTCAGAATGTTTTAGCACAAGAACCTTTTTCCAAATGAAAAAGGATCCAGGAGGCGCCAAGTCACACTCGGCCGGAGTGTGTAGATGCTTGCTGAGGAGGGTGGGGGGTGCGGAGCCCCTGAGCCAGTGCCTCTTCCTCGATTACCCCCCACTCAGCCTGCTGGGCCTGGGGACATTCTGGGAAGGAGTTTGTAACTGCTGTTCTCATACCGGCCCAGCTGAGAACCTTAAAATCCTGGGGGTTTATCCCAATGTGGCTAAATCGATTGTTTTTATCTTTGGGAGCTGCTTTTTGAATTAATTTGGCAAATTCCTATCAGAAAGCCATGTTTAGAGGGCAGTATCGGCCTCACTGGGCTATTTCATCTGAGAGGAGCAAAACACTGCGTCCAACCCGTTTCCGACCAAGTTCATGTTTGTGTGAGAGACAAGGTAGCAACATCATTTCTTAGCTCTGCGATCGCGAAGCACGGGCAGTTGACTTCTGAGTTAGCCATGCTGATGGACCGGCAGCGCCAAGAAGTTTTAATCCTGGTGGTTTTATTGTCAACCAGAACTAAATAAATCCTCTTCCCTTTTACTCTTTTCACGTCAGTAATATTTAGAGGGTATATTTGATGCAGCAGTATCCAAAAATAGCCCCAAACCAATTGTGAACCAAAAGAGTAGAGTATTTCCATTTATTGATCCACTGTGAGTTCACGTAACTTAGATTTCTAGTACTGTAATGAATTTGAATTCAACCACTCTCTTCTCTTCCCAGATCTCTTTTGATTTTGTGGTATGATATGGAGAATCCTCAGACCTGGTGGTTTATGTCTTTGAAAAACAATAACGTTAGTTGACAAAGAGAGGATTGATCCGGTGACCTTTCCTTTATTACTAATGACTAATAAATTGAGAAAACTCCTATGTATGGCTTTTCTTTTGAGGATTCTCCTCTGTTTATTGCCATATAACTGATGTTTGTCATCTTGTGACTCAGCTAAACTGTCACCAGTACCATTTTAACCCCACACGGTATTCCTTTACCTTTGGCGCGTCGTAATATTTACTGAGTCAATTAGTAAGTGGAGACATGAGACCTCCAACCAGTTTCTAAGCATCAGTCCTTCCTTTGGAGATAGAGCAATATTAGGGTCACATCTCAAAGGCTGCCTCAGACCACCCTAGGTGTTATACCCATTGTTGACCTCTGCCTGTCTCGCTCCCCACAACCTGTATTTACCTTGGCCACTTTGGTTTTGTATGTTGGCCTTTGTAACTAGACGTTTTCTGATATATATTTTATAGGGAATGCAGTGAAATGGTGTGGCTGTATGTCTGCCTGGATCTTCATTTACATGTGGATGGACGTACACATCTGAACAGGCACACGTGTGTAGCGAGGGGCACCAAAATACGGACAGGTTTTATGTCGTGGGCAAAGCAACCGATCACAGTTTCAAGGATTATTTTCATAACTCAACTGAGAAATTTTAAATTGTTATTACCTATTGCCAGTGTTATTTAGGGTGCAGATCCATGTTGAAACCTCTGAATTTCCATGGTGTGTGTTCTGCTCCTTTGCCTATAATTGCGTTTGGTTCTTCATGGTCGGAGAAAGCAAGGAAAGTTCTGTGGCTTTGAAATATTAAACCCCAGTAGAGACTTGAATGTCCCATATTTTTTCCTAAGCGGAAAAACCTAGCCTCATTTATGCAATAACAAGTATTTAAGTTGGCAGTGTTTTACTTTCCCTCTGTTTCTACTTACAATATTTCCCAAAGATACTTGTTTTTTTAATTTATAGATGGCAAAAACTACAGTTACTACAAATTATGGTTAAGGGCCTTTATACCTGCAGCAAAATTGCATGAGAATGAAAGTGTGGGTCTGAAAGGGAAACACTGAGCGATCTCTTCATGAAGAGAATGACCCAAGTGTCACTGTATTATGACCGACGGGAAGGAGTTGGGGTGGGCAGGTCAGTCTGGCTCTCTATGCGATGGAATGGAAAATTCTTGCAGTTTTAACGTGGGTCCGATATAGAAAACTCTTCTGGTATCTGGAGTTTTTAGAACTCATGTAGAGAAGTGGTGTTGAAGTTCAGAACCTGATGGCCTGGGAGGCACCTCAGACACTCGGTTTTGGGACCTTCCCCACAACTGGGGAAGGCTTGCTCTATTGTGTGTTTCAGCCTGCCGTGGAAGGTTTTATGTGGAAAATGGGCCTTACTGATTAAGACCTGGTGGTGGTAGCGTAGGCTACCTGGTTCAGCATAAGGTGCTGTCTTTCTGTCTTGAGTTTTTTGTGGTTTTACTAACTCTTGAACCTGAAGCCATAAATTGCTGATAAATTCCACTAGGTTAAAAATAAAGTTCTTAAAAATTCCGCTTGGTGAAACCCCTATAAGAAAAGCAAAAAGCCAAACTGGGAGAGAGGTATATGCTGCTCGTATTCCCAGAGAAGGGATGATTTCCCTAATGCTGGGGTCAGCAACTGTAGCCCCCAGGCCACATCCTGCCTGCTGCCTGTTTTTGTAAGTCAAGTTTTGTTAGAAGGCAGCCACCCTCGCTCATCTGCACACTGTTTGTGGCTGTTTTCCCCTTACGGTGGCAGAACTGAGCAGTGACAACAGAGACCATGTGGCCCGGAAGGCCGAAAAGATTTGCAGCCTGGCCCTCTGCAGAACAGTCTGCTAACCCTTGTACTAATGAATAATGAGCTTCTACAACCACAAGTAAATATGACAAGACCAAGAACGCAGTGGAAAAGTAGGCAAGAGGTATTCATGTTAGTGTCTCAGCAAAACAAAACAACAGCAAACGGATTTCTCCCAAATGGTTCAAATGGTGAGACGGAAAAGGAGGAGGGTTAAGGGGACTGACAAGGGATGGAGACACTCAGTGACCAGCAAGAACAGGAATCCATTACCATCCCTGGTGCGGAAGGCACCGGGCGGGGAACCTGTTCCTGGAGCTCAGAGCCAGGGCAGGGCAGGACTGATTGTCCCAAGGGAGTCATCATGACAGAGGAATGGAGCCTCTGTGAGAAATAAGGCCCTGGAACGAGACAGAGATGGGAAAGAAGTACCCCGACATCTCTCTCCTCCCACTTTCCAATCCATCTCCTGCTGGTGCCCCCAGTTACTAAGGGAGCCCGATTGCTTCTGTCCTCGGACAGCCTCCTAGGACACACATGAAAAGGCCCTCAACATCACCCATAACAGAAGCAATGCAAGTGAAAGCCATACCGACATGTCACTCCTGACCAATCATATTGAAAACGAACAAGGTGTTTGATAGCACCTTGTGTTAGCCAGGGAACAGGGAAACAGGCTCTGTGTGTGTGTGTATGTGCGTACGCGCGCACGCACACACTCTCTCTCAAAATTGCAAATGCATGGGTCCTCTGCCTTGACAATTATACTTCTAGGACTTTATCCTACAGATATTTTAGTAAATACATGAAGTGACATATGAGTAAGGCTATTCCTGGCTGCCTTTTTTTGTAATATGAAAAGAATAGAAATAACCTAAATGTCCATCAGTTGAGGACTAGGTATATAAATTATGCTCTGTCCATTCAATGGAATGCCATGAAGCCACAAAACAGAATGAGGAAGGGCTTTATGTCCTCACAGGAAATTAACTCTTAAGTCATATTGATTTGTGGACAGAGAAAATAATAATAGGAACTATAGTATGCAGCCATTTGTGTAAACAAGTAGGAGAGCAAAGAATGCATAAACATATTTTCTTGTATATTTATAACATAGAAAACCCATGAAATGATAAAAGTAGATGTCTCTGGAGAGGGGGGCTAGAGCAGGGACAATTTGTCATCTTCTGGAAGCTTTGAAATTATGACTCACGTCAGTGTATTACCTACTTAAAAGTGAGAATAACCTCGCGGAGCAGTCAGCTGCGGTCATAAACAGATAGCTTTCATCTGAAACTTCGATTAGGAGGATCCTAAAATCCTTGCGCCTGGTTGGTGACTGCTGAGACTCTCCCTAAGCAAACTCTGAGAGGCCGACGGAAAGGCCTTCAGCGAGGAAGCTGCCTCCCCCTCAGCCTGCTTGCAGCCTCGGTCTGTTAGTGTTGGTCCCAGGGACCGCCTCTTAAATGTTTGTTTTCCCCAACATATTTGAAATCAATTATACCTTCTTTTTAAATGTTCTCTCTCATGGGGTTCTCGGCTGATTCGGCCTACCCCATCGATTGGCCTCCTACGCTGAAACTTCCCTATGCCCGTGTCACCCCTCCTCTTCACTCAGGATAGATGTGCGCTTCCATGGTTTGGAGCCGTGTCTTTGGAATATTTATTTTGATAATGGAGCAGATTGTGGATTAGCAACAAGTAAACAATTGCATAATCAGAGGATAAAAGTATAGGAACAAGTCTGGATTTCTCAAATCTGTCTCTTTTATTTTTTATTTTTTTTCTGGGCAATATTTGTCTGAAGTGGAAAGAACTGAATATGAATGAGTGCATGTCGCAGACTGATTTTCCACCATAATTGCTTTGCAATACGAACATAGGCAGTGAGAGTAGATTGGGAATATAGGCAATCAGAGGTGTGATTCTTACACCTGCCAGATACTATGTGTGGCACACAGACATCCACAGAGAAATGGAAATGCTGCTATCTTGTGACAAGAGGTTCCAATTAATGTGATTCAAATGCATCTGCCTGCCCATAGCTCACCTCAGGAAATGACAATACTGTCCTGATGTGGGAGTCAGTCAAAAGGCTGACTTAGTGAGTGGCTCAGGGGTCATCCCGGGAATGTAGCTGTGGGGCTGTGACCTCATTCCCTTTCATTTACTTTGACTCAGGAATGCAGCGTACAGGGAACTGTCCGAGTTGGAAGGCCTGTAACAAGATGGCATGGAAATGCCCTTCTGGGAGCATGTGTCCCTCAAACCCATGGCTATGAAGTGGGGGTTTAACACAGCCAGCTGCCAGGTTCTGATCACGGAAACAAAGATATATTTACCCTCTTAATTTTGGCATGAAAAAGACTTGGATGGGGTGTGGACCACTTCAGGACCTAATTTATAATCAAAGAGTTTAAATAGGGCTACCTGGCAATGATACACCCTGAGATAGTGCCCAGGAGGAGAGAGGGTGGTAATGGTCACCTCGTTTTATTTTGGGGGCTAGAGCACTATGGTGCCTCATCCTCTGCGTGTGCATGCACGTGTGTGCATGTGTGTGCACATGTGTGTGTGTGTGTGTGTATTTTCTCTTCCCTTGCTGGTGTTGTAACCAGGAGTTTCATACAAGCGAATTTGTGCAGCAAGAATCAGGCAACAGGGGACAGAGACCTCAGGGAAGGGCGGGCTTCCTTCGCAGTGTCACACGGTACTGAGGGTTGCTGCGGTCCTTCGGGCCGAGGTCATGTACACGCTGCACGTGGGACTGTGTGGAGCCGGCATCTGCTTAGACCCCCAGCCCGTGCTCACCTCTTCCTTTTCTCAGGGTTGTCTCACTGATCATCTGTTCTCACTTGCTTGTTCTCTGACTCTTCATGTATGAGACTTTTTCTTTCTTAACTAAGTGTGAGCTCTTGGGTCCATGACACTAAGTTTTATCCTTTCCATTTTCTTCCTACAGTGTCTGTAACAGAACATATTAATTCATTTTTTAGCCATGATGTTTCTCTTTTAATGATGGCTCTTGGTGAACTGAAGCACCGTTCACTACACCCTGCCCCGCTCTTCACATTTTTGATGAAGAAATGTGGAGGTGCCAGAATTGCACAGCTTGCCCTGGGGGTTGGACTAATGATGCTGTTTAGTATGAAGTATTACTAATTTCCCCCCAAATTCAGATTTATGAAAAAAATGTAAATTAGCTAAGAAGTGACTGTATCATCAGCAGACCCTTTTCAGGGAGTTACGTTTTCACTTGATCCACAGACACAAACCCACTGGAACACATTCTGTGTATGTACAGCTTCCAAGAGGAGAGAATATTTAGTGAGCGCCTCTGGCACTGCCAAGAACTGACTGCGCAGGGTGATCTTCCATGTAATATTTGATAACTACTTAATTATTGCTCAGTTCCCTAAAGTGTTCCATCCTTGTAGCGACCTCCTGAAATATGTTATTATTTTAAATTTCTTTAAATCAAACCTTTCACCTTGAGATAACTGCAGGTGCACATGCAGGTGGCCTGAATGGTACCGAGGTCCCTGTGCCCTGTGTCCGCTTCCCTCCGGCACGACATCTTGCTAAAGGACAGCAGTGGGTGAAGTGGGTTTGCAGTTGTGCATATGCAAAACACAGTTTCTTCGTGTATTATTACTCATTAATTACAGTGTTATTCATTTTTATTTCTACTGTAAGCCTGTGTCTGCCCGCCCCTTACAGCGCAGCAGCACAGCCAGAAGATCGCCCCACTCGAGGGACCGAGCTTTCCCACCACGAGAAACCCTCAGGCCGCGCTTTCATAGCTACACGCACTTTCCACGCCACCTCCTCAGGAGCCCGTACAGCCATTTCTATAATTTTATCATTTGAAGAATAATGTATAAACAGAAACATATAGTACGTAACCTCTCGCATTGGCTTTTTCCACTTAGCATAATTCTCTGGATATTCACCCAGGTCGCTGTGTGTAGCGATGGTTTTTTCCTTGTTTATTACTGAGTACCATTCTTCACCCAGTGAAGGACATCTAGGTTGCTTCCAGCTTGGGGCTGTTACAAATAAAGTCAACATCAACACTTGTGTATGGGTTTTGTTGGAAGCGTATGTTTTCATTTCTCAGGAGTGCCACTGCTGGGCTGAGTGGTGGTTACTCATTTAGCATGCAACTTGCAGTGATCGAAAGCATGTATTATTATGATTAGATGAGGATGCTGAACCTCCGAGTAGTTAGTTGGCTTGCCGAAGAGTGCGTATCTAGAAAGTAATAGAGCTGAGACTTGAACTCAGTTCTGCCTGACTCCCCAAATTCATACCTTTTTCAGTCAAGGGCGCTACTACAGTGTGTAGCCCTTACATGAAACAGTGTACGGGATGGAAGCAGAGGCTGCCGGTTTTACCGTCCTGGGATCACCAAAAATGAGGCATTGATCTCAAGGTTACCTGCTGTATGTGTTTTTATCTCAGAGCAAAAACCAAACATTAGTACAAAAGGCACCGGAGCCCACGACAGACTCGATCACATTAAGGCCCCTGGCATTTTCGTACAAAGGCAGCGAGTTTTATGGCCCCATCTTTGCTGAGCGACGCAAGGGCTGGAACCGCTTGCCCAGTGAATCACAGCGACAGCCAGGGCTTGCATGGACGTAGCTCTCCATCCCTCTTCCGCCTGGCTGTCATTTATCCTTCAGCTTGGACAGCCTTCAGTGCTGGGGCAGGCAGCTGGTAACTGGCGATCCTCAGAAAGGCAGACCCCATCAATTATTGCTGCGTTTACGGGAAAGGTTGGGGGAGGGGTTTCGGAGAGCCAATCCCAGGTGCTGGTTGATCAGACCACACGAGGTCCTGAAACTCGGAGGGTGTTTCTGTTTACCAGATGCACTTTGGGAACAGCAGCCTCTTCCTGGAATCTGAAGGGTTATTTCTGGGTGACATCTTGACAGGAAGCCGTCCTTTGGGAGAAGAGTGCTTGCTCATTCAGTCTGCGTGACCAGCGGTTAATTATTAATACTTCATACCCTGATAAGTAGCGGGATGTTACCTGGATGTCTGTTATGGAGCTGTTGTCTTTTTGCTTTTTTTTTTTTTTTTCAACAGGAAGGAGAAGCTTTTATATGCAGTTTGAGAAAATTGCAGCCACAAAATTGCACATTGCTGCCAGAGTGGAAGGGTCTTTTCCACATGATTTTAGAGGCCGAGTAATATATGCCATTATGGGAAATATCCCTTCTATTTCAGAGATTTTAAACAAAGGCAGGGTGGTTATCACTGCTTTTTGCCGCCTAAATATTGTTTCTGAATTAAAATGGCTGATTTTGGTTTCATCTCTGCAGACTATGATAAAGCTAGAATGAAAATGACCTAATTTTATGCTCCTCGCAGTAAAGCTTTTGAAATCAGCTTTTTCCATAACTTAACATCTTTTTAACCTGAAATAATGTTTATTTCCAGAGGTCGTTATTATTTCTATGATAGTAACGAATTTTTCCAGTTAACATTTCATTTGGTTTCTGATCTCAATATTTAATATGTAATAAATACATAATAAATAAGCTTCCAGAGATTGGTCTGATTAAGCTCTGACTCTCTGTTCTTGGCAGAAAGATAATTTGCTACCAGGGTTGTATGATCTATTATAATGATATTATATCAACTATCCTTTCTTTATGTGACCTCATATACATGTGACCCTATATGAAGACCCTAACAATAGAGTCATAAAATATTATTGCTAGAAACATATGGGAAAAATAACTACCGCAAATCCCGCATTCTATGTGTAAGAAATTCCTTACCCGCTGGCTGACCTCCACTTCATTTTGTCTTGGAATGGGAAGCTTACACTGTATCAGAGATTTTCCAGCACCGTTCTGGGGAGGCGGCCCCATCCTGTCCTTACAAATGCCAGCGTGCTCACACCCCCCCTAAAACACAGGTGCATGTCTTTCTTCTGTCATACCAGGTCACTTTTATTTGGGGATTCTATATTTTGGGGTTTATGTAAACATATTGTTTGATATAAGGATTCTACCATAAAAAAAAGGGTTTGAAAAATATAGCCAAGATGCTTAAAAAGGTTTTTTAAGGCTCTGTCAGTGATACTTAGTGAATGACCCGTAATTTGTGTGTGGGTTTGCACAGTATGTGTGATCTTCAGTGTGGTAGCAATGGAAGTTTGGAGAAACCTGTTTTATAAGGTCTTTCTTGGACCACTTAAGTGATGTGTCTGCATAGAACATGATGTAGAGGACCTGCTTGACTTTGCACGTCCCATGGGATTCCAATTTTATCTATATAATTAATATAGATGTACTTTAGAGGAAACCCACTCATCTTCCCCCAAAGACAAACAGAAAAACTATGATTTTGTTAGGTGAGTGTGTGTTTCAGGGTTCTGTGATTAAAGTACACCTGTTCCATAGATAGACAGTTATTTATAAGGCACTGATTTAGGTGAGAGTACTTGATCCCAAGAGTTCTTTATCATCTCTTCTGCAGGACTTAGGGAAGGTTAGAGGGACTACATGTTTTGAAGAAAAGGCAACCTTCTTTCTGGGACAAGGCTCCTTGTGGAACGCTCGCCTCCGGCACAGAGCTCCGTAGGCCACTGAAAACCCTATCGCTCCCTCTCAGTAACATCACCATGTCTGTCATGCCTGTAGCTGCTGTCTCCGTCTCTTTCTCTTTCTCTCCCCCCCCGTCTCTCCCCTCCTCACCTACCTACCTACCTACCTACCTACGATTTAATCATACATCTGCTCATGACAGAGGGGGAGATTATACTCGCCGTCTTTATGAAGATGGTGTGTTGCAAAGCTTTAGGCCCAAGTCTCTGCCCCCCTACCCCCCGAATGCACTGAGTCTGAGAAAGCCTGTGCCCTCTTCGTGGTTTAGACGAGCGGAGAGTACAGGACATCCAGCCAGCTGCAGTGACGAGCTCTTCAACCGAACTCGTTCTCTCCATGATTCAATCAGTCAGTTCCAGAGAACTGACCTTCACAGTCACCGATGCCTTTTTGTTTTTAGAGGGACATGAGTTGTCTCTACGTTTGGCACTTGGGTGGAGGGGACAGATTCTTTAAGATGGGCACACGTTTTTTTTCCTATTCTTGTTTTCCTCCTGCACCAGATATGTCATAACTTCCTTTCCTGATGGAATACAGTGTTTAACGTTTTGTTGTTCAGGCAGATTATGCCAAGGTCCTCCTTTCTCTGGCGAAATGGGTGGTGCAAGCTACGTGAGGCATCTGTGACCGCATCCTAGTGCTCCTGTCGTGGCTGCCCCACGTCCCACTGCAGAAGGCAGAAGCCAGTGTGGTGCAGTTGAAAACCCCTGGGCTGTGACATGAGACCTGAATTTCATCTCTTCACTTGTGGCTGACCTGGCCCGTAGAGCTCACTCTCTGTAAAGTTGATGATCTCTGTAGTTTCTTATTTTATCCCCTTCCACCTAACAGTGGTAGTCATATAATAATTTGAAGGAGGTAATCTGTCATTATTCTCTTTTTCACGAAGTGGTCCGTATTTAGCATCCACACAAGTCTGTCTGAAACAACAGCTAACAGCTATGAGGTGCGCACTAAGAACCAGGCGCTGTTTTAAGGATTTTCTATGTGCTAATTAATATGATCCTTAGAACAATCCTATGAAGGGAATTCAAGTAGTACCCTCATTTAACTTAGGAAGAAACTTAGCTCTAGGAGGTGAAATAACGTGCCTAAGTAAACAGCTCAAAAGTGGCAGGCCCGGATTCGAACTCATGGGTTGAGCTCCTGAGCAAACTCCTTTTCCTTTTGTGTTACCTGCATTTCTCTGTCTAAGCTGAAAGCCACAGCCTGATTTTCTAAACAAGACTAGGACCCACAGTGAAGCAATTCATTCTCAGCATCATCCTATACACTGAAAAGAAAAAATAGATATCTTCTTTCTTTTTCTTGGCAGTCCTAAACTAGTAATGACTTTGAAAAAGACAAAGAATGATCCCCTTTCTAGTGAAAACTGTGGGGAAAAAAGTGAGTCGAGCAGCTTCATTTGGTCATCTTCAGACATTCAGTTTCCTCCGTCATGTCTTTGAATTCCATAATCTCATAACAAGACATTTGATTTGTCAGCTAGAATTTGCTATAGTATCTAATCTTGTTTTCTAATCACCAGTTTTAAAGGACGACAGATATACCTTCCAAAAAAACGTTCGATCAGTGCCCTCAGTGTATTGTTTCGTGAGACTCTTCTTCCTGATTAGTAAGAACTTGCCTTTTGAGTAGATGCTTCTTTGATTCCCAGCATTTGGGCCTCTACGCTGTTTCCATCCCCCGTGCCTACTCAATCCAACACAGTTACCCAGTGAGTTTAAGAAGAACAAAAACCTAGCCGTGTCCTAAATGGAGAGGCACAGCTGGCTGGGAAGTGTAGACAATGGGTTGGTAGAAAAGTAGAGTGATGTACTTTATTGCTGCTTTTAAAATTCACAGGCTGACAAGTGACTGTTTTCTTTCTAAATTATATCCTACTATCCCGATGTGAAAACAGAGTCTTTGCAAGAGGCGCTGATGCCCTAAGTAATAGCAATGTATTGTCTTGAAAATGACAATAAATTTCAATTCATCATTTACAATTTTGTTTTTATTTTTTATTAAATTTATTGGGGTGACATTGGTTAACAAAATTATCTAGGTTTCAGGTGTGCAGTTCTGTAATGAGTCATCTGTATATTGTGTGTTCACCACCCAAGTCGCCTCCTTCCATCCCCATTGGTACCCCCTTTACCCTCTCCCACCTCCCCCACTCCCCTTTCCCTCTGTTGTGTGCATCTGTGAGGTTTTCTCCTTACTTCCTTCGCCTTTTCATGTGTCATTTCATTCGACTCCTGTTTATTTAACAGGGGACCTGCCAGGCTTCGGCTGTGCTCAGTAGCACTTGCCCTCAGTTGCTGCTGGAGTTCATACTTTCAACTCTCAGGGTCATTCAAGGCCTAGGAGAGGAAACCCTCACTAGGTGACAATTGTGGGTGCCCTCCAGCAGGCAGACCTTCCAGGAGGTCACAAACAGATTATGAAAGTCACCTGGCGCTTACAGAATCAGGCACTTTCATCACACCGAAAGGCGAAGTTTCATTTTTACATTTTCCATTTGAATGGGCTTAGAGTTGCCAAATGAATAAGAATATACAAACAACAAAAAAAAAATGCTCTGTGAAATTTTTGCCTGTGTTGCTGAGAAAGCAACAGAATTGTGAAGCTGTGATAGCTTTTCATCAATAGAGTGATTAATTGCGATATCAGAGTGTGTGGAGGCTGATCAATAATGTAATGATTGATAAGTGAATTTCCTGTCTCCCAGGAAGCATCTCCCATGCCTCTTTGTTTCCTCATACCTACAGGACAGACCCTTAGGCTGGGCTGGGTGGCTGGCTGGCCAGACAGTGGGGGTATCTTTGTGGCATTAGGAACTCACACCTACAGACTTCGGTCCTGAGTGTGAACCGTTTGCTGCTGTCCCATCCCTACCACAGACTGCCCTGTGGGCCAGTGCAGGTGGATTGGGAATCGGAATATGCCGCCTGCACTGGAGAAGATGAACTTGCACTTCTCATCAGGGAAAGACAGTGGGATTCTGCACCCACGCCATGAGGCTTGGACACTCCTTCCGCTGGAGCCAGTGAGGACAGCGGGAATGTCTTCTAACCTTTGCCCGAGGTGACAAGAGGAGCTGATGGAGAGCATCAGTTTTTCTTCTTCTCAGTTAATTTGGTGGCCACCTTGCGACAGTCACATGTTTCTGTCACTGGCGTTGAGAATTGTTGCCCATCATCTTAACAAAGCAAATGATGTTCTCTTCAGCTTTTCTCTGTGCAGTCAAATTTGCCGTGGACCTCGACAAACCTGCCAAGATTTGTACTGACAGCTTTTAATGTGAGTCAGGTATATGCTCGTGAGTTAGGCCTTGTGAAAAAGGGGTTCTGGTTTCATATCGAAATGAATGTTGACATTTGATTCAATCAAATATAAAAGTTGTACAAGGTCCCCCACACCCACCCCTTAAAAAGTAACATTTCTTTTAGCATATGACTTAAAGAACCTGAGAGAGAAACCATATGCTTTGACTAGGGTGGAAATGAGAGAGGCAGAAAAATGGTTAGGACTATGGGTTTTATAATCAGGCTTTTTGATCTCAATCCAGGTTTTGACCTAGATAAAGTTATTTAAAACTCTGGGCCTCAGTTTACTTGTCTATAAAATGGGACTAATTACAATGATGATTAGTGTAATATTTATAACTATTAAACTACAATATTTATAGTATAATAAAATTACAATTAATTATAATAATAGTATCTACTTTGTAGGTTGTCATGGATTAAGTTAACACATATAAAACATTTAGAATAATATCTGGCACATAGTACGTAAGCCTTTGATTCAGTAAATGTTAGCTACTATCATGATTGTTGTTATCGTTATATAAATGTTGCTGTCATTTAATAATTATTATTTTGTCAGCCTGCTTTCTTGTAATGAGTCAGGAAAGATACAAAAGCATTTAAAAGAGAGTGGTTAGAAACTCAAACACGAAGCTAGGGCTTAGTGCTTGAAGGAAAGCAGAATTTACAGAACTTGTAGGCATTTGAAACCTAAGTAGCCCAGGAAGAGTTTTCTTAATTATGTGCGGTCCCAGAACTCCTTAGGGAATCAGGGCCACAAGACGCCTTCCTAACGAGTGTAGCAGTTTCTCACTGAAAAATCACAGTTGCTGAGAATACTTTTTACCTGTGGTACTTTTTCAAGGGTATTATGCTGAAGAAAAAGGGGCCAGCAGAGATTTTTGGGGGGCTGTTAGCCTGTAGATAAGTCTTATTGGATTCAGCACTCTGCTATATTCCTGTCCACTGGTGGCAGACGGCAGATGTCACATCCGTCAGTGGTACGGGATTATGTTCAGATGGATCCGGGGCAAAGATGTGGCTCTGATTGGGCAGAGGAGCTTGGGAAATCCCTTGGTTCTAAGTATCGAGTATTCATGAAAATGATAGTAATCTATTCTGGCAAGCCACTAACGATTCTCTGAGCAAGGAGATACATGCTGTGTGTGTGAAGAGAGAGTGTTTTTAAATCGTTTTTCTTTCTAATATATCTTACATACCTTGTTAAATTTATTTTCCTTCCAGCTTTACTGAAGTATAATTGACTCTGGTTATATTTATTCATGTTATTCTGCTATATAAATACCTTCTTTCAAAGATCTGAATTCTAAGAAGGCAAATATTTTATTTTTAATACTGTTCTTTATTTTCAAATATATATTTGTTAGTAATTTAGTACTAATATATATATATTAGAATTTGTAGTACTAGTATATATGTTTAAATCAGTACCTTGATTTAGTACTAATATATGTACTTTTTTTAATTCAATACCTTGGTACTGACATTATAGGACTTGAGAAATTAAACTACTCATTGCCTTTTTTCCATTGACCTTTAAGATACAGAAATGTACCCAGATAATCTAGATATGAATTCTTGACAGTATAATAAACATAAATGCAAGACTTTATGAAGCTATAAGATGTCAGTTTTGAGAATCCTTTGTGAAAAGAAAAGAGGCAGCTTTTTTTTTCACCATAATTGGATTCTGGAAGATTCTATGAGCAATATTTGTAAATCAAACTTAGCATTTGGAAAAGACCATCATCTACATCAACCATGCTTACCTTTTTAGCCTTTCTACTCTATTATCTATTTTGGAAGAAGTCGAAAGGCACCTGTAAAGCAGAGAGAGCGTATAGAGCAGGGTTTCTCAACCCTGGTACTGTTGGCAAAATTCTCTTGTTGTGGGGACTGTCCTGTGCATTGTAGGTTGTTCAGCAGTTAGTAGGCTTCTACCTACTACATTCCAGTTACCCCCACCCCGCCCTACCCCTCCTCTCCTCTAGTCACAACAGTCAAAAATGGCTCCAGTGCTCCTTGGAGAAATGACCAATTCTAGGGCTGGGTCAGAGAAAGTAGGTGAACCTGGAGTATGTTTTGTTGTTCCGTAAGTAAACAAGGTGCTCAAAGAAAGATGGGTTTTAGCAAAAGGATATAGGACCTGACCTGAAGGGGCTCCCGCTAGCCAGATATGGGGCAATTGGAGCATCAGTATAATAATAGTAAAAGATTATAACTCATTGGGTAAAAGAGAAGTTCATGAGTCCATACTGATCTGAGTAAGTCACTGCTTAAAGTCTAAACTTGATGAGGACTGGAAGATTTGCCGAGTCTCAGAGTAACTCCCCCACCCTCCAAGTACTCATTAATTACGAAGGGAAAATGAGTCACTTCACAGTGGAGAAGACTGGCAGACACCACCTTCACCGAGTGATCACAGTTAATGGCATCAGTAATAAGACTGATTGGAATTATGTACCACCTGATAGGATGTAATGAGAACACAGAATCATTACTGTGATGTTTCTGCCAAAGATGCGTAACCTGAATCTAATTATGAGGGAACATCAAGCAAACCCAAATTGAGGGACGTTATACAAAATAACTGACCTCTAATCTTCAAGAGTGTCCCAGTCATGAAAGTTAAGGAAACGTAAACTTGGAACTGGATCCATTTGTTGTGAAAGTCATTATGAAATGAATGGCAAACCTTAAATAGATTCTAAGGATTAGATGACCGTAATGTGTCAGCCTTAATTTCCTGATTTTTGTGGTTATATTGTAGGAGGACAGTGTCATAGTATATAGGAAGCACACAATTTGGAGAGGATAGAACAAGTAACACTTACATGGTTCAGAAAAAGATAAATTGTACAGTTCTTACAACTCTGGCAACTTTCTTTAAGCTTGAGATTCTTTCAAAATGAAAATACAGAAATAATTAATGATGGAGGTGCTGGTATACCTTGCTGATACTCCCTTTGGATTGCAAATTAAAGATATATATCAAAAGCCTTAAAAATGTTCATATCCTGATTATAAAGAAAAAACTGGAAAAATACTTGTGTTGTTAAGTGGAAAAGTCATATTAAAAACCATACATATGGCGGGTTTTTAACTGTTTACAAAAATATGAAAAGACTGGCCGTGCCCCTTGCTCACGATTTGCAGTGTTAGCCCTTGAAGGCAGGATGGCCCTGAACGGCCACACGTTGAGCTGTTTTCCTGTGATTTCTTTCAGGATATAGTTTATGTTCACAAAGGGAATTCCAGTGTGCTTGTCTTTGTTTCCCCTTGGCCGTGGCCAGCTCAGGGCGCCCCCTCCCTCCACCCAGATCTCAGCCGGCCCCGCCCCTCTTCCACAGAGGCTCTCTCTGCCTTCATGCATCTCACCCACGACAGGATGTCTTCTGTTCCCTGTGCTGAAACATCTTCAGACTTGTGGCTTTCTTCTGTGACTTTAGCATTAGGCTCCCTTTCCCTTGCACGGTGTGAACCCCGTGCTAATGCTTTCCTGTTTCTCATCCGTGTCTGCAGTAGACAGACAGGGCCAGCCTGGCCGTGAGGAGCTCAGGACGCCCACTGTCTGGCAGGACGGTTGCTTGGGCTTCCGGATGTTTGTTTCAGAATGCGAGCCAGGCGTTACAAGCTAGAACACACTCATCAGTGCTGCACCTAAAGGGAACTTATGGGATCTTTTCTGATCTTCAGTTTATAGTAACGTGGCTAGATTCCGTATATCTTTCTGGGTGTTTTATTGGGAAATTAGAAGCTACGTACTGAAGGCCACAAGGCCTGAAACTAGCTTTTAGTAAACATCTGCTATAAATAAATAACCCTCTTCAAATATTCACAGCAGCCTTACAAAGGATTTGATATTTTTTTCATTTAACACACCAGGAAAGTGGGGTTCCGGGAGGTTAGTAATGTGACCTGTTCACCAGCTAGTAAGCGGTGGCATCAGGAGTTAGCCCACGTCTCTTGGTTTCAAGTTCATGCTGTTTCATGAACCCCCAGTTCCTGCAGGAAGCACACATGCAGTGCTTTCTGATCACCAGGAAACCACAGGGACCATACTCCCCAACCGGTTGCCTAGGACACGTACTTTCTCCTAACTGTAAAATTGCTAATGAAAGCCAAATTTCTCCACTGTCTCTGAATTCTAGCTACTGTATTTTGATTTTTTCTGTATTTCTCTTTTTTCTATCAAGAGATAATATTAATAAGATATTATAAACAAACTATACGCCAGAAGGCCTCTTGGGTAGAATTTCCATCTGTTTGCAGAAAGCCAGCATGTGGACATTTGATGCGATACCACAGAGACAGTCCAAGAAAATGCATCCTCTTTTTGTAGCACAACCTATGGCTTTCAGGGCCTTTTTCCTCATACTCTTTCGTGCACTGTTACACACTGTATTTTTCCGCACTTCTGCAGCTAAACACGCCAAACTGTCTCATACCTCGCACGTATCTCTAGGTTTTCGACTTGTCCATTAGTCATTTTGGTCTCAGCCTTGTTGCCTTGGTAAGACTTCATTGTTAAATTGTCCTAGTTTAAAAAAAACAAAAACAACCTACAAATTCAAAATTAATAAATTTAATATCAAACCAATAACTTTTATAGTTTAGAAATCTTACAGTGAGTGTCTGCTGTTACTTAATAAAATGATGTATGTGAGTAAAAAATTGAGCACTAGGAATTGAACGAAGGATTCTTGACATGGCAATTTTCTTGTATTTCAAGCACACACAAAAAAATCCCGTGAAATGTAATCTGTCTTCTTGGCACATTTGAAACAGTCCTGAATTCTATGTTTTCCTTGTGGAAATGTAATTCCTGCAGCTCTACATTTCTTACAAATATTAAACATGCTCTTTTGGTGCAGAAGAGTGAAGATAACGCTTACAAAAAAAGAGAAAACAACAGCAAACAAACAAAAAAAAACGGGTGGTGGTGGGTTTTCTCTTCATGTGAATTAAAAAAACATGACAGACTTCTCAGGTCCTAGAATTAATTCTCAATCACTTACCTAAAACGCACCCCAGGCCCTGAGATGTTGCCCCTTTTCTCACATGTGTGCTGGGGTGGGGTGGGGCGGATATACATGTATATAGTAATCAAAGATCAGAACACATGTGACAGAGTTGCTTTGCCGCCTGCGCGTTCCCTGCTGTGCCGTCTCCTTGCAGGGACTAATGCCTGTGTGTGGACGGCTGTGTGGGGATGGCCATTTGTTCGGGGCGGTGGTGATCCGCGAAACCACCCTTAACGCAAATTCACGTGCCCACTGTGTCTGCATTTGCCACACAGGAATGGGGGCACATGCTGTTGACAGCGGTGATTACCAAAACTGTTAATGCCTCCTGGAAGGTGAAATGAGAAACTGCAAAGGTTTCTTGCCAGGGAACATGTAGACGTGGCAGTCAGCTTTGAGTTTTGTCGCACAAACATAGGTGCACATGGCAGGCGAAAATACCCGGCAAACTCTTCTCTTTTCCCTTCCCAGGGAATCTCCAGCTCCCTTATTTATCATCTCATTCCTTTGTTGTAAAGTGGGCTGTCAAATGGGGGTTTCACAGCATAGATGTAGAGGGAGATCATTGGAGTTGAAAACATACACCGGGTTCTCCTTGTTCGCACTGTGTATGAGCTTCAACACTTTCATGCACATCGGGGAACGTAGGGCTCTCCATTTTGGGTGCTTTTCCCTACAAGAAAACAAAACAAAAAGAAAAGAGGAATTTCTCTCCCTTATAGCTCTTAATGTTGGATGCGTAAGTAGGAAAGTGTTTGAGACTAGCTGCTGTCCGTGTCATCTTCCATCATCAGCAAGCAATTCATCGACAGTTGGTGGTGGCCAAGACCAACTGCTTTACTGCTGTCCCCGCGTGGACTCACGTGGGTGTCAGGTTGAGCTGCTCTGTTCCTGGGTGTTCAGTCCTTCTGCAGGGGGAGAAGGAGAGATCTTGGGGGCCGTATGAGCTGGTGTCAAGTTTGTGTGGTTGAGCAAACATGAACGTAGCAGGAGGAGGAATTTCTGACTGATGTTACGTGATCATGGAGGTTTCAGTGAATCTCCTAAGTCACCAGAGCACCTTAATGGCTAGAGACCAGTGCCCCCTGTATGAATTGCCATGGTATAATTCAGTGGCCTTCATAGTTAAAGTCTGTGTTTAGAAACAGATAGCTATATCAGAAGGCAACACAAGGTCAGCCGAAGGGCACAGCGTTATTAGAGTCCAGTCTCTGAAGCTGTTGTTTTTTAGACCATTTCTCAACATTCCAAATTTGCAGGAGCTTGCACCGGGGCCTTGGTGAATAGGGCTTCGCTCTCAGAGCATAACCACTGGCCCGGGTGGCTTCCATCACTCTTCCTAATTTCCCACACTCCTCAGCCAAACCTGTGGTGCTTGATTTCTGACCCGGCTCAACCGCTGCCAGTAAAACTGGATGTCATCTTACTGAGGATTGACACCAACCAGCGGTGCCCATGTTGGCATTTCAGTTCGAGAAAGCCGGAGCTCAGGCGGAGTAGCAAAGGCAGATGCAGAAACAGTGGGAAGTAGCGGATGGGGGCAGAAGGCGTTGAAGGCTGTCTCTCAACCTTGGGCAGGCACGGGAGCTCTTGGGGCCTTGGTCTCCCTGTCTATAAAATTGGAAATGCAGGTCAGATCAGATCAGGTGGTTTTCAAGATTCCTGGACCTCTCATTATGTGTATGTATTTGGAATTATCTTGCTGATAAGCCATTAGATGTCTAAATGTATAATCCTGCTTAAAATGCATATTTCTGGCCCAGGTGCCATGCTAGACGTTCCTCCCCAGGATCCTGTGAGGGGCAAGAGGCCCCTCAGTCCTCTCCGAGTCTCACAGTCCTAGGAGAAAGTCGCAGGTTGTTTCCATGAGAGAAACTCTCCAAAGCTTTCCTAGGATGTGCGCTGATGAGCTGGGACGAGCACAGCTTTCCTGGGGGAAGCACCATCTTCCCTTAACCCTCTTCAGCCTCGTGTTTTTAATCTTCAGCACAGAACATCGAATAGATAGCATAAAATTTCCATCCACGAAGACTGTGCCATAGTTAGCAAGGGATGCCTGCTAATGCCCATGCTTTGGGACAGTTATCCTTGCCCTCCAAACCTGAAGCACGGATAAGGTTGTTTTTTAATCTCAGAAAATTGTATGATGGATATTTAAAGACGGGGAAATTAACTCTCCTCTGTCTCCCTTTCTCTTTCCTGGTTGGATTTTCTTCATCATAACTATTCATACTATGAATTGGCAAAGATAATTCGGTTAACTGTCTGATTTCTCAGATTTCTCCTGCAAGAACTCTTTTTTTTTCAATCCTTACCCAAGGTCTTTATTTTCATTGCTTCTAGAGAGTGAGGAAGGGAGAGAGAGAAACATCAGTGTGAGAAAGAAACATTCATTGGTTGCCTCCCGGGTATGCCTAGATCAGTATTAGGACCTGCAACTTTTCGGTTACAGGACAACGCTCCAACCCACTGAGCCACTCTGGCCAGGGCAAGAACTCATTTTTAAGGAAACCAAAATAACAGGAAATGAAGGAAACAGAGAGGGAGTTCGTTGAATTATGTCCAGGTGGCTCTCCCTGACATCACTGGGCTCTGCTGATCTGGTTCCTTGCTTTAGGGGGCATTTCTTTCTGGGGACAAAAGCCGAGCCCAAGGCTGGAGTTCTAGGTCCTCCCGTCTGTGTTTGGAGATGCGTCATTACTGGTGTGAGGTCCGGCAGGAAATGGGGGCGGGATGGGAGGAGCAGGAGTAGGTCATGAAATGGAGCAGCACTGCTTTCATCCAGATTACCCATCTGCAGAATTCAACGTTTGAGTCAGAGCCGAAGAGAAGTGGTAGTAATGTCTTCATTTACAAGAGGTTTTTCTTGGGAAGGCTTTTGGTTTCGTGATGTATTTGTGAGTTAGGGAATAGATGTTACCCATTATTGTTGGACAGGTAGGTGACTTGTATGTGAGTAACACATAAAACTGGTGCTAGGAAAGAAAAAAGTAGAGGTCAGTTTTTAAAAGTCCAGTTTTAATCTATTTTATGCATTTTTACTACAACCGAATTGTTGCTTCAAATGGAAAGTGCGATTCTGTCATCTCTTTCCCGTCAGAAATCCAGAAAAAGAGACAAGCATCTTGTAACACCCACAAATACCACTTCCATGGGTAGTTTTAAAATTCTTCTCATCATTATTTCAAGCTCTTATTTTTATTGGGGATAACACCAAGGGAACTTTATAACAAACTTTATAAAATATATGCCTTATATGAGACACATCACCTCTCAATAGCTTGCTCCCCTTTGTTCTGGTTATTCTTCTTGGGGTCACAATAATATTCTAAAGTTATTTTGAATATTCGTTTCCTTTTTTAAATATTGAAAATACTGCGACCTGGTCAGAGAGGTTGAGACTCCTAATCTCATATTTTATCCTCTATGTTATACATGCAAACCAGTATTGTTTTCTGCTTCGTTCCCCTTTCATGTATGTGTGTACATGTGCACACACACATGCACACACTACAGAGCTTTCAAGGTTCCAAGTAGAAATGTGTACTTATACTTTTATGACTTCAAAAAGTATGAAAACTCTCAAGTGTAGATGAGAACGCTTTAAAGTTAGGATTGCAGAATCTTTCAAGAAATGGCAAGGACCCCGATGAGCAGGTTAACTAAGCCCTCCAGCTTCCGGTGGCTCTGCATCAGAAGCAGCCCGGGCCCGGCGCCTAGACCCCTCATCACAGGCCCCACGGAGGGCTCGCAGGCGGGCACCTGCAGCCTGCAGCACTGCGGGCGTCACGTCGGTGCTTCATTAAAGGGCTCCGAGTGTAAGCCACGTTGCAGCCCAAGGGTACGCTCTCCTGCAGATTTTTGATTGGTTTTGCCATTGTTTCAGGCAGTTAACATTTATTGAGTGTCGACTCTGTAGGCACCAGGCATGCCACAGCAACCCTGTTTCCCTTAGTTTTCAGCTAAGGGGAAGAAACAGACTAAATGACTTGCCCAAGGTGACGCTGCCAGCAAGTGGCTTGGCCAGTACGTGAACTTGGGTCTCTGACTTCAGAGTCTAAGCTGCTCCGCCCTGTGCTCTACCGCCTGGGCTGGGAGAGGCACGGTGGCGTCCAGGGGGTTCACCCACACTCTGCAGGCCTCGACAGACTCAGTCCTGCAGTGTAATTTCCTAACAGGGATGCTGAGGGCGAAGGAGAGGCTCTTTCAAAACAAATGACTCTGGCATTCGCAAGAAAAGAAACCTAGAAAGTTGGCAGCACCTCGCGTTGTGTGCGAACACTGCTGCTTTGTTCCCCTGTGTCGCAGCTCCTCGTTAAACAGCCGCTCCCCACCCCGTGTTGCTTTAGAAAGGACAGGAAACCTTCGGAGGTACAGCGACACCCGAAGCACCGCTGCTGCCACGGCCGCTCGTGTTTACTTTTCAAAATTTGAAAAACAGTGGCAGCCTTCACAGAGCCCGCTCACCCTGCGGGGTCCCAGTAGACTCCTGCGCGTGGAAACGTTAATGGGCTGAGGGACGGGGAGGCCAGAGGGCAGCCTCCTTCCCAGAAACTCAGGCCAGGCCAGCCCCCTGCTCGGCGGAGTGCGGGCGCCCACGGAGGCCTCCTTCATTTCTTATTTATGGAGCGTTAAGAAGGCATGAAGAGGCCTTAGACATCAGGCAAGCCAATGGCGACTGATGTTTCCGCAGCCCACGGCCCTGCGTCCGTGGGCGAGGCGTGACTTCCACCCTTCCTCCTCCGCGCGCAGGCTGCTAAGCGTTGCCTGCATTTCTTCATTACCAGCCGGGTGGAGAAGCCCGAAGCTCTTCAACTTCCCTGTCTGGGCTATTCACACGTAAGGCGGGGCCGAGGGAGGCCGAGGGACTTCATCGTTGTCACAGCTGCTATACCACTAGTGCCCACTCCAGGCACCCCGCATCCTCGGGCAGCGCCTTTCAGCGGCGTCGCTTTGTTGTGGCCCCTTTTATTGTGATGCGTTAAACCCTGTTATCACGTTATTATAAGTCACGGAGCAGACTACGACTTACACTTTTTTTTTATTTTTTTGTATGAAAGAACCCCCTTGTACACGGGGAATAACATGTTTGGTAATTGATTACTGTCATTTTTCAAAATGTCAGTTTGGTTCTTTTCTAATGAATTTAATCCTGTTTCTCACCTCTGAGTACAAATTGCCCTGGAGTGTATTTCTTGTCTTGCCCTTCTGCCTTTTCTTCCATTCTCTTCTTTAAAAAAAAATACATATATATTGTGGTAAGAACACTTACCATGTGACCTACTCTTTTAAGAGGTTTTCAAGTCACAGTACAGGATTGTTATCTGTAGGCACATTGTTCTACGACAGAACTCTAGAGCCTGCTCATCTTCTGTAGCTGAAATTTTATATCCATTACTAAGCAAGTACCCTCTCCCCTAGCCCCTGACATCCACCGTTCTGTTCTTTGCTTTAAAGACTTCAACTAGCTCAGATGCTTCATGTAAGGAGAGTCACACAGCCCTCCTATGCCTGGCTTATTTTTCACTTAGCATAATGCCCTCGAGGCCCAACCGTGTTGTCGCGTGTTGTAGGATTTCCTGCTTTTTGAAAGCTGAATAACATTCCATTGTACAGACATGCCGTATTTTTTAATGCAGTCATCCTTCAGAGGACATGTAGATTGTTTCCATATCTTGACTGCTGTGACTAGTGCCACTGTGAACATAGGTGTGCACAGGTTCCGGATTCCGAGTGCAGTTATTTTGGAGAAATACCCCAAATTGGAGTCTTCCATTCTTTTCTCACCCCGTTTTCTTCCTCTGACTCTTCCATATCTCCCCCTATAAACCTAAAATGCTAGACACATGAATCCAGTTTATTAAGAAGCTTCAGTTCCTTAGGGTATTTACTTATTTATTTAGGTGTTTACTGCTACCAAGTTTAATCCCTTTTTTTGAACCTTAATGAGATTCCCTCCACACTTTGTCCCTCACTTCCCCCACCCCCTTTTCTAGTCAGTTAGAAGGTAGAACGGCAAAGTGTGTTTTCCTTACAAAGTATATTTTCACTCCATCAACTTTAAAATTTACCTCAGGGGACCACGACATACATAGTCAGATTTCTTTTAGCAATCACAGCACGTTTGTGCTTTTTACACAAACACCAAAAGCACAATTTTTATTTTTTAAAACCTGTCTTAAAACATGGTAGTAGAATTGGTTCCCAGATGTACATTCAACATCCCACTTTTCTCTTTTCCCTCACGCTCTAAATACCTAGTCGCCTTTCGAGCACACGAACCCTCCTCACAGAGCTTGGGGACAGTCAGGTCTCAAATGCCACATGTGGCAAGGAGGCCCGCTCTGTGTGGAGGCCGCCTGAAGAGGAACATCTTTAAGTATCCACCTGTGTGCACCCTGGCCTCTGACCAAGGCTGCCTCCTTGTGCTGCTTCTCACAGAGACCCCAAGTTCAGACGACACTGACTGGGTGCCTGAAGGACTAGGCACTGCCCCTTCCTTTCTTCGAAGTTTTCATGGGATTCTCTGTGAAAGAATCCTGTTGTAAGCAGATGCTTATATTACACTTCTGTAATATTTTAAAGGTGCCTCTTTACATCCTCAAACCAGGGCCGGATTGACTGTTTGCAGCAAACTGGACCTACTGCCCAGGCCCCACCTCATCCCACTGTGAGGAGGCGTGGGGGCTCCTTCTCCCCATGTCTTATTTTAGCGTCACTCAGCCCCTCACTGAGCTGGGCGGCCATCCCCCTTTCAGAAGAGCAAACCGAAGTGCCGGGAAGCAGTTCAAGGTCAGACAGCTGGTTGGAAGAGAAACGCGATTTAATCCCAGTTCCGAGTGTGCTGTCCTCTCCACTGGATATGATTGCTTCCCAGCTATAAGCATTTGCCTTGCTGCTGGGAGAAAGATTTACACTTTATCTACAAAGTCTTAGAACAATGGGAATGTTCTAGGTCTGCCCTCTCAGGTTAATTTAGAATTGGTAACAAGTTAGGAGGAGCCTACATTTGTGAGGCCTTTCTTTTCTCACATTCTTAATGTGTGTGTGTGTGTGTGTGTGTGTGTGTGTCCTCTATTTAAATATTTTAATTTTTATCTCTTTAAAAACTTTCTGGGAATACCTATCATCCTATAGGCCTCCCCAGAGAACAGTATTTACTTCCAGGTCCTCATTTTATGGGCTTTCTCTACCCCACTCAGCTCTGTGGTCCGCCCTGGTCCAGGCCCCAGCCCTACATAACCCTTCGTGTGCACGCGTATTCCTGGGCCGCGAGGACAGAGTCTCCTGCACGAGAAAGCTGGATGAAAGCCCGGAAAGGTTATTTTGTTTAAATTCTTTCCTTGAAGTTCCTTTGGTGAAGGAGCCAGGCTGGAAATCATACTAGAACAGTTGTGTTTCATAGTTACAGTGTAATCGGGGACTGTAATTCATGGCCATTAAATTGCTTCCTTTGAAGTATAAGAAAAACCAGAGCAACTTTTATGGCCCCTTAACCCACAGGATTATAATGCACATGAGTTAGAGTCCAGTGTCTCGTGAACTCTCCCAGGTCCTGCGGCTGGCAGAGTTCCCTTCGCCCTAGGGCTCCTTAATGGGTTGACTTTCAGCTGGAAACTGGGGTGGGGGTATTGCAACCTTGGGAGGCTTTTTCTTCTTTCTCTCCTTGGCATTTTTATGAAACAGACCAGAGATGGGGAGACTTGTTATGGTGGCGCAGCTGAAAACGAGAGTTGTTCTTTCTCCACCGGATCTCTCCAGGAACGGGTAGCAGAAAGGACTTAATATATACTCAGCGCTTTCTGAAAGTCAGCACTGTGCTGGCCATTCTGCATACTGTTTATATCGAAACCTCATGACAATCCTGTGTGCTTAATATTAGCGGCCCCACTTTACAGGTAAGAATGAGGCCGGCTGGAGAAATTCAGTAAGTTCAAGGTCACTTGATAGGTGGTGGTACCTGAATTTCAGTGGAGATCTGGTTGTGCCTTTGCCCCGCCCTAAACTGCCTCCCAGAACGCATTCAGAAGGCCACAGGACAATCAGTCACGCTGCCGGACCCCCAGCCCTGGGTCCTAATATCCCCAGGGTAATCAGTTTCACAGGAAGTCACTGAGATTGACATTATTGTATCTGGTCTTAAAGGTATGTCATGGGGAAACTGTGGAGAAGGAAAAGCAGCAAAAATATATATTAGTATTTAATGACTATACATGTGATATTTATATTATATGCTATAATAAACCTAAATGTTTCACGACGTCTTTCTATCTAATGTAAGAGATGATTAAAATATCATCAGAAAAGTAGAAAAGTTAGTTTTATATTGCTAGGAAAGGTAAATCCCTTAAAGGGCAACTTGTTTAACTAAAAACTTTGTTGATAGCCAGGTTGATTTAAAAAGTGGCGTGGGAGTAGATCTTTCAGAACGTGGAATGTAAAGTTATTATGCTCTGCTTGTTCTGAGAGGAGGTAACCCATAGGAAACAAAACTCTGTGAACTTACATCGCACATATATCTTAGCTATATGTTCTGTCACCTGTATTTATGGTCTGGAATACTTTCAATATGGGTTTAGCCCTGGGCAATACAGGATAGGCCACTGCAGGTCCCACCACTCCACTAGATGGCGCTGTGGTAGCATGGATGTGCCTGATGCCCCACCACGAGCTAAAGGAGCAGGTAAGATCTGTTGGGATATACCCCAAGCCCTAATGAAGTGTGTACTGGAGCCCCAGAGTGTTACAGGGCTTTTTCACATTTCTGGTTCTGGTACCAGTCCTTCTGTGTGTCTGTACAACCTCACTTGGTATCCCTTTGCCCCTTAACCATCTTTCCTGCTTTTCTTCCAGCACATGTCTTTGGGAGGCCTGCCCACCAACCTTCCTTACCTATAACTCCTCTCTTCTTTCCCTTCCCATTCCCCTTCACACACTATTTGTTTTCGATGGGTGTACAACACACTTACATTTTGTGCGGTGGTAACCAGATGTTTCCATTTGAGCCATGCGGTGGGACCAACTATGGGAGCTGCTTTGCAAGGAGAGGACCCTGTTGCCCTTTAGATGGAGTCTTTCCTCATTCCTGGCATGGTCTCAGTGGGCTCACCTTGCTGCTTTTCTCTTCAATTAATTAGGTGCTTTCTCAAAAATGATGAGTTTGGTTCTAGCAAATACAGCCAGAAACATAGGGACACGGGAGTAGAGTGTGGGAAGTGCACCAAGTACCTTGATCTTCTTGGGCACCATTCAGAACCAGAGCTGGAAGGGAACTGCCAGAGCCTCTGTCTGAGTCCCTCGGCTTGAAGGGGGGCAGCAGAGGTCCAGGACCCAGCCTCCTCCCCGCAGTGTCATGCCCTGTGCCGGGGAGCTGCCAACTCCAAAGACGGAGAACTGTGAGCACAGCAAGGAGGTGCCTGTGAGTGTTACTTATTGTAGGGTCTGCAGTTTTGAACGTAACCAGTTCAGAGACGTGACTTGTGTTTGACTATCATTTGCAGTTCAGAGAGGATCATGAAAAACTTAAAATATTTTCAGTCTTTCCCATAAAGCATTTGTCATTGCTCTGTGGGATTATTACATATTGTTTCCGTCTTCAAACCACATTTCAAACCCCAGGCGTGTTTCTCAGGTGGCTAATGTAAAAACTCCCCAACTTCAGAACGTGAATTCCTCATATCCTTTCGTTTCTAGAATGAAGCTAGACACTGTCCCTTCGTAGTGCGTGGAGCAAGTGTGAACTTTCAAACCATCTGTGCCCTGTGCGGTTGAAGAAGGGTTGGCAACAGGAAGAGGTGTTTGTGGGAATCAAACCTGTAGGCAGGCAGACATGTTTGGACTCGCCTGGCATATTTTTCTCTTTGGTGCAATTCATCATCTATTGAAATAAAACTTCCTCACTAGTCAGAAGCAACACTTTACGAGATGTCATTTAATCACACTAACACTTTACAGCGAAGCCAGGGGAGGAGGTTGGAAGGCGATGTTCTGAACTGGCCAAATATGACCTTAAATACGGGTCTGCCTGCTGGGCTCAGGAGCGTCATGTGCCTCCACCTTGGTCCCCTCTGTCAAAGGTGCAGAACTGTGACCCATATCACGAGACTTGGGGGAAGCGGTGTCAATACAGGCTCCAGCACAAATGATGCCACTTTTTTTATTACAAAATCATCAACATGTAGTTCTGTAACATAACAATATCATACTCAAGCACACCACAGAACATTTGAGGTGAAATGTTCAGATTAAAACTGTAATTTATTACACCCCTATCATGACCCCACCAGCCACACTCAAGCGGGACTTCCTTCTGCTGGGCCCGCCTTGCCACCACCACACTTCAAAAGTTAAGTATAATCTTACTCAGGTGAAATAAATTAGTCTCTACTTAAGTCTTCTAGACTTTCAATGTGTGTAGAATGCTTTTCCAAAGGAATGTAATCTTTTTGTTTTCCGACACTGTATAAACTGAGCAGGGAATTAGCAAATGCTCGCTGACCTTATTACATCAGACATGTCCTCTGCCTTCCCGAACCTTACAGTTTGCTAGACAAGATGAAGCCAGCAATAGACAATGGTCCGTGTAAGGCCTGTAGGCTTTGTCACCTTCGTGAGTGAAACTCCTTGACGAGTCTTTTGGCCACGTTGCAGGCTAAAGGATGGTGATTTAAGTGTATGTATGGTGGTGGCCAGCGGAAGGGAAATAGTGAGGCGTCCTTTGGACCCTGGCCTGGGTTTTGAGGGTCCAGGGAAGATTCCTGTCATCTTTAGTTTTTGAGTGTGGTTGATGCTATGCGGTATTCTAGAGAGGAATGGAAGCCCCCTACAGACCGCTGCCCCTCCTGCCTCACAGGGAGGGAAGGGAAAGGAGTACTATCTCATCTCTATCTTCATACCCTTATTTCTTTTCTTCTTCCTCCTCTCTTCTCCCACCTCTTCTGGGAAGAATAAAGAAGAACTGACACTTATCAGTGCCCCACCATGTGTCACCATCTGGCTGGCTTAAGGGTTGGAAACAGGGAGGGGCAGAAGGAACAAGGTAGCTGTGTGTGTGTGTCTGTCTGCAGCCTGGCAGGCACAATGCCTTCAGCACAAAAACAAGCACCAAGATTTATTTATCTGATCATTATCCAGAATCTTTGTTCTGAGGAATTAGGCAAGAGCAAATGTCTTCAGTCATTGATGCAGCATAAATAGGAGTCATAGCTCATCTTAGTAACTTTTGTGAAAGCCTTGTGAGGTAGGCATAATTATTTCCATTTTTTAGCAGGATTCAAAACAGTTAAGCGAATTGGCCACATTGCCCGGTGCCTAGCAGAGCATCAAAAATACTTGCTCATTGAATCAGTAAGTAAAACATGTAAGAGAACCAGGACTCAGACCCCAGGTTTATGACCTGGAGTCCAGCGCGCGCTCTGCGTCATCGTTGCTGGTCTTCCTGGAAGGGGCTTGGAAGAGCCCGAAAGGCCAGTGGTACCCTCTACCGTGTATTCAACAGTCGCTGTTTGATTCTGAAAGAAGTGGAAGATGTCGGTTTTGTTAACCATTATATCTCTTAACTTTAGTTATTTATATATCCCTTTCCTTCAGCTCCTTCTTTGAAAACTCACCCATATGTCTTTTATGCTGGCAAGAGACTTAGTTGTTAAAAATATAGACTCTGGATGCAGACTTCCTGGGTTTAAATCCAGGCTCTGCTTCTTATTAGCTGTGCGACCTTGGGCAAGTTATTTAACCTCTAGGTGTCTCAGAATCATTAACTTTAAAAATGGGGATAATAATAGAACCTACATCAAAGGGTTATTGTGAACATTATATGAGTTAATACGTGTACAGCACTTAAAACAGTTTCTGGTATAAAGTAAGTTCTATATACCTGTAGCTAATATAGTGCTGTTGTGAATATTGTCATTATCCTGTGTTTCTCTGCCTTTAGAAATAAACTTTATGACAGCAGAGTATGACATTATCACCATCTCTTTTTTTAGATTTCTTGAGCAGCTCCTTCTGTGGTTATTTTTAAATTTTTCATATTGTTTTCTCCCTTTTGTTTTGGCTTCATGTTTGGTGGTTTATTTGTTTTTATCGTGGTAAAATATATGTAACATAAAATTTGCCATTTTAACTCTGTTTAAATTTACAATTCAGTGGCAATAATTACATTCATAAATGTGCAGCTGTCACCACTGTTTGTTTTTGAAATGTTTCATTGCCCCCAACAGAACTGCCCCGTTGAGCAATAACTACCTGTTCCCCTCTCCTCTAGCCCCTGGTGACCCTGACGTGCTTTCCGTCTCGGTGGATTTAACTATTCTAAGTACCTCTGTCACACAGGTGGAAGCAGAAGAATAATCTTTTGTGTCTGCTTCCTTTAGCATAATGTCCTCAAGGTTCATCCATGTTGTAGTACGTATTAGAACTTCATTTCTTTTTATGGCTGAGTAATAGTCCATCATATGTATATATCACATTTTGTTTTTCTCTTCATTTGTCCGTGGGCATTTGGGTTGTTTCTCCCTTTCGGCTACTGTGAAAAGTGCTGCCGTGAACATCGGTACATGTATCTATTTGTATGAGTATGTCTTTTCGGTCCTGATTTTAACTCCTTCAGGTATATACCTAGAAGTGGAATTGTTGGTTCCTACGGTAATTCTGTGTTTAGCCCTTTGCGGAACCACCAAACTGTTTTCTACAGCAGTTACACTATTTTGCTTTCTCACCAGCAATGTAAAAGGGTTCTAGTTTCTCCATTCTCATCTACATTTGTTATTTTTCAGTTTTTTGACAATAGCCACCCTAATGGCTGTGAAGTGGTGTCTCATTGTGGTAGGCACATAGTGTCATACTGGAAATATAGCTATTCAATAAAATGAGACAAACTTATAATTAGACATCAAGCTATTTCAGACATGAGTTTGTACTTAGATCCCTGACTTAGAATTATTCATTCAACAAGGATCATGTCTTGATAGGAGCTCTTCCCAGGGTTTCAAAATGCTGGGAGCTCAGAAAATGAAGTCCCATTGTACTTTTTACCAAAGATTAATGACCCCCATGCCCTCCCGAAAGGTGATTAAGAGATGGTGGGATGTCAGCGATGCGGGGCTGTGAGCAGGAAGAAAGCTCCCTGTCTCGTTCCTCTGTTGAGGGACTGCTGTGAGCTGAGCCTCAGAGCAGCCCGCCCGTGACTGCACATTTTGGAATTCACTGGCTCACAGGTGTTGGCAGTGCTGGCCCAGGTCCAGCACAACATTTTCCCTGGAGGAACGCCACGCTTTGGATTTCCTTGTCTACACACTGTGTCATTGTCAAACCTTTCAGCTGGGATCAGAGAGAGGTTGGTTGGTCTGGGCACTGCTGCAGAAGCGCCTACGCGTGACCCGTAGTCTGAGCGCCTGCCAGAGAGAGCTGTTTTCCCTTCGGCGCCCCTGAGGGCTTGAAGATGCACCGGATAGTGGCCGGTGCAGCTCCCAGCAGTTCTGATCACTCCCTGACTTGCAAGGCCTCCATCCCCGCCCCTTACCTTGTACTTCCCTCGTTGTCCTCACAGACTCCCAGCTGCCTGGACTTGGGTCTTGCTTCCCTGGTGCCGCTGGATGCTCCGAGGTCTGGGAAGGGCTGGGAACCAAGGCTGAGCTGCAGCCCTTGCTCCAGCAGCGCCGCTTGCGTAGCTGAGTAATCTGGGCTGAGTCCCTCGCCGCACAGCACGCCCTCGCCAGGCACTGCTCCGTTTTTCTCAGGGAAAGCGATCTCTGTCCCTGCTGATTCCCAGCTAAGGGAAAATGAGAGCACGTGAGAGGAAAGAGTGTTGCTAACTAAAAATGTTAGTTGTTACTGCCTATCAAAAGGTTCTTAAAGAGAGAAGGGGTCTCCTGTGTCTCACAGCACAAAGTGTGCCCAGACTGGCAGCTCAATAAATTCCGTTGGAGAGAAAGATGCTGCCACTCCTGATTTCATAACAAAGTTGGTTCTCCGGGGGTCCCTCCCCAAGGGACATTCCCTGTTGTCTTTAACACTCAGGTGACTCAGTTGCTCTGAGATGTCTTAACAAATCGGTCTTTCTTCTTTTTGCTCCTCCATATTTGGCATAGTTAAATGAATTCATCGAGTGTCTTATCAGGTAGGGCCAATGTGTCATTCCTCGGATTGAAGTCCGTGCCCTAAACTGAGTCCAGAGAGCTGTTACTGACTGAGTCGCACCCGTGGAAACACATTCCATGCGCACCTCCCCCAGAAGCAGACGCTGATGTGGTCTCAGTGATGATTCATAAGCAGAACGTCGCAGGGTGTCGGCCACATCAGGGCTTCGGCGTCCGGGGCAGACACCTTCATCCAAAGACAGAGGCATCTTGCCTAACAGTGGGAAGGAGTGGGCGGAAGAGTAAACCTGGGGCCAATAAATGGCTCTTTCCTCTCCACTCTGCCCCCCGCCCATAGGCTTTGAGCTTTTGGTGTCTCTGGAGGTGACCCCAGCTTGGACGGGGACACTGGAAAGCCTGCCAGCCCTAGATCTGTATGCTGTCCTTGATTAGGTTGGGCTCTTGGATCCTGGGCTTGGCTACATTTGTTGAAACTACCCCTACTTTGTACTTGTACTTGTGTCTTCTGACCGTCATCCATGATTAGTCAGATATTTATTAAATTCCTACTGTGCGCCTAGCACGAGATAGCCAAGGCTTCCCACTTGCTTGTTCCATTCTCGAATGGTTAGGTCAGCGTTGAAGGTTATGCCCATATCATGAAATTCTGTGCTACGCAAACCTTTTAGCATTGCATGGAGAAAAAAGTCCATTCCTCACCACACACTGCACCCCCAATCCCAGCCAACTGGCTGGCAGGTGTGGCCCAGTGGTCGCAAGGGTCTGCGGAAGTTGGGAACTGCTCTGAAGACTTTGTCATCAGTCCGCCAACAGGTTTTCACTGAGCATCCTCTGTACACCCAGGAGCACATAGGAAATCACTTTGGAATGAGACCCTGCCAGCGCTCTTTTTGTTAGGGTACCAGAAGATGTGTGTTCTTTTTGGTCAGAAAAGATGGCTTATGTGGATACATTTGTAAAGTAAAACAAGAAAGTTTATTAAACATTCATTGTATTAAGCATTGTTAGCTGCTAGAAAGATATTAGGTGCTGGAAAGTTAGACATTGTAATAGGCATAAATCTCAGTCCAAAAACTACAGTGTGCAAGAAATAACACTTAACATTTATTCTATAAAGCCGCCCAGTTTCTGGCTCTGGTTCCTCTTTCCACCAGCGTGGTGGAAACTCAATCCCCCTCTCGAGGTTCTGAGGTCAGCCCCAGGGCCACGATGCTTGGGGCTTGGGGTCTCAGCCAACCCTCTCCACAGGTCTGGCGGCCCTCTCACGCTTCCTTGCCACACTTAGGACTTGGGGGCTTCCTGTGAAGTCTCATGTGGCTTTGTCGACCCAGTTTCTCCTCCTGGGAATTTGTGCTACCAGGTAGCAATGCTGCCAAGATTTGGGGCCCAGGCCGTGCTCCTTCAGACCCCCAGGCCTCCCCGATGTCCCCACTTCCTCCCCCGAAGCACTGAGCAGAGTCTCCTCCATGGGAGAAAAACAGGGAATGCAAAGAGAGGAACACCAATTGACGTCTCAGAATCTCACCCAGCCCCACCATTCATATTTGTATAATCTGTGAATATTTACCACACACATTGGCATAAAGGACTTAATTTTCATGACAACCTTGGGATTGTTACCGTTCTCTCCATTTTTCAGGTGCACAAACAGGCTGTGGTTAGATACTTGTCATACGAGTGGAAGTCAGTCAGACAATACGTGACTAAACGGTAGATTTAGAGCCTGGACCTTGTTTCCTTGACTCCTTCGCTGTGGTCACAGTGCTTCTCAGGTTGTCCTGGGCTTTGTGAAGCCACCTCATATGTCACATTAACAGGCATGACCATTTATTAAGTAAATGAGCATTAGAAACATCTAGGTAAATTCTGTGTTTATTTGTATTTTAAAAGAAGTTACTTTTTGTGAAGGGTAGGTTTTACCCTTATCCTTATTGCAGCATCTTTTTTTTTTTTTTTATTAAAATAAAAATTCTGCATCTTTGCTTTCTCGATCTCTCTCCATGTCCCCTTAGTGTGATCTGCTTTGGGGTAAAGGGAAGCAGTGGGTGAATTAAACAACAGGTGTGCTTACCTAAGGGCATAACACTTCCCTTTATGACTAGGGCCTTCCCTCTTTCAGAAATGAGGCCAGAAATGCCTCATGGAGATGTAACTCCTGCTTCAGATTTGGAACGTGACTGTGGTGGTGAGGAAGTAGCTAAAGCCCTGAGCACGAGCCCCCAGCTCCAAGATGACCAGGAGAAAAGTGGTTGTTCCAGAGGACAAGGACAGGGAAAGAACTGACCTGGAGCAAGCGTGACCTCCCCAACACCCCCTCTAGTTAACCAGCATCCACTGCAGTAGTTTAATCAGAAAGCCCACGTGCCAGGTGCCCGTTCACGTGTGTGCACCTGTACCCCAGAGTCCGGGCTCCCTCTCAGCTGACCCCACTGCTTCCACTTGATGGGGCCAGTCTCTGAAACAGACAGAGACCTCTGGGGGCGGGTGTGAATAGTGACCGGCCCAGAGCAGTTCTTGTAGCCTGGGCTGCAAAGCACTTAGTCGTGTGGGTGGGTTTTCCGTGGCTTAGGACTGGATTGCTTTGCCACTTTAAAATTGCTACCTACGTGACTTGGGAGATAGAAGCGTAAAGAAAACAATTCTAATATTTTTATGTTTTGTAACGAAAAGAGCAGCCAGGAGAACACAGCAACAGGCAACTAGGACAGGTGAGTCCTTTTGAACTCCTTTCCGTGACATAGAACTAAACTTTCTAAATATCCAAAGTGATTAATCTCTGGATGGGCTATCAGGTACTGAATTCCATGTATGTTTTTTTTGTTTGTTTGTTTGTTTCTTGTTTTGTGGTAAAATACCCATAACATAATATTTTCCATTTTAACAATTTTTAAACAGTCCTAAACTGACCTGTAAGCCTCTGAGGTGGGGGAGGGGCACCACTTGTAATTGGAAATCAGCTGTGCAAGAATGAGAGCGTGTTTCGTTTTCATTTTTTCAAAGCACAAGGCAGGACACCAAGGAGGCTGAGGCAATGTTTTCCTCCTGCCTATCCAAGTGCAACGCTCAGACAAAAGTCTTAGGGTTCGTTCTGACTGTCTCCGCCCGGGCCGCACGCCCCGCGAGCAGGGCAGCACCACGTGCCGCTTGGTTTCGGCTCCAGCTGCTGCCCAGCCCCGTGGCAAGCGGGGCAGGTGTTGGTTGTTTGGACTCGACCGGTCAGGCTCCCTGCTGACTTGGGGTTTGAAGGTGCTGCCTCACGGCGCGGGGCCGCTTCTGCGGGAGCGGTGACGGCGGAAACGGGGAAGGGAGGCTGCTGCGGCGGCCGCGCCCCCCGCTCCGGAAGCCTGGGCCGTGGGGTCATCTCCAGTGGGGAGCGCCTGCCTGCCTGCCGCCAGCCGCAGTGCTCGGGATGTCACCTCGTTGTCCCTAAGTCTGAAGCGTTTCTGCGGTAAGTCATCTTTGGCCAGTTCCGTGTGAGAAAACTGAGACTCGGAGAAAGCAAGTGGACCGAGGCGCCGCGCCCGGAAATGGCCGCCCCGGGGCTGAAACCAGCCGCCACTGCCAGAGCCTGAGCCGCGTTGCTTTACATCCTGCTGTAAGTTTCAGAGGCGATTCTCCAGCACGAAGGGGCTGGGGACCCCTCCGTTAGGCCGTACGGGCCTCCGCTCTCGTTCGCATTACAAGGCCTCGCCTGTTGATGACCGCGGTCGCGTCGCCCGGGCCGTCGTCTCCGTTCGGGTCCCGTGTGCAGCCCGAGGGCTGGGGCTTTGGAATCAGGGACTCTGAGTTCAGACCCCCTCTCCGTTGTTTACGAGTCATATACACAGGGCCTGGCACAAATAAAATCTTTTAAAGCATGTAATTCTGTATCATAACACTGTCACACTCAAGCACACCATGTGACATTTTAGGTGAAATGTTCAAATTAAAACTATAAATCATTACACCCTTATTAGCCATATTATTACCCTGCCAGCCACATTCAAGCCTCACTTCTGCCACACCCTGTGTGTATACCTTGGGCAAGGTTCTTAATAAGTCTACGGCTTAGTGTCCTTATTTGTATAGTGGAAACAGTAACACAATCTGTATTTAAACATTTGCTGGGGGGAGTAAGTTAGGAAGACAGTGGCCCCCTTAGCGCGGTGCAGGCATGCCGAAGGGATTCAGTGGATATTACTCGTTATTACTCGTTGGTAAGCTTCCCTGGTTCCTTCAGCTATTTTTAATAATGTGTTTTCTAGATCCCTTTTACTCGTCATTTTTGGTGAGTTCTAATTTTTCTCTTAAAATGTATTCCCCTTCTCTTTCTAAAATGGGGGTCAGAGGGTAAATGTTAGCACAGAACTCTAGACGTCTGACCACATCAGCAGACAGTAGGACTGCAGCTTCCAGCGGTCTGAGTGTGAGACTCCTCTGCACGCAGATATTCTCTGGATAGTAAACATTCTGGAATTTCCCATCATGTTGAAGTTCTCTTCTCTTGGGAAATATATCAGTGGAGGATTACAGGAACATCTGGATTCTTCAAGATTTTTTTTGGACATTCTTCCACTTGGCTGCAGGCCTCACCTGTGTTTGGAGGCTGGTTTCATCACAATAGTGGGTTGCTTCCAAGGCCGCGATGATCCGTTTTATCTAGCATAGATCTGTCAGCATTTTCCTAGTCAGCTCCGAGTGATGACTAATTTGAAGTGAGGTATACACTCCAGCAGAGAGTCGACTCGCCCCCCACAGCCTGTGCACTGACATTTACATAAAATGCAAATATGTTCATTTGGTTCTATTTATTTTTGTTTCACTATCCCCAAATGCACGTGTATTTACCGCGTCCGCCTGAACCAGTTTTCCTTAAAGAAAACCAAGACTATTTGAATTAAGCTTGATGAGGGTGGTGCAGAGCTGGCGGCAAGCACCTTGCACGTCCTTTGTGATGAGCGTGCTGTCCTGGCAGCCTTGCTGTCGGGTGTGGGTGGGTCCCCTTCACACTGAAGAACCGTGGGTGGAGAAATGCAGGGTTTCTGTTTGCCTTTGATGGTGTACAGGGTGGGCTGCTCAGGGGCTGTACGTTTTCACTGAAGACCATGAAAATGCCCAAATCGTAGCTGTTTCAGTCAGCTAATTGAGGCATTTACTACAGGCCCTAAAATTTTATGTAATTTTGTGTGTGGTGTCATGACGGTGTAAAAGCAGTTGGGCTCACCAGTGGCTGGGAAGTCGTCCGTAAAGCTTGGTCCAGCAACGGGACCGAGTGTACCACCTGGCACAGCAGAAGTGTATTTTGAGGTCACCATCTTTGATTAAAATGCCAGAAAACAAACTCAGGTGCTCACAGAAAATGGAAAATTGCCACATACCAGCTTCCCTTAGACCCCCATTCTCCTAATGACTGGAGGCGGGAAAAGAAACTGTTGTAATGACAGAATTTCTTCAAAACATGTTTAACAGACTCCTAACCACCCCCAGATGCAATTACAGTGTCTCCTTGCTAGTTCCTTGAAGAAATGACGTGAAAAGATTTAACGTGTTCAAATTGAGCTGAAATAAGTATATAACATTAGCTGCCTGAAAGTTACTATTTCAGGTAGCCCTGCCAGTGGAGTGTGTTACCTTCTTTTTAGGGTTACCGATATGTTATTTAGAAGCTATTTTTAGGAGGGCGCATACTTTGAGCCAGGTATTATTCTCAGGATTAGAGAGTCAGAGATTTATTTCCGAGAACCTCATTGTCTAGCACAATGATAAGCTAGAGAACAAATAATTTGCTTTAATGGAGGCCAGTTCCAAGTGGGATGGTAGCAGGAAAGGACCCTAAATCCAAGGGTGCCGGGGAGGGCTTTAGAAAGAGGAGAAAACAAGTGTGGGGGTTTCAGGGCAGCGTCCCAGGCACAGGGAATTGAATATGTAGACATTTTCAGATGGGAGAGAGTGTGTCATGGTCAGAGATGTAATTAAATAGTTTAGTATTGTTGGAGCTTAGAGTAGGAGGGACCAGCTAGAAATGAAGTTAGACAGATAGGAAAGAGCCAGACAAAAGCTCTGAATGCCATGCAGAAGAGTATTTATTTCAGTGGCAATGAGGGTCATTGAATAATTCTGCAAAGAGGATTGTCAGGTGTGACTGAGAGATTGCTGTCTCTCTGCAGTGTAGAGATAAGGGGAGCTCGAAGTAAGGAGGCCTGAATGGCGGACATCACATTGGTCCAGCTGAGGTGCTGTTGACATAAGTTGGGACAGAGGTCAGGGAGATGGGAACAGAGGGGCAGATTTGAGATAGACCTAGGAGGTGGATTGGACTTAGAATGACTGGGCATGAGACAGGAGGACTTAAGTGCTGGCTTGCAGGCCCTCAGCAATTGGGGGAGTCCTTTTGTTAGAAAATAAAAGATAGGGAACAGGAATGAGATACAAGGCAGCGGGTCACTTTTTGCCATTGCTGTCTTTTAGGAGCCTGTCGGACAAATAGAAAGAATGTTCTCATTGATGCCGTTATGTGTATTTGAAGTTTTGGGGAGAAGTCTGGGTTTGAAAGTCATCAGGACATAGATGCTAGTTGAAATGTAGGGCTAGATGAGAAGTTTCAGGCAAAATGTAGAGAGAAGAGGGCCACGGATGGGCCCAAAGGATTACCAGTGCTTAAGGAGGTGGTGAAAAGCAAGATAATATAAAAAGGAGACCAAAGAGCGGTAACGAGAGAGCTGGTAGGAGACCCAGGACAGAGAGAGGATGCAGAATCTGAGGGAGGAGGGCACGCTACTTGGGCAGGTGAACGATGCCAGACAGAGCAGAGAGACAAAGGCGGACATAGGGATCCATTGACCTAGAGGCCCCAGCGCACGCGGGACCAGGGGTGTGCAATCCTGTGGACTTGTGTGAGCAGGTGTCAGGTTGAGAGCGGCAAGGAGTGAGTGGGAAGGAAGAAAACCATGTTTGGAGAACATTCCCATAAGAATTTGGATGTGTAAGGAAGGAGAGAGAAATACACTACGCCCATTCTCAAGGGGGATTTTCGTTTGTATTTTAAGATGAGAGAAATTGGAACATGCTTGCATGCATAGGGAAGGAAACAGTATGGAGGGAGAGTTAGAAGAATCTGGAATGAGGTGGAAGATCAGCATGGCATGTCCTAGAGTGCTATTTCTCCAAGTCTGCTCTGGGACCTGCAGTGTCATCGACATCACCTGGAAATTTGTTAGAAAAGGAAATTATCAGCCCTCCCCTCTGATCTGTGGAATCAGCTGGTTTTCACAAGCCCTCCCTGGGATCCCCATGCCCCCTACAGTTTGAGGACTCCAGTTCTAGAGGAAGCCCCGGCGGGTGCACCACCTTGCACGGGTGGGAAGGGGAAGGTGCTCCTGCAGGGCTCCGACGCAAACAGAGCCACGGAGGGTGGTCATGCAGTTGACGGAATTTGCTCCCCATTGCACCCCTCGTCTTTTGGAAGAAGGAAGCAGCCTGCCTGCTGAAAGACGCTGGGCTAGGGGCGGGTGGCGGGGCCCACTCCAGCGCGATGCACATTTAGCTTGTGCAGTGTTACTGTCTACTTGAACGAGAGTGTAATTGGTTTGAAGCTGAAGTATATACCTTCTTTCTCTCCTTCCATTCTCTTTTCCTCCTGACTCTTTCTCACCAGGAGCAAGCTGGTTTACTGACTGGTTTCTGGTTGCTTTGACCCCAGGCTGTTCCAAACTCGGTCATTAGATGTTTAGGACTTTTTGTGTTGTTAGCGGGGCTTTTGTATCATTGTCTTTGTCACCAGATACCTTAGGGGTGTTGTTGAGATCATTCAGAACCAGAACAAAAGAAAATGAGAATAAGGACCCACCATACCCATCTGAGAGATTTACAGATGCTATTTTATTAACACTCCCACGCAGAAGGTTTGAAGCAAATAAGAGAAAAGCAGCACATGTCATTTAAAAATAAAAATTAAACAATTTACAAATCTGCTGTAGGCACCTGGTCAAGGGTTCCAGGGTCCCATGTTTGCTGAACTTTTGGTCTCCTCAGATGTGTTTCTTAGCTGGTCACGAAAAGGTGGTTGTCATTGCATCATACGACCACAATGCACTGAAGGGCTTTGACAGAGGAGCGGCATTTGGACATGTCTGGTTCTTATAGAAAAAGAATGAATCTGCTGTAATTAGCTATGGATTTTCTTTCCCTATTTTCTTTCCTTTTGATGAAAATGCGTTTGTATTAATCCTAGTGTGGGCACACAATCCGCCCAGGGTGGAAGAGTCTGAGAAGTTACACAGTGTCTTGCAGGCTGTGGCCAAACAAGATAAGGCAAGGGAAAAGGGGGACTATGTGTGTGTTAGACCTTCAGTATCCGGTGGCCTCGGCTTGTAGCGGCGGAGCGAGGTTGTGCGGGGACGTCGGCCATGATGCAGAGCCCCAGCGCTTTAAAGATTCTTCTACGAAATGCTTGACCACATCTCTCATGGTGTGACTACAGAAGCAACGGGACAAACCTTCCTCTAAATCCTGTAACGCTCCTCAGAGCAAATCCAGTGAGTCCCCCTCCTCTGGTGGTTCTCCCCATTGTTTGCAATAAATAAGTGTTCTTAATATTGTCCAAACAATTTCTGTGGACCATGCACTTTCTTCTGCAATACCTGGATTTCTCTCTCTCTCTCTCTCTCTCTCTTTTTCTTTTTTCTTTTTGTTATGGGGGATAGGAATTAAATATGAATTCAGTGGCATTAGGAGGGAATTTTTTAAAAACAAACCTGTTGTATTGAAGTTTCCTTGATATTGCATTTAACTTATAAATCACCCTTTCACTGTTCTGTTGGGTCAGCCTTCAGACTGACATTTTGATTGTTTTGTATTTGATTAGAAACAGACAATAAGTGCCACTTTTATTTAAATCTAACTGTGATCATATCATAACTGTAATTAAACCTACCGCTGCCTTTAAAGGTAGTATTTTGGTATTTCCCCCCGGATGATAAGGAGCAACATGTCTGGCTTACGTGGGACAGTCACAGCCCTGCAAACCCCTCGTAAGGAGGACCTCACAGTGCTTGGGGGCCCAGTGACCGTGGATGTGCCCAGAGCCAGGGCTGGGAGGGTCTCCTGCCAAACCCGCCTTTTAAGACGTGCGTGGAAACAATCATTCTCCGACTGAGAGGAAAAAATAGAAAGAAAACGAATGTCGAATTCTTTCTTCATGCAACAAGTTCTATGTGATCATTTTCCAAGTTAAAGGACCCTTTCTTACTTTAAATCTTAACCATAAACAATTTTATTGGAGCCAGAATTTGCACATGCTTTTAATATTGATGCTAAAGGATCTTTCTCAGAAATGTCTGGCTTTTCTGTTTCTTTCTTTGCTTTTGTCATGGCAGGATAGATTGGGCTTATTTCTTTCAGATCTGAACATCTTTTTTTGCTCAGTACCTTGAACATTTGTGTTTATAAATGTTCGGCCCCTGACAGCTGTTTTGGGTTCAGCTGTGTAAGGGAACCCTTCAATGGGAACTTCTTTGCAAGTGTTTATTCCCTTAAAACATTTCTAATGTAAATGTATATATATTGAAAAAGGATTTCGAAAGGTTCTTCTTAGTTAGGTTTAATCTGTCCTGACAGCCCAGCATTATTGAATTCTTGCAACAATTATGTCCTGGTGGTTTGACCAGAAGACTCCTGGGTGGTCAGTTAACTAAGGGTCATCTAGTGACAGCGCCAGAGTATTCATGGATTGGCCCCTCAGAGGGGCAGAGCTTCTGGACAACAGCCTGGCCCCATGGGCATCCCACCAACACTGCGTGGGCTGTTGGTGCCACCTGTCAGAGTCTCAACATTTATTTGGCTACACAGTCATTCTGTACTTAAAGGTTTATTGAACACCTGCTATGGACCAGGTCTCCTAGGTATCACAGATAGAGGCCTGAGCCAGCCAGACAAGGTTTTTTGTCCTCTCGGAGCTTAAATTTTAGTGCGCGCACAGTGGGCTGGTTCAAATTAGGGGTTGGCCGACTTTTCCATAAAGGACCAGATGGTAAGTATTGTCAGCGTTCTGGGCCTTTCTGGGCTTTCTGGTCTTTGTCATAATTATTCTACTCTGCCTTTGAGCACAGAAGCAGCCATAGACAATATATAATTGAATGGGCAGGGCTGAGAATCAATAAAACTTTATTTACAAAACAGGTGGCTGACGTGCCATGGGCTGTGGTTTGAGCATGTAATGCCAGAGACTCCGTGGCCAGCACCCATATCACACGGGCTGCACTGGGATTCTGTTCTCCAGATTGTAAGGCACCCGCCCTGTCCACATCAGGCAGCCATAGAGAATAAGTGCATTTGCTGGTTAGTGCAAAGTTACGGGCTGCTGCGTTCGTCATGTTCTTGGAACTGTGTTCTCTGCCTTGGTTTTCATAGGCTTTCCCAGAACCCTCAGCAAGAAGTCTGGCTCTGATTCGTTCTCCATGTCGTGTGTGTGTGATAAGCAGAAGGGAAACAGGCAGACCCTAGTCTCAACCCTGAACCTGCAAAGAAGCATTTTGTTGCTGCTTCCCGTCCAGCTCAGTAGAGGGGTCAGCCGAGCCGTAAAATCCCCGTGGCAGAGGGACTTCCATTTACTCTGCGCGACCTTTTAGCTCACGCTGGTGCGGGTGAGGCAGGACTTGGTTCTGCCCTTGGTGCTCACAGTCGCGGGAGTCGGGTGGATGGAGTAAATCCCTCCCCAGCTGTGTTTGCCTGCCCATCGCATACCTGCAATACGGTGAGACTGACCAAGGCCCAGGCCCTGGCCTGCAGGAGTTCACGATAAAGCCAGCAGAAAACGATACACAGTCACATGCAGTCAAATGACGCAGCCTGTGACCGAGTCCCCGTTGCCTATGTGGCTGAGCCCTTCTTCCTCTGTGTAATTTAGAAGGCTTCCCAGCATGCTGTGTCTGCACATCTAAGAGGCAGGTCACATGATCCTTCCCGCTTAGAGGCGAGGAGGCTGAGGCCCGGAGAACCCAAACCCCACGGCTGACGAGTGCAGGGCTAGCAAACCCAGACAGTTTGGCTGTAGGACCCGTCTTCGCCAGGCTCTGGGACATGATTCTGCTCTTTATGAGGATGTATGCTGATGTGTAACATCCGGGAGCTTGCATTCTTCTTCTCCTCCTTCTTCTTCTTTTTTTTTTTGGCCAAAAATTAAAAACAACGGTTTTATAACAGCGTTTTTGCTTTTCAACAAAAATGTGACTGTGCCCCGAGTAGCGCACGCTGCTGGAAGCGGCCCGCCTGCGAGGGCCCGGCCGCGGCCCTCAGATGTGTCGCTCTGCCAACACAGGTTGTGCTGGAGTCTGAATTCGGGCACTGTGTTAGTTTCCTGGGGTGGCTGTCACAGAGCACCCCAAAATGGGTGGCTCACAACAGCAGGTTTATTCCTTCACAGTTCTGGAGAAGAGAAGTCTGAAATCAGGGTGTCACGGACTTAGTTCCTTCTGAGGGTTCTGAGGGAGGGCCTGTCCCATCTCCTGTCTTGCTGCTGGTGACAGCTGGCCATCCTTGGTGTTCCCTGGCTTATAGATGCGTCACTCTCGTGTCTCCTCCATCTTCACATGGAATTTTCCTAAACCCTTTGGGGGCTCTGGTGGGACTTCGTGTGTGTTAACTTGCTTATGGCTTCAGAAGCTCATCTGTGACCACCAGACCAGCCTAACCAGCTAAAGTGTTTTCATGGCTTAGCATCAGAATGAAAGTATAATCCTCATGAATCCAAACCTGAGTTCCTCAGGAGATAGGGGTAAGGACAAGAAAACAGTCTGGTATTGGGTGTCTGATTAAAACATTCTGGGACAGGCCCTGGGTCAGAATACATTTAGACCCGTGTCCCCGCTCACTTGGCACTGATAGAGTGAGGGGTCAGTGGTGCCCCAAGATGCCGCGAGATCAGCAGTCATGGTGGGTGGGTGGGGTAGTTTCACTGATGGCGGGCGACAATACTTGTGACGACAGCACAGCGTTCCCATCAGACTTTTCTACAGCTGGGCCTTTGGAGTTTGAATCTCTTTTAATCACTTATCAGCTGTGTCACCGTGGATAAATGTCTTAATCTTCTAAGCTTGAGATTTCTCACCTGTAAAGCAGGGTTAATGAAACCTGCTGCACAGCATTGTTAGAGGGAGCAGTGATCACGGAACCAAGAGCCCCCCACAAAGTGGTATGAGGCTGTCCCTCCAGAGGGGCAGCACCGTCTGATCAGCCTAGAGTGTGCACTCTGTCCGTCGGCTGTGTAAACTGAAATTGTACGACAGCCAGTTTGGGCGCATCTCGGCATTCAGATGAGACACTGATATTTTTATCTGTTGTTTTTTGATAAGTGTCAACAAAATAATGCTTTTTCGAGACACTTGATTTTTCCACACACCTTGAGAGGCAGTAAAATCTTCCATTCTTGCTAACAGTGTTCTGAAGGAGAGGAGACCTAGCGGTATGACAAAATGTAGCCTGAATTTTTCCTTAATGTAACCTGAATTTTAAAGCCATGCTACAGGTGTTTATTGAGGGATTTCTGTGTGCATTTGGTAGACACCATTTCCTCCAGCAGAGCAACCCATACTCCTGGCTTTCTTTCCTCCTCAGTTAGTTTGATTTCCTCAAAATCCCTTGCCCTCTGCGGGCCTGTGAGCTATTAAGTAAGTGAACAAGCATGGTTCTGAGTGCGCGCTGACTGATTCACGACAGGACGGCACACTCAGCATTCAGCACGGAAGGCGGGCTCAGACCAAGGCTGTGGTGGAGAGGCCCAGCTGAGTCGGGCCGCGGGCTTCGGCGCGGCAGTGTTTCTCCCCCATAGCAGGGGGAGGCCCTGACCAAGGCCGGAAAGCGGCGTCGTGTGAGCTGTGGCAGAAGTTTACGTCACTGCCATTGGTGGAAGAAGTGGCTGTCGTCGTTATTTGCTAGTGATGACCCTGTTTTGTGATGTTTCATTCACTGGGTAGTCATTAATTAATTATTGTGATTAATTCTCATGGCGACCCGATGTTAATTTCAATTCACCCAAGAAATTCAGCAATTTCTTAATTTAAATAAGTAAGCTAGCAGAATAATTTTTATTTTATTTTGCCCCCTCTGCTGACTTCACAAAGAGAATCCCCAAGTACTTACTTTTTTGAGAAAAACGATCAGTTTAAATATTTTAATCGGGGTAATACATTATTAACTGAGAAAACATTGAAACTGTACACTTCCTGGAGGTCGCTTTCACAGGACACAGTAGCAGTCCCCGACGTCTGGAAGTCTCACAGTTTGATGATGCAGAATATAGGGGACATTTCCTCAACCACATTTCCATCTGTGGAAGCATCTTCCACCTCCATTCATGAATAGCAAGAGAAAGAGACGGAGCTGAGGAGGACCACGCTTATAACACAGGAAGGACACGGGCAGCGTAGAATTAATTGAATATAGGTCATCTGTGTTTTATGTCTACCACCTGCCCTGTGACATGGGCATCCTTATATCCATTTATTTATCGAGGAATGAACTCAAGTTGAATGACTTGAACACAGCCATAAGATGAAAAGATGTCAGAGCCAGGATGTACACCCACCTGTCTCTGACTTCAAAGCCCACACCCTCTGCTTTTGTCTCCTGATGGTCGATAGGAGTATAATACATCTTGGAAACAAACTTTATCAGGCTTTGAACTTCTTCAACTCCCTCCTTTGGATAGTGTCAGTGCCCTTTTTCAATGCAGTGCAAATTCAGAATCCATTTGTTGAAATGTTCTAATTGTTCCTTCTTTCAAAAGAAGTTTGGGCGTTGCAGGATGAGTGCCACTCAGCTGTGTGACAGAGGCATCTCAGGCAGGGACACAGCCCGGGCAGAGGCACACAGATGAGCCCCTTGCAGCTTAACCAGAGAATGAAGGGTCCGTTGACCTGAGGAGTGCTGAGTGATTCAGCAGGTGTGGGTTTTATCAGGACAACACTGAAAACCCAGACCAGGAGTCGGAAAACCCAGGGAGGCCATTTTTGAAGGGCAAATTAAAGTGCTCAGAATAATTCTTAAGATTGTCTTGACAGCAGTGTGTGGATTGGAGTAGTATCGAGGTAAACTGAGGGACAAGGGATGTCAACATATACACTGTTGAGGAGCTAGAGAAACCTGGATTTTCATTTACTTAATTCAGGAACCATTAACTTTGTCACAGGTATTCCTCAGAGCTATGAACGAGTGCCACACCATCCTGGGCAAGGATGCAAGGTTTGGGGAAGTTAAGGAATACCCTTAAGCTACAAAGTAAATGCTCAAAAATTAAATATCCCCTAGAAGTGGTGAGTAAGCAATGGAAATATGCAAACATATAATTCATGCCACTCCTGCCTGTTGCTTTATACCAGCCATTCCACTGAAACCTGAGTTCTTCTATGGCTATTTGGGAAAATTAGTCACAAATGGAATTATTCAAGGAATGATGCATTTACTTTGCATTTAATGCTCTGCCATTACCCCTCGGTTTAGGTCTTTGATCTCTGTTGCTTTAATTAAGAAGAAATTCTTGAGTCATGCCCGCTCCTGATCCGAGGGCCCCGGGAAGTCTGTGTCACACACCAAGCAGGCCAGTCGGGAGCCCTGCAGATGCACTAAGTCTGCGTTACAGATGCGTCCTTGTTTTATGGCCCAGTACACATCATTCTAGGTAAAGACACCAGATGTGTTCACAGGCCCGCCTTCCTTCCTTCTCAGACTGAAACAGATTCACAGGACAACAGATTTTCAGGGACAACTCCAGGTCCCCATGAAGGCCCCTGTGTGACAGGGGCTTTTCCCGGGCAGAGCAGTTTCACTGCCCCTGAACACCCCCTGTGCTCTGCCTGCTCATCCTTCCCTCTCTGTGAACCCCTAGCAGTCACTGGCGTTTTTACTCACTCCGTCATTTTGCCTTTTCTGGAACATCATGTTGTTGGAATCATACGGTGTGTACCCTTTTCTAACTGGCGGCTTCACTTAGTAAGGAATAGTCACTTAAGCTTCGCCCATGCCTGCTCGTGGCTTGAGAATAGCCCGTTTCCTTTTAGCTCTGAACAGCACTTTACCGTCTGCACGGACCACAGCTTGTTTATCCATCCATCTGCTGAGGGGCATCTTGGTTGCTCCTGGGCTTGGGCAGTTCTAAGCAAAGCTGCATTTTATGTGATTCCATTTTCTGAGCATATTAATTATACTCCTGACTCTTTTTGGTGGGCATGCTAGACTTTCCAGTATACATTTATGACTCATTCAAGTCCACTTTCAAATAATTCTGTATCACTTCGTTAGTAGTATAGTAACAAAATATTTCTACTTTCTCCATCCTTTCTATAATTCCTCATTCATTTCGCTTATATATAAAAGTATGCATTATTCAATATATTTTTGCTCCTTTTAATTGTCTGTTAGATGAAATAAGAAAAATTAAAGTTTTATTTCGCCTTCACTTGTTCTTTCCCTGATGCTCTCTTTTTCTTCTTGTTGATCCAAGTTTCTGATCTTATCATTTTCTTTTTCTCTGAAGAACTTCTTTTAACAGGTCTCCTGGCAACAAATTCCTTCATTTTTTGTTTGTCTGAGAAAATCTTTGTTTCTCTTTCACTGGTGAAGGACAGTTTCACAGGCTACTGAATTCTAGGTTGGTGATGTTTTTTCTCTCAGTGTTTACACACTTTACCATGCTCTCTCTCTCTTGCATGGTTTATGAGAAATTGGATGTGATCCCTATCCTTGCTCTGTGGTAAGGTGGGTTCCCCCCACTTCCCTGGCTTTTTTCGAGATTTACAATTTATCTTTGATTTTCTGAAATTTAAATCTGATATATCTAGGTGTAGTTTGGTGTTGTTGTTGTTGTTGTTGTTGTTGTTTGTGGGTTCCTTGGGATTTTTTTTTGGTATTTATCAGTATACTGTTCTTTGAGTTTTCTGGAGCTGTAGTTTGCTGTCTGACATTAATTTGGGGGAAATACTCATTCATTGTTACTTCAAATATTGCTTCTGTTTCTTTCTCTTTTCCCTCTGAAATTCCAATTACATATATGATATATCTTCTCTAGCTGTCCCACAGTTCTTGGATATTCTGTCCTGGTTTTTTTCCAGTACTTTTTCTCTTTGCTTTTCCATGTTGAGAGTTTTGGCTGTCACATCCTCAGGGTCAGAGATTTCTTTTTTGCATCTGGGCCCAGTGTACTAACGAGCCCATCAAAGGCATTCTTCATTTCTGTTACATTGTTGTTGTTTTTTTGATCTGTAGCATTTCTGTTTGATTCTTAGAATTTTTATCTCTCGGCTTACATTATACATCTGTTCTTGCATATTGTCTGTTTTTTTCCCCATTAAAGCCATTAGTATATTCATCAGCATTTTTGAGTTCCTTGTGTGATCATTCCAACGTCACTGCCACATCTGACACTGGTTCAGAAGCACGCCCAGGCTGTTCGCATTGCCTTGTTTGCCTTGTTATTTTGTGTTGAAAGGTGGAATGAGGTAGTGGATATGGGAACTGCTGTATGTAGACCTTCAGTAACGGAGTCCAGGGCCTGAGGGACGGGAAAGCATTCGGTAGTCCTGCTAGCGGGCCTCAGTCCTTCGGCGAGTGCATGCCCTGGGCTGTGGGCTCACCAGTGCGTCTCAGTTTTTTCTCCTGTTAGAGGGGACACGATGGCTAGAATGGGCTGGAGTTGGATGTTGCCCTCCCCAGGCCAGTTAGGCTCTGATGAGACCCCAGCAGGGTGGCCTCTGGTGAGCTAGTCTCCTAGGCCCAGGCCTTATAAAGAAGAATGGCTTCTGTGGTTTGTTTGGAAATGGTTCCTCCTGCCCTCCCTTTGCTGGCAGTGTGAGAGGGCTTCTCTCCAGTGTTCCCTGGGAGGGCCTGGGAGGGCCTGGCAGAGCTCTTGGCGGTAAGGCTCACAAAAAACCGGGCCCCCGGAGATGTTAACTCGCAGCTGTGTCTACACCGAATCTCCAGCAGCTCATCAGCTGCAGCTTAGGGCTTCCTCCCCGGCACGGGGTCCCGCGGAGGTTTCCGTTCCTGCGAGCTGGGATGCCGCGTACCCCTCTCCAGCTGGGGGTGGCAGTCGGCCCCGAGACCCCGCCTCTTGGACGGCCCTAAGAATTGTTGGTTTCCCAGTTTGTTCAGCTTTTTACTTGCTGGTCGGATTGAATGCCAACTTCTGAACTTCTGACGTGCTAGACTGGAAACTGGGAGTCTAATCTTGTTTTTGAACCAGGGCTTTGGGCATTTTTATTCCCCTGGACACAATGCCAGCAGCAGAAACTGCGTGGCAACCAGCGACTTCTAGGTTCATAAGAACTTATGAAGAAAGGACCTCATGTCTTAACCTGATACACTCCCTTTGACTCGGTCATAGTTCAAGTGCAATCCCAATTTCTGACAAGATCTGAAACTGTAGCTTTTTGGGTTTTGTCACATATTTAACATATTGTACCAGCAGTAAGCCTGTGAGAGACATTATCATGTATTAAGGGCTACTGTGACTTTCCCTCTATGGATGTTTCTAGAAACAGTGAAACAGAGAGATGATTGATTTTGCAGTTGTGGAGGCCAAACCTTGGCTCAAGATTTGTGTCCCCGTTTTCTCTTTCTGTTCAGCACGACCTGTGGGCAGGGTTCTTGTTTCCCCTTCTCCCCACCTCACCGGGTTGGCATGTTGACAGGGCCTTGGCGAGGCTGCCTGGCAACTGAACTGAAAGCCATGTGGCTTGTTCAGTCAACGAGGATGCTCAGGAATAAAATACCCACGTGGATGGCCCTGCACAAGGTCTGCCACCGCAGAGGCATTGAACCGCAGGAGCACAGCGATTGCCTGGCCCTCCCCTGCATCGCGCAGTGCTGATGTTAGCATCAGCAAGGTGGCCTCCGACAGCACCAGGGTTCTCTGATCACCCCACTGCCGTAATCTTGCAAGATTAGTGGTGACCTGGGATGAAGAACCTGAAGCAGGGAGAAGTCGAGTCACTTGCTTTAAGTGCCAAGGGCAGTGGTAAAAACAGAGCAGGACATGGGATTTGGTAGTTGGGTCTCACCAGGAAGTCCATGGCTTTTAACTGCGTTCCATTCTCTCCCACCGACCCTTCTTTAGCCAAGTGCCGGGCAGTCTCATATGGGAAGCAGAGGAAGAAAAGCTGCTGGCCCGTGGGGTGGGGGGGCAGCCTGTGCAGTGTGATTGGTATTTACGAGTGAGACTCAGAAGCCTGGCTGCTTGGTGGCATCATCTGTAGCGTGAGGATAACCGTTGTTCCTCCCCCAGAAGGTTGCCGGAAAGGGCATCGAGACCAATACCCAGCTCTAGTAAACATACAGTCCATCCTTTCTTTCCTTTGGTCGTACAAAAAGTTTCTACTAAGCACCTTACCATACCCCAGGCCCTGCTTTAAGCATGGGGTTATATCTGTGAACATAACAGAAATCCTTGCTTTCATGGAGCTTGATTCTCATAAAAGTTAATAGAACAATGGATTTAGGAGACATGGGACCACTCCGAATGGTGCCTTCTTGCTCTCCTCGGCTCCAAGGTTCCTGAGAGCACAGTGTGAAAACCACCGCAGTAGGCCATGCCTCCTTAACGTCAGGACGGTGTTCCGAGCTGGAGTGGAAAAAAATCAGAATTATATGAGGGCGTTGAAATTTTCCATTGCTGACATAAACTCTTCCAGAAATATCAGGTAGGAGAGTAGGAGGATTCCTGTGTTGGAGGGTCCAGTTTGGGAGGTAATTAGAGACTTGACTGCTTGCAGCTGTGTGTCTTATTTTGCATCTTAATGCAAGCTGATACTGTAGTGGAAGGGTGAGGAGGAAATATAGATCCAAAATGCTGACAAGATAAAATGCGTTGTCTAAAGACTCATTTCCCTTTAAAAAAAAAAAAAAGGTTATAATCCAGATATCTCCTCTTAGACAGTGAATGTGGGGAAAGTGGAAAACTTAAGAAAACTGTTTGGTTGAAAATTATGTTCCTAGGTCAGGGTCAACTCAGTTTACATCAAAATGAGCAGGTACAGCTCTGCTGAGAGGAGTGACAAGAGAAGCGGCTTTGTTTTAGCACCTAAGGGAGGTTTAAGAGGCAACCCTACTTTGTAATCCTCTTCGTTTCTTTTCACATACCTACACTTAAACCTTATCTGACTCTGCCTTTCCTCAGTGCTTTTCAGTGACATCTGATAGAATTTCAACAAACAGTTCATTTTGAGGAGAGAGATTTTTTTCTATGTTGCCATTTTAAAGGGCTAAATACCACACTTAGCGGTCTTTGGCTTTGTGCAGAGTATGTCCCAAGACAGTTAGAAATTTCCAAGTGTAAAAATGCCACATAACATATAATTATTCCTTTTTCTCTCCCTGAAAAATGTAAAGTATATTTGCAAAGGCGACGTAATCCAGATTTGTAATGATTCTATAAATTCAAGATTAATTTATAAAGCTAATTTCTGACTAGTCTTTAGACAGATTTACTTCTTTCACCAACACTATTAGTTGGTTTCCACGTCAGGATCATTTTGAAAAGGGGTTTTTGGTTTTTGGGGGTTTTTTTTTGGCCACTTTAGCCAAGTTTCTGCTCTTATTGCAAAGAGCCAAGAATAATAAAGCCTGTGAATCATAGTCATTACTTAATGGGCCTTTTCCTGTGGACATCAGCCTTACAACAAGGAGGATTCAGATGTCTTTTTCAATAAGATTACAGCTGATGGCACCTCACTGGCCTTTGACATCAAGCATAGTCAAATATGCAAGTGTCAGATCCATGAGTCTACTATAGTGCAGCTGACTAAATTTGGTTTTAAGTCAATACCGATTTCCCTTTGGGTTCGATATTATGTGCCTTCATTTGTTTTAATTTTTCCCCCAAAAGTTATCCTGTCCAGTGCACTCAAATGTAGATTTTGCTCAGTCTTTTTTCTGTGCATATGACTGTTTGGAGAAAGGAGCCGTCAGGCAGAAGAGAGTGTTGGTACACGGCGGAGGGTGAGCAGAGGCCTTCGGGTGCCAGTGTGTTATATGAAACCTAGTGCATGGTGGGAAAACAAACAGGAAGCCTGACTTAGGCTCGGAGCGGTGAGGCATTCTAGAGGCCGTCTCCCCAACCCTCTCCTCACTTTTCATTTGAGGAAGGGGGAAGCCAAGAGAATGTGACCTGTTTCCCTGAAGTCACACAGTGGAGTCAGGACCAGGACCCAGGCGTCCTGATTCCCCTGTCTGTGCTCTTATAACTGTGTCACACTGGCCTCTGAGATGCTGGCTCCTCCTCATCAGAAAGCTGTGATCGGGAGCAGTCTGGAGCCCCAGGAGAGCAGAGCTAGAATGGACATTTTGGCTTATCTAGCATCGCCCCTCACTTCGTGTTTGGGGTTCTTTCCCACTCCCGACAGGTTGTTACCTCGCTTCTGCTTCAACACCAGTTTGTGAGATGGACTACCTCAGTTTTTAAGGACTTTCTATATTGGGGATTCCCGGGACGCTACCCTGTGATATCTGTCTATTTGTCCTGGTTTTTGTCCCTGATGATGTATTGTATGCTAGAGATATGAAACGAAATAACACGTGGATCCTCCCTTTGGAGAGTAACGTCACAGCTTAGTACGGGGGCGACAAACACCGCGTTTTGCCATGTACGACATGCTCCCACGTTTTTGTGCGCACCACACACAGGACTGTTACACCCCTGGCATGTGGTCATTATACCCATGTACTATGTGCATCCTTATTTTTCCCTCAAAAGTTTGGGCAAAAAAATGTGAATTACACACAGCAAAATACAGGTAAATGAACAATTATGGTCCAGCAGGACGAGTACTATGGAGGGTAAGTTCTTTGCTCTGAAGGAGAGGAATCTAAGACCGCAAGGCGAGGACGGACTTCCCGAAGGAGGAACTACCTGAAGGAGCTGAGTTTTGGGGGCGGAGCTGGGTAGGTGAAGCAAGGGGAAGGGGCGTGTCAGGCGGAGCAAAGAGCCTATGGAAAGCGCGGATGCGCTCATCAGCACAGCCCTTTAGAGAACAGTGCAGTGCCCTAGACGCAGGAGCGAGGGGCATGGGGGTCAGTGATGGGGGCCCAGGGGAGGGACGAGTGTGCAAGCTGGACTTCAAGGCCTCATTTGAGGAGCAGCCTGCGTTGTGTGCGGTCGTGTCACCCGAGTGGGAGTTTTCGGCCTTCGACCTGCCTAACGTGCCCTCAAATTTAACTCGCCCCGCTTAGGAGCCTGAGGATCCGACCCACCGTTAGGCTCCCCTGAGTCTTAGTCTCCTCATCTGTGAAATGAGGCAGTAACGTCTTCTAACTTCGGTGAAGGTAAAAGAGTGTCTGAAAGCACCTCTCATAGTTCCTGGCGCACTGTAGCTATTAAAAAATGTTGGTTTCCCTTCTTTTCCGAAAGTCTCTGTAGTGATTACATTTCAAGTCCCTACCTTGGCTGTAATGAACTCTAACATTAGCTTGACATTTTCTTGCAAGGAGCCTGGTATTTTTACCTAACCACAGAAGGCTACATTTTGGAGTGAATTAAGGCCAAAGTAAAGATTTTCCTCATTACTTCCTAAGGCTTGAGAGTAAAGGTAATTAGGAAGGTAAGTTAGGAGTTTTCCAGACATCTTGCATTTAGCAGGCTAGCTAAGAGCTAGATGCTGAGGGCCCCTTGAAGAGGAAGAGATGAAAAGGTCGGGAGAGCTATCAGATGTGGCTGATATATGTGGGGGAGATAGTGCCGCTAGGACAGACACTTCGTTTGACGAGGGATTTTGAGCTTCCTCAAACAAAGCAGAAATGTGTCTGGAGCACCCAGTGCGTGTGAGCTAAAGCACTCAGTGGGAATACAGCAACCCCGGGAAAATGCAGAGTGTCAAAGAGTTGAATTATTTGCAGTGAAACCATAGCTCAAATTAGACCGGAAAATGTATGTCCAGAGGAAAGTTAAGTTAGAGGGGCCTGACCGTACCTGGATCCCTTCCACGGATCTTTACCAAGAGGCACAAGAAAGGTAGAAGAGGAAGTGAGTCTACTGGAGCAATGGGAGAGGAAGGGGAAGGAGGAAGATAGAATTATGGAAACGGAAATGAAGGGAAGGGTGCTATGTAGGCTTTACTTGTATATCTGTTATGTCTACTGTGTCAGAATAATCCCTTCCTCCCTCCCTCCCTCCCTCCCTCCTTCCCTCCCTCCCTCCCATCCTTCCTTCCCAGGGTGTATGTGCTGAATAGTTTGGTCTAAATTATGACCATGGTAAAATAATGATGTCAAGTCCAAGTGAGATGAACTTCTGGGAGTAATACTCAATTTCGTGGAAAAACTTGTGTGTCGCTGGCAGCCTTTTCTTTACCTTTGAATTTAATTCCTTTTCATTATTTTCTATACCAATTCTTTTGAAAGTAATCAGCCAGCACTGCAGATAAACACATATTCATTTGGTTTGGTGTAATTTGTCTTCTCCCGCATCTTCACCCACAGCGTTATCTTGAGGATTAGTTTCTATTTCTGGAAAATGAGAAATAGACTAATAGCACACCAGGATGCCGATCCGTGTCCTCGGGGGTTGGTTCCGCTGCAGAGCTGACATCACATATGTTAAAAGGGCAATAAGCAGGGTAGCCCCGTTGCCGTAAAATGGGTGTGCAGTGTTCAGATGGTGACGGTGAGATGCAACTGCATTGCTCAACAGGATGCTGTTCTCACTGGCTAAGCTCGAAATGGGTAGGCAGAGAAGGGACATCAAAATGTCACTTCTTACTGCCATCCGTAAAACCCCCCAGGCGTACCAGGGCAGGCTCATCTCCAGGAGAGCGGGAGTAGCAAAGAAGCAGAGGAGGCCGGGGGCGGGGGGCAGGGAGAGAGAGAATGGATACTTGTGAACAGAAGTGGTTTGTAGGCACTCAGAAGGAAGCGGGGAGAATTAATACCATTAAAGATAACACTGCCTTCCTGGCTTGTGGTAGGTACTCCCCCATCACAGTTTGCAGTCTGTTCTCTCACTTGTCTCAACTCCGATGACCTGAGTTGTCACTTCAGCCGAGTATCTGTCCACCGCCAGCCTTGGGGGCTGACGTGTTTTGCGAATGAACGACTCAGATGTTTACTGAGCATCTGTGCATGTGCTGGGTTTGGAGGAGGAGGCAGTGATGAATCCGTTATCTTTTTTTCCTGAAGTCCATTTATCTATTCCAAAAAATATTTATGGTGGGCCTACTATGTGTCAGACACATTAGTAGGTGCGAGCACAGAAAATATGATTTATTTATGTAGACACCTGATAATGAACATTTTGGGTCATTTGCAGTTTTTTGCATTTACAAGCAATGTTACTGTGGACATTCTTCTCACCTGTGCCTTCCGGAGATCATTTGCAGGAGGTTCTCTTAGGTAGTGAAAATGACTGAACTGTAACTACATGCATCAGCATATGTGAATCTTAGAAACAGATTGTCAAGCCCAAAACACGAAAATAAACACGAACAGTTCACAAAATAGTAAATACAGTTTGATTCCATTTATAAGAACCAAAGGCATTCAGAACAAAACAATATGTTGTTTAGGAATACATGCATATGGGATAAGACTATTATAAAAACGGGGGAATAAGAAACAGCATTAAGGTAGTGATCACCTCAGAAAGATGGAGAGGGAGCAAGATGGGAGGGAGCACAAAGTATCTTGTGCTAGGCGACTAACACTTGAAGTTGCAGAGAATTTGTTTATTCGGTGGGTGGTAGGTAAATGGAACCTTGACATATGTTATGAATAGCATCATGTGTAATATGTCTATATGAGTATTATATTTATATTATAAATATTTAACTTCTTAAATGTACTAAAAGGGAGGTGTGGATCATGACCTCAAGGAAGTTACGGGTTTTTGAAAAAGAAATGACCTCTAAGCAAGTAAATGCCACAAAGTGCTGAAGAGATGTGACTCGGTGATGTTCAGTTGTTCCGGTCTCATGGTAAAGATTGGTTTTTACCTGACTAGCTTCAGTTCCAAGTAGAATGTGGCTATAGTAGTAGAGGAATAAAGTGCTACAGGAGTTTATAGAATTAAGATTAATAGGAAAACTTGAAAGAGGTGTCATTATAGCTGGATCTTGAAGGATGAATAAAATTGTACGTAACATGGATAGCGATTGAAGTATTTTTTTAAGAGGGAGCGCTATGAACAAAGACGTGAAACCACATGAGCCCAGGATGTGACTGAGGAATGACAGGGAGGCCTGCGGAGTGAGACGAGCAGCGGCTCTGTGGTGCAGTGGAGAGGGAGGGTGAGGATGGACGTACTTTTTTAAAAAAAATCCTCACCCGAGGATATGTTTAGTGATTTCAGAAAGAGAGGAGCGGGGAGTGGAGGGGTATTGGGGGTGGGGAGAGAGAAACAGAAACATCGATGTGAGAAAGAAATGTCCATCGGTTCCCTCCCGAATGTGCCCCACTAGGTAAGTACTCTGAAGATTGAACCTGCAACTTCTGGGTGCACGGGATGACGCTCCAGCCAATTGGAGCCACCCATCCAGGGCTGAAGATAGACATTCTTTAATGTCACGCAAAAGAATTTTGTCTTTAGCAACCACTGGGTGGATCTCATATTTCTGTCTGTCTGGTGGCAATTTAAAGACTGGGTTGGAAAAAGATGGGGAGGGTAGCAGCGGGGTGGGGGGAGGGCAGCTCATAAAGGTCTAAGACGGGGAGCAGCGGTGGGAACAAAAAGAAAGGGATGAGTTGTGAGAGGTGACACAGAGATGGGACCTGATGGGTAGTTGAATTTGGGATGATCTACCACTTTACCGAGCTGCCCTTTTCGCCTGGGTTCTATGTTGACTTCCGTATCTGTCTCATCTTGACAGACATCCTTGATTTATTACTGCCATGTGGTAAGCCACTCAGTAAAGGAGCCCCCACCGGCATTTTAGCTAGCATCCTTAAGATACTTCTCTGGGGAGGAGTAGCAGTGTTTCACAACTACAGACATTTATACCAGGACAAATTATATAAAAACTAAGGAGAAACATACGTTTTCTAATTAAAGTGTTAATTTATCAGGACATTGACCATTTATCTGTGATTTGGTTACATCAGTTGACCTGTAAAGGTACCTGATTACTACATGTTGATTTCTTTTCACTTAAAACATTACATCTACTAGTTGTTTTATTTGTAATTATTCAGAGTAAAGAGGATTATTGTGTTCCAAAAAGTTAAACAGAAAATCCTTTTATCATTTCAACAAAACCATTGTTGAAAATCCCCCTGAAGTTCTGTTGTGCTTCAGTAAGTCCAATTTGCTGAACATTTGTGTCCTGCTTGGCGTGGGACTTCGAGGCCTCGCCTGTGGCGCGCGGGGCCGCGAAGAACAGGCAGAAACTGGCCAGTGAACTGCTCTGGAAATTATGAGCAGGGCTTTTGTTATTTCTGTTGTTCCTTTTAGAAAAACTGAGCCGTAATTGTAAGCTAGTTCGGTTTTGGGGGGTTTCTTTGTTTTTTTGTTGTTGTTGTTTGTTTGGTTTTTTTTGAGATTTGCTTTCCTTACCTTCTCCAGAGTAACATCCTAAAAAATATTTTTAGTTAAAGATTTTTGTGTAGTTTGAGCCCAGTACACCACTGTGCAGACAGGTTTCCTAATAAGAGAAATTGAATTACAGGAGGAAAAAAAAAAGAAAAAAGAGAATCTCATCTTTGTTTCGTTTTCCTGATACATTGATAATAGTTTATATTGTGATGGAAGATGTCTAACTGTCTTGAATTCCTCTTTGAGGAAATAATAACACTTGACCCAGAGGTGTTTATTTTATCACTTTCTGGGATGTTTGGGGTTTTCATGATTACATGCCTACCAAGTTCCTTTGTTTTAGAGTCTTAGAACCTCCGGCTCAGCCTCTAATTGCCACCTGCTCTACCTGATAACTACCTTTGTGTGAGCAATCCAGTGCTTCCCTCAAACGGAGACTGCTTAGCCTTCACTTTGATATAGCACGGAGGTCTGCTGCAGCCCCCACATGAGTAGGTACGGGTGGTTGGGTAGGTCCAAAGGCTTTTGTTGGGACATGACACTCTATGTGCAGTTGAGGACATCCGGGAAGTTCAGGCTCACTGTCCTGGAAGACGCTTTTACCTCTGTCTGCTGCAGCGCATGGCCAGGTTTCTTCTGCCGTGAGCTTGGGGAAAACCTGGTCTGTCTACCCTGTGCTGCAAAGTGCGGCAATGCACATCAGCTTTCAGTGGCTGAGAGAGGGGTGCCTTTCACTGGCCATGACAGGGGCATGTTGGGGGCTGGTAACTCAATCTCCTCCAGCGAGTTTGATTAGAGCAACGGCAACAGCGGTGCCCGTGACCCAGCACTCTCCCTGTTCACCGCATCCGCCCCCTCTTCGCTCCCGAAGATCAGCTTTGTGATGCGTCTGGCTGAACTATCATTGGGCGGCCATGGACAGCCGTTGCATTTTTTTCTACTCTTGTCAATCTTTTTTCTTCACAGCAATCCAAATACATAATGACAATCAGTAATTCTCAAACTTCTATTTCCTGTGGGACTTCGTAACATTTTCGTTGTCAACTCATTGTTCCCTTAATCCTTTTCTTTTTATGCCTCATTTCCTTCTCTTTGAATTTTGCTCCATTTGCCAAAGCGATCCTTGTATGTCAGTGTTTTAGATAGACCTTTTATTGACAATGCTTTGGTTTGTTTTCCCCTTCAAGTAGGCTTTACAATAATAATCTTTATTTAGGGGCATTTCTGTGTTATTTTCTTTGAAACCAACATTCCATTGATAATGTATGATTTTATTTTCAGAAACAGCAGATTAATTCTTATTTGGACTGTTGTGCTTTTTATTGTCCCTGAATTTAAAATTGGAAACCTTACATATGCAAATTTGGTTATGCTTGCCGTAATTATCAAAGTCTGATTCCTGTAACGAGTGTGTTCTATTTTGCATTTAGACGTTGTGGGAAATGGGGACAGAGGATGAACAAAATAAGACTGAAGACACAGGGAATCGTTTGGAAGTTTAGTTTTTGCTCCAGGTGTCAACTTTGTGTAACCCATGAGAAGGAAAGCTTGACTCTGTGTGGCGGCGAGCAGTGGGGTGACTGTTGAATCTGACAAATTAGGAAGATTTCGGATGTTTCTCTTTCATGGAGACATTATAGAGGGTGGTCGTTATAAAGGACAGTGCAGAGGAAGGAGGGAGCTATAATGGCCAGACCACGGGCAGCAGACTGTGACTTGTCATGTTAGGACTTGTCTGTTGTCATGAAAAACAGTATGTGTGCATCGTGATAAGGTGACCATGGATAATTCACTGTCAGATACTTGCATAAATGGAGAATGCAGTGGGCCCCCAGCTACCAAGGACTCTGGCTGGGGTGCAGAAGATCCCACATTCTTTGGCGTTGCAGGTTGTAAGTGTGATGCAGAAACAGTGTGATTCCCTTTTTTCTTCAGTTCCTATATAGTTTCTGTATGTTTCTAATATTTCTTTAGTTTCCTTATGTGTTCAGTAGTCTTGAAGGCCGGTACTCTCAATGAAACATAACCAACTTAGACTTGTCAAGCTAATAATAAATGAGTTTAAATTCCATTCGCAGCTTTTCTACCCAAACTATCCTCGTAGCAGTGCTTTCACTTGGTTATTTAGACAGGGCCATGTGGTAGGTGGGAAAAAAATAATGTGAACTTGGGTTTTAAAGTAATTTAAATTCCATTCCAAGGGAAATTACACTGCTTAACTCAGTATTGAAAGAAGATGTTGGGAACATTTCTGCGTATTAAGTCACCTCCAGAGGATAGCCAAATTTGGCAAGGCCATTGGCTTGGCACAAGCTATGTATTTCTCATTCAATCAGGGTTGCGTTTTGGGTTTTGAGTGACTTAGGATAGTCTGTTCTTCTGAAGACTGATTCAGTGCTTGATGCAAACAAAGAACTTCACGTGGAAGCGAACGCCAAGAGTCATGGAGAGCAGCCCAATGTGTTTAGCAGAAGAGGTTCTAAGGGCCAGAGGGGTGGTCTGAAGCCCAGGACCTTATGTGGCCCTGGCGACACAATGTCCTGAACTCAGATACAGGTCATGGAGCTCGTGACGTACATCCTTCCAGGAACCTGCAGGTACCCGTAGTGATGTGGTATTGCATTAACTTCAAGGTGCAAGTTTTTTCATGATTTTACGTCTCTGACATTGGAATCTGTTTCGCAACGGATGACCTGACATAGTTTGTTAATGGTTTTCCTTATCGGTGTGTAACACAGTGATGCATCTTACTACTTACTGAGCGTGCTGCACGCTGGATGAACTGTGCTAATAATAATGGTTTCACTACTAGGTCTTAAGCTCCCTATGTGCCAGCAGCCGTTCCAAGGCTCCATGTATCATCATTAAATATTCACAATTCAGATGGTTTATAGTTTTCTGGTCAATTCCGGTCCTTTGTTTCTGGGGTTTTCCTAATCAAAACTAATTGGCTTACAGTGTAGCAATCGAGGCACATACATAATTTAGTATATTTCACCTCACATAAAAATATTCACGTGCTGATCTTTTCAGATGTGATCAAGTGGCAACGCAGGAGGCATTCACGACATTGGAGACATAGTCATGTTTGTTTTGTGGGGAGATAGGTGGAGGGTTGGGGTGGGAGGGAAGGTTCTTTTCAACTCTGTCTTTGGTCGTTCCTCGTAGGAGTGCGTACAGATACTGTGATAGTCATGTGACAAAGTGTCAGGGCCTCTTTTCTCTCCCTTTGGCCACTGGCTCCTCTGTAGCTGACTGGTCTTTCTAGCCCACACTGGGGCGGCGCCAGTTTGGTAATAGTGGCTGACTGCCACTGGACAGGGAGCGAGTGGAAAATTGAAAGGCAGCTTGATACTTCACGCCCCTCTGCTGGTGCCCAGCAGCCCCCAGCCACCCTTGGTGTGGCCGATCAGAGTGCGGGGGCCAGCGCACCTCCCGGAGCCGCGGACGAGCAGCAGGCGCGTGCGTTTCTGAATTGCTCCGACAGACCAGAGCGCCGCCCTGCCTGCTGCAGCCTGGATTTTGGCGGAGTGCCTTGCAGAGAAATACGGCCGATGGGAAAAAGCATCTTTGGCCGAGGAAGGCTAAAATTGATCAGAGTTAGAGAGAAATGTGACATTTTTTATAGCCTATTTCATTTAGTTCACTAGGCGAAATAAAAAAGCTTGCCTTCCCAGTGCCTAGCACTGTGCCTTGTTTATAATAAACCCTCAATAAATGAATGAATCTCTGTCTCTGAAGGCCCCGGAGCATGTCGCTGGGTTCCTGACCTTGTCCTTTGCTTGAACCCCTTTTCCCCAATCTGTCCTGTGTCTCATTCCTTCAGGACCAAGTTTTCTACCTAGAAGGTTATTTTATTTTGACAAGCTGAATTTTGTTGATGTGGGAGAGCAGGTGAACATGTCGCCTTAGAATTGTGTATTGATTTCTCCCAACCTTCCTTTCCTCATCGTTAAGATAATGATGCTGTACTAACAGCTCCCCTGGGAGGGGGCCGGAGGACCAGAAAACAGATGACAAGTGCTTCAGAACGTAGTGCCGTGGGCCTGTCAGGCGTTCCTCTCAGGCAGTGCCTTTGGGGATTCGTGAGGGCTTGGTTTTGTTGGAGGACAGTGGGTTTCACAGCGTGGCTTTTTCCAGGTGGCCTCAGCAGGGGGTGGAGGGAAGCTTTGGGCGCAGGTGGGCTCACAGCACCCGGAGACCATCCCTGCTGGGGCAGCCCCTCTTCAGGGTCACCCTCATGTGCACTTGACCCTTCTTGCATCTCCTTGCTGGTTCTTCTAGGAAAAACAATTACATCGTGGCGCTTTAGTCTTTAATGCTGCTGTGCTTTTTTCCTCTTCCCCACTCCCAACAACGTGGAATGAGAATGGGACACGTTTTCAAGGTTCATAGGTCCTTTTTAAACCAAAGAAGAAACGTAGTAGGTGTTTCGTTTCCCATGCTGTGGCAAAACCCTGTGCCCCTGCCCCTTTCAATTCTCAGGGCTCATTTTTGCAACACCTGCTATTACTCTATGTCACCACCTTCGACTTTGAAAGTCAGAGTGGTCTGTGTAGGTATTAAGTTGATGCCAGTTTCCTTCAATCTAAGGAAAAACATTTTTAGAATCTATACTTTAAGTTGATATGTTCCCACCACATCACATACAGAATAAGAAGTTTGAGCTAAACTTGTCATTCCAGATTCCTGGTACCTCCTTTTGCAGGATGTAGGGATTTCTTTGGGAGCCTTCCCTGACCCGCCCCAGCCGAGCTAACGACCCCCTGCTGACCACCTGGACAGTTCTCACCCCTGCTGGTCTCAGAGTTGCCCTGGGCAGGGTTCTCCCTTGAGCTTTTGTCTAGCTGCAGACCCTGGTCTGTGTGTGTATGAGTGAGTGTCTGTGGTGGGAAGGAAGGGAGAAGGGAGAGAGGAAACGGAGGGGAAGAGAGAACATTAAGAAAACTTTTCCTCCCTCCCTCCCTCCTTCCCTCCCTTCCCTCCCTTCCTTCTTTCTCTCTTTCCTTTCTTTTTCCCTCTCTTTCTCCCTTTCTTCTGCATAACGCTGATTGCCTTTGTTTATTAACACCTCTGTGTGGAAGTCACAGGCTAACAAAGTCACTGATATTAAATGTACTCAGTCCATAGTCACCCGTTCTGCAAACACGTTTTGAGCACACTCAGTGTGTCAGAGCAGTCGGAACCACAGGGTGAAAAAGAGTAAAGTAGAACTTTAACTCTCTTGGAACTTAAATGTGAAGAAATACCTGAATGTGGGAGTGGATGTGTGGATAAGAACTCCAGCGCCGCCAGCCAAAGAGTCTCCCTCCCCCAGCTGGGCTAGTCCAAGGCCTCCTGCGAGGGAAGACCTTTGAGTGGGCCGCAGAGGGTCAGTGAGCGTTCAGTACATGAAAAATAGAGGGGGACGGTTTTGGCAGAGGACTGGCCCACCCTGCAGAGACAGGAAGGTGTGGACAGTGGAAAACTCAAGAGGACTGCGTGAGAGGGCTAGTGTCAGAGAATAGACTGCAAGATTCGGCTGGGACCAGACGCACACTCAGCCATCAGCCTCTCTACCCAGGCCAGCGTTTGTCTGTCGTTTTAAAGACCACGCTTTATGTTGCTTCCTTATTCCGGATTCGCAAGAAGAGCTGGTCAAAGTGTACTTTTAGCAGGGCACATTGTAAATGTTGACAAAAACAAACAGAAAACAAAGTGAACAGGGGGAGTTTGGGAGTTGTGTGGAAAATTAAGAAGCCAAAGAATTGGTATATGCAGCCCATGGACATGGACTAAGAGGTGTGGGGATGCAATGGGGTACAGAGTGGAGGGGATGTCGGGGTTGAGGGGGGCGGAAATGGGACAACTATACTAGCTTACTCAATAAAACCTACCAAAAAAAAAAAAGATAAGACATATTTAATCTTCTTTTACAAATGTTCTCCTCTCTCCACATCCAATGAACTCTGAGCGGGCCGAGGGGCCTCCATCGCGCATCTCTGTAGCGTGCTGGAGTTTCACCTGGTCTCCCACTCAGGAATCTGGTCAGGACAGAGGCTGGGAATAGGAATCATCGATGTATTCCTTGTGGTGATTGATTTAAAACGGCACCAGAGAAGAGGACAAGTGGCCAGATTGTGTCCTTGCACGGGCCAGCAGTGTCTGGCTGTCTGTAAGAGCGGTGGAACAAGCCGGGAAGCGCTAGTTGCGCGATGCCTGGAGAGAGGGGAAGGGGTGGCGTGGGGTGGGAAGGAAGCGTGGAGGCCTTGATTTTTTTTCCCCTTCACTTCCTGCTCTATTTCTGAAAATAAAGGACTGCACGTTGAGAGATCACAAGAGGGGCCGTCTGACCTCAGAGCCTCATTGCTTGCAGCTTCTGGACTGTGCAGTCAGCTGGACTCCCCTCTCGTTTGACTGGTGTTCTTCCTTCCCTGGCCTCTGCCCATATGCGCCCCCTGGCAGTGTCCAGGGGTGGGGCAGGCATGAGTGACCATGGAAGGATCAACCCACTGAGGACTCCTGCGTCTCCTGCCACTGCCTGCCAGGACAGCCTTGGCGCAGGTCCCCGAAGCACCCTTGCGCCGGCCCAGGCAGCCTGTGAGTGTGGCACGCACGCTTGACCTGCAAGAATGTGAAATCCAGGCTTCTGGGGTTTCACTCCCTGTGACGTCAAGTGTGATCAGGATGACAAAACCTTGCCTGCTAGCACTTCTCCTGGAAGGAATGGTCACCTGAATTTCTACACCGTGAGCGTGACCTCAGCTCACACTTGAGTTTCCCTTTCCTTTGGGGATTACATCAGGCAGTTGGTTAGTGTTCAGTTTTGTCTTTCACATGGAACATCTTTCTGTCATGTTCTTTTCTTCATTAACTTCATGGAAAAACACAGGTGATGGGAGCCTGCTCTGTCCAATTCAGCCTCAGTCAGGTGATACACACCACCTAGCACACTCAATTTAGGAACTGAGGGCCGGAGCTGAGAGAGGATACTGGCACTGCCCTGGGGGTGGTTCTTGGCTGTAATTTCATGGGAAGAGAGTAATGAAACTAGAGTATCAGGGAAGAGAACGTTTTTGGAGAATCAGGCCAAATGGAAGAATCTTTAAGACCTATGAGAGGAAGTTAAGTTCATTGTGATGATAAACTTTTTGGGTAGGAACATGAGGAGATGAAATTAAAGACTAGCTGCAGTGCTGTGGAAACCTACGACAATATCCTGTAATAAATTATTTAAGAATATCACAGTAGCTCTGAGCCTCTGTGGGGGCGGGGTGGGGGGTAGGAGGAAAACTCAACAATGGAAACCATGTTACAGAGCTTTACAGTTTCATAAGCGTCTGACATCTACAGTAAGGGCTTTATTCAACAGATGGCTTACAAGGAGGAGAAATGCCAGTTGACATCCTCAGGGAAAGAGCAGTGAATGGATTTGTGACTGTCCTTCCTGTTTTGCTTTCTGTTATTAAACATGATTGTTTAAGATATAAGTTCAGCTATGAGTTAAGCCCTTAGAAAAATGAAAATGTGGGTAGGTTCTAGAAAGCAAGCGTGTTATCTAAAATGGCTTCATTCTGCAAATCCTCATTTGCTAACATTTGGTCGTTTGACCTTGGGAAAGATACAAAATAAGAACCACAATTTTATGATCACGGTTCCCTCACGTATGATATTGGCCTTGATATTGATTTTAGCTTTGGCCAGTCACTGCTGAGTGTTTCGTATGTCGAGTGCACAGTTTGTGGCCGCAGCTGGAAGTGTGACTGAAATCATTGCAGCTCTGAGGACAGTACTGGGATGTACCAGGGTCTAGGGGACACATTTCCGAGTATATTGTTAAAGGAGATGGTGAGGAACTGTTCTTAGGTAAGATTATTTCATTTTTATACTTAGTTTATGTTATAAAATACACGGCAAAATATTAAATAATATTCATATTATATAAAGGAAGATTTAAAATTTTCCCATCAAACAAGTTGTATACATGGTTTAGTTTGCTGTAAATTAGTTTTGTACCAAAAAAAAAAAAAAAGCATTATCTTCAAATGTATATTTTTGGCTTGGGCCTCAGATAGCAACCGGCTTTCATGACCTGATTCTTACCATTCTTATAATTTACTCTTTAAGAAACAAGCTGGATTAGATTTTATAATTTTTGCATTCTGCTTCTAAGTGACAAGGTAAGAGAAAAGGTTTTAAATGGCTAGGTGCAAGCACATTTCAAATAACACCATGGAGACTTTAATTAGTTTTCATGCCATCTGCTAAAAATAAGATTATATACTCATATGTTCTCTTTCTAACGTTTTCTAAATACTGGAGACGTTTTGAGGTGCTATGTAAGAATTTCAGGCAGATAAAAGTCATTATATGGAGCATCTTGAGTCAAATTTATAGAATTATCATTTTTATATTCCTTGCTTGCTGTCATTAACCAGTGGTCCAAACCTCATGGTAGGTTTACAAATGAAATAGCCTCTGACCGAGCAACACTGGAAAAGTCCATATAATGTCACATCACCACAAGGCTGGCGGGGCTCAGTCATTTGCCACCACGTCCTGCAAACCTGCTCGCTGATACAGCATCGAGGCCCTCCAGCTCCTTCCTAAGGGAGAATATATTGCTGTAATCATTTTATTTATTAATTTTTAAAAAATTGAAATTTGAAACAGATGTTGTGACCATCCTTACTGTTGTGAAATCTCTAGAAACACTCGTGCAAACCCTGGGGTTTTAGACTTTGTCATTTGGGAAATGCCACCTCTTCCTGAGCCAGCCTCCCTCCCATTGTTCTCGGGTTTGGAGATTGGAAAGCCTGGTCTTCAGGGCTAGGAGAGGTGGTAGGCGAGTGAGCGGAGGAGGGGTGGGGCGTTAGGAGGGGCCTGATCTGAGCCGTGAGAGGTGGATGGATGTTTACCCTGTAGGTGGGAGGAGTAGGTGGCAAAGTTTTGAATCTCTTACAGTTTATGAGAAGATTCTGGGAAAATCATGCTGTGTTTCATAAAGTTATATTCCACCTTAGTATCTCCGTGAAAGGAGAATAATATACCCCAAAGTGCTGTACTTTTAAAGCTAGGGAATTATCAGCTCTTGGAATAATGGGGAGGGGCAGTGACTTTGTATGGAAACCTCTCCGTTTGGTTTTCATATCGGTCAACTCTTCCTACGTCTTTCCTTCTACGCACAGAGCTTAATTAAATTAAATGCGGCAAGTTCCCTTTGAAATTTCACCTTTAGTCTCTGTAATTAATAAACCCTATATATCCAAAATTCAGTTTCCTGAACATTCTACTTATGCTTTAAATAGAGAAATTATAAAGGAGATGCAGGTGGTCCTTGAGGAAATGGTATATTATGTCCAGAAACTGAGTTTCCTTTTATTTGTGTGTGTATATATATACAAACTATATACATATATATATAGTTTGTGTGTGTGTGTGTGTGTGTGTGTGTGTGTGTGTATGAAATAAAAAGCAGCCCCTGGAGTAGGCTAGAAGCCAGCTAAAGCTACTGGTGCACAGACCAAGCTCTTTGGAAAGACCAGTGACTAGGGAGGGGCTGGGAAGTGGATAGTGGCTCCTTCTGTGATCGGCAGATGCCCTCTGTTCTGAGTGTGTTGTAACTGGTCTTATGGCCGTTCAGCTTGGCCATTAAAAGGTCGTATATGGAGGCAATTTCCCCTGTGGCTCAGTGAATCTATTGCTACAATAAAAGACTTCTAGTTACGGAAATTTGAGGGGAAAAATGTGAAATTTAAAGATGAATGTAAAGTCTCTGAGGGATTCCCTTTGTGTGTTGTATTTATTGCTACAGGAGGATTTTTAACCTCGGAATACAAGTATCAGGTTCTGGACCTGGAACCTGATCCAAATGCCATAAGATTTTTGTTCGTAGAATACTTTAAATTTTACTTTCATTGTTTTTACAGAATGTGGAGGTTCAATGAGTACTTGTACTAGCTCACCAAATTTTTATCATCTAGAAAGTTTTACAGTGTTATATGAAGTCTTTTGATTATCTCAAAATAAAAATTATGAAGGGTAAACATAACTTTTTAACATCATGTCATGGGACATTTTAAAAGTAACACTCGAGCTTAGCTTTTAGAAGCATTGCTTTTTTATTGAAGTACTGAGGTCCCCCATTACCTGCAGGGGGTAGGTTCCAAGACCTCAGCGGATGCCCGAAACCACGGACAGCACCAAATCCCATTATGTTTTCCCTGTACGAGCATACCTATGATAAAGTTTAGTGTCTTTTCCATCTTAACTAAGAACTTACCATACACTGTGGCCGTAACTTTTGCAGTTGGAGGTGCAGCTGCAAAATTAGCATATAGTTCTTTATCCTTTTCACAATTTAATAGATAGAAGAATTGGTCTTACTGTAGGTCTTAGTATCTAGAGCATGCGATGTTTTTCCTTCCCTTGTTCAGTTGAGACCTTTTCCCTTTTCCCTTAAAAGAAGCACTTTATCACTTCTCTGTGGCATGTCCGCATTGCCAGTATCACTACTTCTGTGCTTTGGGGCCATTAGTAAGTAAAATAAGGGCGACTGAACATGAGCCCCGTGGCCCCTGGGCAGCCCCTTTGGCAGCAGAGACAGCTACTAAGCAGTGACTCATGGGCAGGCGGGATACACAGCATGCGGACGCTGGAAGAAATGATTCATGCCCCGGGCGGGATGGAGTGGGAAGGTGGGAGATTTAAAATGTGAATGATTTCTGGAATTCTCCATTTAATATTTTTAGATTGCAGTTGGCCATGGGAAACTGAAACCATGAAAAGCAAAGCCAAGGACAAGAGGGACTACTGTAACCCCGTTAATATGCTTTTCTATACATCTTCGTGTGAAGTATTCATTCTGTTTACTGTCTAACTTGTTTAACTTGTGCGGTTTTCTAAGAAAATTGTATGAAGACAATTGTTTGAAAAATATTTAAACTTTTATTTCTGGGTTATATTTACATTCTTTTATTTTTTTGGCATAAAGAGCAACTCTTTTCACATATTCACTTGAGCACATACATTGTCACCTATTCTTTCATTTAAAAAAAAAAAAACTCCCAAAACCCAAGAGCTGCCTCGCACCCGCCACTGCTATTGCCTGTATGTGTCAAAAGTGTTTCCTGCAGCAGCTTCCTGATTAATCCAGACAGTGCTGCGTAGAGCCGACGCTTTTAATGAAAGTGGGAGTAGGAAAAAATTAAATTTTTATTCACCACCTCAGGAGCACGACCAGCACGTAGCTCCTCTCAGAATCGTACAAACGAGGGAGTTGTCTAGAGTTTGTGCAATAAAACTTTAAAACCTTCCATGCACGTTGTGGAGTGGGACGGAATGAGAGAAGAGGGTGACAAGTTGATAATACTGAAAATAGGAAAAGAAAAAGAAGGAAAGAAAGTGAAGACTAAAAGTAAAAGATGCGAGAGAAATGAAGGAGAGAAACATGGAGACTGTCATTTATTCATTCATTTATTCATTTGCAAGTATTTACTTTGTGCCCAATTTATGAGGCTCTGGGAATTTTAAACAGAGACTCAAACTAGTCCTTTTGCTCTTCTGATGGATAAAACTGTCATTCCCCCGACCCCACTGGGCTCATGGGAAAGGGGATGAAACAAAAGTTGAACTAGAATGAAGAGAAAGGATGGACACAGGTACAAGCAAGGGCGCACAAAGTCTGGACACCCGAGGTGAAGAGAGGTGGAGGATTCAGTTGCACTCACTCCTTGTCATGGCACCGGGCTACACCCATCTCTCCCCTTCCACACCCATGTAGCACCTATTTCATTTGATTCAAAAGTTAGTAAATTAGATCTCTTGGACCTGGTTTTTCAGTGGTGGATTGCTTCAGGTAAATTCCTGATTATAATTTTAAAATATGTATTAAAATTTATATACTCGCCCCCAATTCATACCCATTTTTAAAAGTTTAAAGTTACAAAAAGAAAACAGGATTTTTTTGTGCCGTATTTTTTACCATCCATTCTATACATAAATACATATAGGCAGTACACTGTTTCAACTTAATGTAAAGCAGATCCCCGTAAAGCAATCTAATGGGTGTGTGTTTAAAATATGTGCATGTACACCAGTTTAGTCCCTGACTTGAAACTGCAGTTTTATCTGACTTCGGAGGAAAAATGCCAACTCCTGATAGGTTGCACTAGATTCCATGGAAAAGCTCTTTGGAGCAGGGGAAGTCTCGGAGGGCTCAGTGCTTTTTCATACTTTATGTCCTTTCATATAAACCTGATTTAGAGAAATTCATTGTTGCTGCTTTTTCCTTCACAGAGACTTTATAGCAAGTCAGCATCCATTTACATCACTGGCTGGCCTCGAGCCTGTGGTGGCACCTTCTTCTCTCCTGGTGACGGGCTTTGTTCTGGTGTGCCCTCGGTTTCTGTCTCCAGCCTCCTCACTGCCCTCCTGGAGTCCAGTTGTTCATTCCCAGGCTGGGCGGGGATGTCAGGCCATTTCAAATTTAACATAACTTTGCAACAAAACCATAGGACTCCCTTCCAACTCCTTGCAACAAACCTGTTCCTTTTGACCCCCACCCCCTGCTTTTTAAAAAATTTCTATATAAGCTTAATAAAGAATTTCTTTTGGCAAAGGCAATGGAGATACTTGGGTACCAGCGGTGTGTTTTCTGGTTCGGGTTTGCTCTCTGTGCTGTGGGCACCAGCAGCCGCGACCAAGGACTCTGTCCGACCCTGGTCCAGGACATCAGCTTCTCACTTTGACCCCGAGAGCCACCGTGCTATGTCCTGCCTGGCTGTGCGCCCTGAGCGCCACTCTGGATCTGCCGAACTGGCTGCAGTGCTCAGAAGTCATCCAGCATCTCGCTGCATCCCCGTCCTGCCTCGTGACTCGGACCCCTCGGACCTCTTCAGCCCCTGACCAGGGCGACATTGCTTCTCTTTCTCTGAGAATTGTGCAAAGCCATGCAGCCAACGGCAGTCTTCTTGTTCAGGCCTTAAACTTGAGCCCTGACTGTTTTCATTCCCCATAGGCAGCCCATTGATAAGTCTGTTGGCCACCACCCACTTCTCCCCACTTGAACTGCTACCAGAATCCAAGCCACCATCATCTCCTGCCTGGACTGTTACCCTGGCCGTCTGACTGTTCCGCTGTTACCATCCCTGTCTTTCTGCAGTCTGTTCTCTACACAATAGCCAGAGTGATGCTTTCAAAATAGATCCATTCTCTGCTTGGCTGAGAATCAATCCAGGGGCCTTTCCGTTATTCAGAATAAAATCCAAACATGGCTGTAAGTCCCCGTATGATCTAGCGGCCTCACTGACCTCCTGCCTTACCCTCTTCGCTTGGGCCACACTCCTCTTCCTGCTGTGCTCTTTCTCTAAGAACGTTTCCACCCCAAGGCGTCTGCTCTTGCTCTTTGTCCTGCCATGAACTTTCATCACCTAGATATGCACATGTTCATTTGCACAGTTCCTTCAGGTCTGCTGAAATGTCACCTTCTTCTGAGAGCTTTCCTAAGCACTTTGTCCTCTGTCCCTTTACCTGTTTTTTCCTTAGCATTTGCCCACATGTGACATGTTTCTGTCATTGAGTTTTATCTGTCACCCAACTAGAAGTTAAGCTCCATTAAGGCAGAATTTTTTTTTTTTTTTCACTGTTCTGTCCTCAACACTGGCCTGAGGCATTGACATATGGCCAGGACCTACCTTTCCTGGTTCGAAGTCCAGGGCTCTTTCCATGATTCTGCATGGCCTTGCATAGGTTTTAAGTTCTTTAAGTGCAGTGACGGCATCTTGTGTTTCTTTTGCCCATCCCCCCCTAGGGCATAGGACCCTGCCGCATGCTCAGCGAGGGGTTCCACGTGCCTAGTAAATGCCCTGGCTGGACTGAGTGACTTCCTGTGCTTGCTATGGCCTGTCGTCACTTGGATACAGACTCAGGGTGCACATCACTCTTTCTGGGACTTAAAGACAGGCTGCCGTTTGTTACTCACCAGATACCCAGTGACATTTGGAAACGGTAGGCAGTTTCAGTGAAAAAATCTGGCATGGTAAGGGTCCACTTCTCAATAAATAGATTATTCGTATTCTGAATTTTGAACATTTTATGTAGCTGCATAACTGACAGTAGGGGAATGGACTGAAATGCAGAGTCCCTGTGCTGATTTAAGGCCGACATTTTTTATAGGATGTTGGTATTTCTGTACTTAACCACCCCCTGTTCTTAAGGAAGGCATGTCCTGAGTGTGTTCTTTCCAGGTTTGGCTTGATCTTATCTTTCCAAAGCTGCTACTAGAACACCCCTACAGTTCTGTTTGAAAATTTTGTTCTCTTGCCTGTGAAGTGTCTTGGGTGACTCTGGTAATCCTGATTGTCCGTCTTTGTTTTTTTCTTACAGGTAATCTGCAATTCTTTCACCATCTGTAATGCGGAGATGCAGGAAGTTGGTGTTGGCTTGTATCCTAGGTATGGTGGATGGCATTTCATTTACTGGAAGAGACAGCTTTAATTCCCACCCAGCCCTCCAGCCTTTTTGAGGTAGTTAGAAAGTCAATTACAGCAACTAGTTCAAGAGCCAGTCTTGGAACCTGATTATAAATTACAAGAAAATGGAAAATGTTAAGTTTAAAGAAAACAATTTTATAACCCAACATTATATGCTGTGGCAGCAGTTTTTAGCTGGTGTGCCTCAAGAATTTTTAAAACATGCAATACCTGATTATCAGATCCCTGACATCTTTTCCCATAGATTGTTATATAAAAAAATGACAACAGCTAACACAACAATAGCTTTCCGGTGTACATGAATCAAAATTATACCTATTTTTTTGGTCAGGTCAGCCAAAAATATACTTTTGGTGTGCCGCAGAATTGTAGTAATTAGCTTATGTGTGTAATGAGATGAAAAAGTAGGAAATTGCTGTGCTGTGGTGTTAATGAAGAGGCAGCCTTCAGACCTAAATTCTTACTCTCGGGAACTTTGGGTTAGAAGTTGGGGCTTGTGGGTGCTACGAAACCTCAGGACGAGGTTTGGTTCTCGCTCTCCCCGCCGGCCCTGGTCTTACTCCCCAGCCTCACAGGCTGAAGGGCTTGGTCATTTCACTAGGCCCGCTGGGCTGCAGCACAGGGGTTCATTTGTCTTTTGACTTTGCACACTCGAGCCACTGCCGTGTCTGTTATCACCGAGCCGCTGGGCTGCCCTTCTGCACGCTCTCCCGTCACTCCCAGTTGCATTTTGTTTTCATGTCGTTAGGGTTCAAACACAAATATAGTCTTTTTATAATTAATTGTGAATCTGAGAATTCCTCCTTTCTTACATCTCACAAGTGTCCTAAACTACAGGCCCATCGGTATTGGTTTTTAAAAGGCAGTAACGTAGAATGTTTCATTCAGCACATGTGCCCTGAGTTCACACCACCTGGGTCAAGTTCAGTCACCAGTTACTAGTTGTGTGTCCTTGGGCAAGTCATTTAACTTCCGTGTTATCAGTTTTTTTATCAGCAAATGATCCTCATAAGATTATCACAATGATTAAATTTGATAAACATGCTCAGCCGCTAAGAAGTGCTTTCTATATAGTCGGCGCCCACTTCCAGCTATTCTAATTATTATCAGATACGGGGACAGCTTTAATCCATTCCCTTTCCAGGATAGTAAAAAAGGCACCCACGGGGTGACCCAGTCACCTGGAGCCTAGGGGCTCCAGGACCTGGTCAGCAGCGAGCCTCAGCTTTGCATTTCAGAGGAAGCTCTCCTGACTGTCCTGCACCGTAGCCATGGGTGTCCCACAGAGGTGGGCGCTCCGCAGGGATGCCGAACCAATGAGGGCCCCTGTGAGAAAGGTCAGGGGTCCGTTGGCTGCAGCGATTACTGCTGCATCCCGTCATCCCTCAGAGATTCTTTGCAAGTCAGCCTTCTTACTGGGTTGTCTTATTGCCTGGTGTCTAATGAGACAACTGCCTCCTCCCCACCCCCGCCCTAAAAAGGAACCAAAAAATGTTTTTATTCACAAACTTCTCCAGTTAGCCTCCATCTTGGAGAGCATTTCAGTTCCTGTGAAGTGGGCCTGTGACATGTCTGTGAGTGCCCCGAGGACTCGATCCCTGGTGTGCTATTAACCTTACCTGCCCCCTCCCCGCAAGCTGAAGTGTCCCTTGCCCATTGTATTCATTAAATTTAGATGTTGACTCTCTCTGCTGAGCCATGACGGTCTTCCCCTTTTTCTCTTTACTCCAGTATGTCTTTGCTCAATCACAGCTGTGACCCCAACTGTTCGATTGTGTTCAATGGGCCCCACCTCTTACTGCGTGCCGTCCGAGACATCGAGGCTGGAGAGGAGGTAAGGAACCTGTGGTCCCCGTCTTTCCCCATCAAAGACCCTCTCAGTGTGGCCTGTCCCTAAAACCAGTTGTGCCCAAGGGACAGCTTTTCATTGTCCTTCTGCCATAAAGAAACTGTGTAATACCTCAGCTCTGCAATTGACTTACCTATTGTTACTTGTTCCAGATTATAGATGGGCCAACTTTTTCTTAAAACCACCATCTTTCTGGACGCCACCGGTGCCTACCGTATGCATGTGAGAGAGATGTGTGCGGGACAGTGTATATGTTTTGCACATAGGACAGTTTGGTGGCCTCTCACATTTCTGCACCTGGTCTTCGTCCTCCCATGGGGATGAGATTCCAGGGGCTTACTTGCTCCCCAGGCCACTAATCACATTTTGACGGTGACCTGTTTTTACCTTTTCATTAAGAATGCAAACAAGCTTTAGGTTGTCACTGTGCCTTTACAAACCTATCAGCATGTCTGGGCAATTGTCAAGCAAAGATGGGAAAGGAATGCAGGACAGGGAAGACGACCCCTGCAGCGCGTTAGCCTGGACCCTTCCGGTTTTGCAGATGGCCAAGCTAGCCTCTTTGATGAGGAACCTTCTCAGAAGTCCAGGGCCCACAGACGGGCTGCCAGCCTGAGCCCACACAGGGTTTGCACGATTGCTACCCCGAATTCTGGGTTATGGATAGTTACACTTTGTAGAACCCAGTTTCCTTCTGCCTTCCAATTTACTGAAGTGGATATTTATTGCAAGGAAAACAGCGTCATAAGATTTTATTGCATTTATGCAGCACTCGGCCAATAAAACCTCAACTCAGAGGTACCATATTTTATGTAGACAAGGACTTGGCCTCGATAAAACTCCCTCCAAACTGATTTTGAACTGAATAAGCTGCCCCTTATACAGCTACTTACTGGATTTCCAGTTTTCAGGACTAGGTACATGGGGTATCTGTCAACAATTTGGGGAAACTGAGATTTTTTTTTCTGGGGGCGTACATGAGTTCAAGGTCGGTGAGGGATCTGCCACCCATTTCAGCACACTGGTTCCCGAGCTGAGCCATGGACGCTGTTGTTAGTAATCACGATCGTGATGCGATGACGAGAGCGTCGTTTTCGTAAATTAAAAAAAACCCAGGCCACTTGATACACAAACAGAAAAACTAGAGATGATTGGAATTTTCAGAAACAACGCAAGAAATTTTCTTGCGTCTTGTTTTCTACGCTTGGCTGTCATTTAGTTGCAAACATACCTTGTCTTTTGGTGCTTATTTCGCGTTTCCACGCCCTTTCTTTCCCTCTCTGGAGCAACAGGCAAAGCCTGTCTCCCGACACAGAACGGCTCTGCCCGGCCTCATGCTCTGTGGCGGCCACTCTTTCCCGCTGCGGCACTTGTCACGGCAGCGTCTCACCAAAGAGGACTCCCCGCAGGTCCTTCGTAGGCAGGCGCGTTCAGGAACTACTTTTCCATACCATCGCGTGTCTTGGTGCATGGCGTTTTCTCTGCTCGCTGCGCCCACCACCTCCACCCGAGGGTGCCCCGCAGACCCCTCTCCAACACCTCATCTGCAGAGCTTTTCCTGATTTTCCCTCCGAGGGCTAGTGGTTATTCCTGTTTCTTGGCACTCATTGTGGCTCTTTTCATGACGTCTCTACTTAGCCACCAGCTTCACGAGGACAGGCAGTGGTGCTTCACTTTTGCATCCCCTGTAGTGCCAAGCACTGGGCCTTATACCCGGGAGTCATTCAGTGACTCTTTGATGACTTTCTGTTAAACTGAACATACTAGAGAGAGAGCAGCAGTGTTTCTCGTTGGGGGCAGTATCGGCGTTCCCCTGGAGCGCTTGTCGCTTGTGTGGGACTACTGCATCATTGAAAGAGGCCAGGGTCCCCTGCTCAGCCAATGTCTGTAGCCACCCCCAGCACCTAAAATTCATCCCGCACATTTAAAGCTGCCCCGTTGGGGCAGAGGTAGGGGAGAAGGAGAACCGTGAGAAGAGGCATTGTGAGGTCAATCAAGAGGGGCAGTTCCTTTTTATTGTGCAAATATTTGCTTTCGTTAAATTGGCCAAGGAAGTAAACTTAGTGTATCTGAACCGAGCTTGAAGGACAGCGAGTACTGAGTGAGCCGCGGGGAGGAAGGGGCACTGGCCAGCCGAGGTGCAGGCGCGTGGCACGTCCCGGCCTCACAGGCACTGTTTCAGGGGCGCAGCGGCACCCTTCATTGTGGCAGACTGTGGGGTGCACAGAGAAGCTCTGGGCCTGGGAAGGCGGGCAGAAAATGAGCCGGGAGGCCCTTTGTCCCCCAGGCATGAGAAGCCGTCAGAAACCTTCCTGTGGAGGAGGGATCCTGTGGAGGAGGGACGTGGTCAGATGTGAGCGTGAGGAAGATCTCTCTCAAAGCCGTTAGAAGGTAAAGGGAGACTGAAGGCTGCAGGGAGGCCACTTAGCCGTCACGTAGTCCTGGTGACAGTTCCAGTCAGTTCCAGGCTGGTGAGGGAGGCTGTGAGAGCCTGTGTATTGGGCTTAAATGAAATAGTCTCCTGTGTCCGGCCTCTGTCTGGCACAGTCACGCACAGGCTTTGGCCCTTGTGATAAAGAATTGGGTGAGTCAAGCATATTTCTCTAGTGTGGAATGTACGAGATTTGTTGGCTTCGCACTGGGCACGTTGTAATCATCCAAGAACTACCATCAGTTGATCTATGCTGATAGTGGGGGCCGATGACGAGGGGCCATCGGGCTGGACTGAGAAGTAGGGACCTGGGGTTAACCCAGGAGGGAACAGAGACCGGCCCACTCTGCCATCTCACCTCAAGTGAGGAAGCCGAGGACTGGAGAGCCTGATGAAAGAACAAAGGCGTGGCTAAGTCCCCAAACTTGTTAATGGGCTGTTTTTAAAAGCGGGCCCAGAAATTGGTTATTTGGACTTTGGGATATAGTGTTCTCTGTAGATGGGAGGGGTTTGCCTGATAGGCCTTTGACCCCAGAGACAGCTTCAGAGCACAAAGCAAGAGGAAGATTTAGGGGATTAGCAAGTGGCTGTGGTCTCGGTGGAGAGGGCCCAGTTGGCACAGAATGCTGCCTAGCACTCGAGTGTTTTAGGTTCAGCGGTGCTGGAGCAGCTCCTAAAGAAGCGGCCCCCGCAGCGGCCCCCACAGCCACCCCACAGCCCCCAGAAGTGTGGGAAGCAGCTGTGCTATTGTAAGAAGAGTGTTACTGTAAGAGGAGTATCAGGCTCGGCTCAGAAGTGTGCGTGCAAACCTCGGGTGGATTGAAGCCCGTTGCTGGCCCGCACTGTCCCGTGCCACCTGTCCAGGTGAGCGTCCGGCCATTGGCAGAGGTTCAGTAACGCCCTGTCTACATTGCCCAAGGGCGGGAGCTCTTGCTTCTGTGTGTGGAGTAGCATGCCATAGGTGCTGAGCACACAAGGACCTACAGAGAGCCAGCCAGCCAGCCAGAGGAGGCTGTGGCTCCTGTCACCTGGTGATGGCTGTGGTGGACATGGCCGCTCTGGCCAGCCAGACCACGCCTCCTTCCCCGCTGGCTGCCTTAGGGAGGCCCTCCGCAGCTGTGGCGGTGTCCGAGAGGAGGCCTTCCTGCCCTGCCACGCGCTCAGTCACACAGCATTGTGCTTCGTGGCCCCGAGGTGCTTGCCTCCGACCTAAGAAAAACCACATGGAGTTTGTTGCTCTAGGGAGTTGTCGTCACCTCCCTCAGTGACCAGTCCCACCTCCCTTCTCACCTACAGCGTCTTCCTCCTCCCCTGCCACACAGACCCCATAATTACGTTCTCCATGTGAAAGCAAATAAGGAATTAATTTATACTGTACATCACGAGCCGATGTATGTTAGAGAATAGGAAGAAGTAGGGAAGGGTGAGGGAATTAGGAGTGCTGGGGTTGGGTGGGAATTGGGCGTTTATTTTAAATAGGGTGGTCAGGGTAGACCTCGGTAAGAAAAGTGAGACTTGACTGAACTCAGAGATGAGGGAGACCCCTGTAGTAGAAGTGTGGGGGCCGGTCGGCACACAGGCCTCGAGGCGGCGTGTGAAGACAGGCGGGGGCCGGCCGCCCGGGGCAGGGGGAAGACGGGCTCAGAGCCGGAACGAGCTGGACTTTGTGAGGCCTCTGTTCCCCTCCCTATCTGTTAGGAAGCTCCTCAACTCATTGCAGACTAATGTTTCTGTGAAGTTTGATGAAAACGAATTACCCAAAAAATGAAATTTTTGAAAACATAGAAAGTAAATGCTTAATGTTTTATTACAAGAGGCACAGGAAATTTCTCTTACCAAATTTCTGTGCAGAGTTTGTAAATGTTCACTCGGCATTTCTTATTCCACAGTGGACTAGCAATGCCATGGACTAATGATTGGCCAGGAAGCACACTTTGAGCTTTGGGGTTTCACTGAGAGGACTTGGCCTTTAAGCAAAGGGGGAGCCGTTGGAGTGCTTGAGCAGAGAAAAGATGTGCCCCAACTTCCATTTTCAGAGCATCCCTTAGAAGATGGGGTGCAGGGGCCCAGAGAGAAGCCAGGAGACTCACAGTGAGCGGTTGGTGGCGGCTCAGCCCGGGATGGTAGCACTGTAAAGGGCAGGCAGTGATTGATTCCAGAAGTATTTTAAAGGTGAGCTCCCAGAATTTCCTGGTGGACCGGATGGAGGATGAAGATGAATTACTGTCACCTGAGACTGGGAAGGCCCCAACTGAAATGCAGCAAGTTGCGGGGGGAAATCAGGAGTTTGATTTTGTATGTTTTGAATCAGACTTTCAGCACCTAGGAAACCTTAGTCACATGAGAAATGTGTGGACATCATGATGTTACCTGAAGACCTGTACCTTGAAGTGGGCTCTTGTGGGCCAGGAGGGCCCTAAGACACCCCTGACGCATGCCTTCTCTCTGTGACCTTTCACCATCCAAGCCAGGGAGCAGCTGCTGTATTCGAAAGGGTCCAAGGAGACCTGTTTAAGAGCCTCCTTCAGTGATTGTGTCCTGATGTTAAATTCTCCCTACCTGGAAAATTTTCTTTTTCTTTTTAAAAATTTATTTATTTTCAGGGAAAGGGGAAGGGTAGGAGAAAGAGAGAGAGAAACATCTATGTGTGAGCGAAACATCAGTTGGTTGCTTCTCACATGCCCCCAACCAGGCACCTGGCTTGCAACCCAGGCATGTGCCCTGACTGGGAATTGAACAGGTGACCTTTGGGTTCACAGGCCAGCGCTCAATCCACTGAGCCACACCGGCCAGGGGGGAGATTTTTCCACTTTGTTTTTCAATCTAGTCACGAGTAAGACAACAGTTTCCTAATTGCAAAGATACCAGATCTGGTTGACCCTGAATTCCATGAGGCAGCTCTAGAATTGATTAGCATTTAAGAGCAGTCTGGCCACATCATCTGCCACCCATCTGATTGCCAGGATTATTTTGGCTTCTTTCGTTACTAATGATTATGCAATTTATTAACCAAACCTTAGTAATAATGAACAAATAACAGCTATTGATATTTCACTGTTCGGTGAATAAAAGGTAAGGTGTAAAAATGTCTCGAGTCCTGGCTCTGTGGCTCAGTGGATTGAGCACCGGACTGCGAAGCAAAAGGTTGCCAGTTTGATTCCCAGTCAGGACACATGCCTGGTTGTGGGCCAGGTCTCCAGTGGGGGGCCCTCGAGAGGCAACCACACATTGATGTTTCTCTCCCTCTCTCCCTTCCTTCCCCTCTCTCTAAAAATAAATAAATAAAAACCTTTAAAAAAAAATGTTTCGAGTTAATGACCCCAGTTCTTTAAAATAAATGTATGTGCTCATCACGTAACAAAGATTGGAAAGTATTGCAAGAAAAATTTTCCATGTGATTCTTCAGCTGGAGACACTATGAGTAGTATCTTCTCTCTCACACTCTTTGGTCTGTAATAAAAATAGGTTTTACTTTAATAATTAGCAATGATAAGCATTTGTTAAAGACAATGAACACAACAGCCCCACGGCCCCTTTTCTCTCTGGCCTCCACAGCTCACCATCTGCTACCTGGACATGCTGATGACCAGTGGGGAGCGCCGGAAGCAACTGAGGGATCAGTACTGCTTTGACTGTGACTGCGTCCGATGCCAAACGCAGGACAAGGTATGTCGTATGGAACCAGCTTGTAGGCAGCATTCCAATGATCTTTTTGAGAACTCTGCTCTTACTTCATCCAAAAATAAATGGCCATCAGCACATACTAGGAAACAGAAATAAATAAAATAATGTATAATGCTGTATATATTTTATTTACTGGAACCTTGGTCACCTGCCAAGCGATAAGAGGTGTAATCCCAGGTAAGGGTCAATGGAGCTTAGAGTCTGGAGGGAATGTGGGCATCGAACACGTCCCAGACCCAGGCCTCTTGACTAGATCGGTGTGCCTCCGCCTGCATCACCGCTTCCGGTGACCTCTGCTGCCAACTTGGTTGGAGAGAGGTGGTTGGTTTCACTGCAGGAGAAAGTCCCATGAGCTCATTCGCATGATGTAGGAATCAGTGAACTTGATTAATTTTTTATAAAAAAGAACTTTTAGAGGTAAATTAAATGGGGGAAAGTTGGGTCCACTGCTCGTAGATTCCCAAGATTCCATCTACCTTAGCATCAGCTTGAAAGCATAACAGGAACCGTCGTGGAGCCCCTGGGTCTCTCTGCAGACTAAGCTCAAGGTGGCACAGCCAGCTAGCTTCCCAGCCACATTCTTGCTTGTAAACTAGAAGGCTTTTGGATTTAGTGCCTCTTATGTGACACCTATAGGGAGGACCCTCCAAAATTTCTTGAATGAGGGTTTACATTTTACTAAAACTGGGGTCATGTTCACTTTCGGCTTATGGTTAGAGATGAAATTTGGCTAGAACAGTCTATTAGGAAAGGGCCCGGCTGCAAAAGCAGCTGGCTGACTTCCGTAAGCGCGCTTGTCTCAAGAACCGTGGGGCATCTGCAGCCCCAGACAGGAGCGGCTTCTCCCAGGTCTCATGCCCACCCCGTAGTCCCCGTCTCGCTCCTCAGGCATCCGGAGTATATGCCTGTGCCTTTTGTCCTGGTGGTCCCAGGGTGACTGCTGCCCTCAGCCCACACTGAGCTCTAGACCTGGAGAAAAAAGGTTTGTTACCTTTTTATTAAAGCAAAGAACAAAGGGAAGCCCCCCGAGGGATTTCTTCCTACATCTTATGTCTCACATGATGACTTTTAGCTGTGAAAGAGGAGAGGAAACTGCGTTTTCACCTTTTGGCCTTCGTGCTGGGGGAAGATGAGGCAGAAAAAGGCTATGAATGGCCTTCGGTCAGCCGGCCTGCAGCCTCTCCCAAGTCCACTGAGATCATTTCTTCCTTCTTTGAGCTAAAAGTTTGTTCACTATTGTGTTAGGATGCTACAGAGAAGGAGAGTTAATAGGGTGGGGGGGAGGGTGTACAGCCCTGTCGCCTCACCCTGTATATACTGCGTGCGTGTGTGTAACACATTCAGCCATAAAAACAAGGGAAGCCTGCCTTCGCAGTGACATGGATGGACCTTGAGGGCATTGTGCTGCGTGGAGTGAGTCAGAGGAAGACAAACACTTGTATGTAATACAAGAGAATTCAGCACGATGGCCTTAACGTCCCCTCCAGCGCTATGATCTCATGTTTCTCTGAAATGGTGCCTCATGGAAGTGAGCAGCGTGTGTATTTAGATGAGATTGTAAACTTGATTTCAATGAGTTCATCAGTTATATTTTTAAGTTTCTATTTATATGACAATTTTATTCTGTTTTGTGATATAAATCTTCTGAAATCTCTATGGTGTTGATTTGCTTTGGGGAAAAAAAAGGGACTTCAGCATAGTACATTCCCAGAAGATGGTAAATTCAAAATTAGTTCAGTCAAAAATAAATTTACTTCAGTTTGTAGATTTCAAGTTCTCAGGCTTATTTTTTTGCTTTTCTTGGAACCTAGAAAATTCACCTTAACAGGTTTCTACATCACACACTATTGATTACAGGCCTGTGTGCCCATGTGTTACTGGCCTTGCGTGGAATCACATTTCAGGGAGGCAGGCGGACTTTTAATAGTGGGTATAATTTGCATGTGTGGAGTTAGTTGTCAGTTGTAATCAGCAGCAGCTTAATTTTTGGAAGAAATAAAATTTACCTTCTGAGGAGGCTTTGGAAAGATTTGCCTTCTCCTGCGGCTGGCCCAGGTCAGCATGCAAGGCAGACCAAGTGGGACGGATTGTTTCCACAAGTGGTGGGTAGAACCTAGCGTGCGTCCTTGGGTGTCGCATGCCTTTTTTGTTGTGTGTGTGTGTGTGTGTGTGTGTGTGTGTGTGTGTTTAAAGCCATATTTACTTGCTGTGACACTTTTTCTTTCCTAAAACCTGTCATAGTCGATCCTTGTAAAATAATGTCCACTGATACACTCGCAGCCCTGTCACCTCACTCCTGGATTGGAATAGCCCTAACTGGTCACCTGGCCTTCAGTTTCTCCCCTTTCCGTCATCTCGCACGCGGTTTTATAATGTTTTCTTAAATACATTTTCCATGTCAGAAGTTTGAAAGTGTTTAGCATTATCTGTAGTCCTCAGGATAAACTTCAGACTCTTAACCTTGGCATTCAGGGTCCTGCAAAATGATAACCCCATGACCTAACTATTCAGGACCTTTGTTTCTTTTCTCTTTTCTTGTTTTCTTTTTCTTTCTTTTTTTTCCTTTTCTCCTCTTCTCTTTGCTCTTCTCTTATTTTTCAGCTTGTTTTTCTAATCATACCCTCGTCCCCACCCTAACGATCCCGAGGAGGTCATAGGCACACACATTCACATGTATATACAGGGGCGGTCAAAGACGCTACTTAAAAGATAGGCTTTAAGTAAGGATACAAAATAAACACCATAATAATAATAAGAAAAATGATACAAATAAGTAATACAATAATTAATAAACAAAAAAAGAAGAAAGTTTCACATTTCACTTATAAACCTACTTTTGCCCACACCTGCATAATACAGGAGCAATAAATTTTATAATGATTTGTGAAACAAGAGTGCCAAGAAATAAGACGAAAGCAGATTAGTACCCAGAATGTATGCCACATGAGTTGATGTATAAGAAAGAAATAAAAAATGTACTCAATCTCCCAGCAGCCCAAGTGGAAAGACTGATTTCAAAATCTGCACACGTGTTCCTCGGCTGAAGCACGGTTTGCCCTGTGCTGAGGCTGGGGGACCCCAGGGGTCCCACCAAGACTGGATGACCATTGTTCCTGTCAGGACTCCCCAGCAATTAAAATGACTGATTTTATAATTTTTATAATTTCTCAATGTGGCTGCTTGACATATTTTCAAATTATAACTTAATGAAAGAAGTAAAACAAGGGTAAAAAAAAAATGTAATCTAGGTTCTTATCACTCCGACGGTTTGTTTCATCCCAAGAACGAGACCCAGGCTACGCAGAAGAAAGCAAGGACCGCCGACCCTTCACAGTCTGTTGTTCCTGTAATTTCTTGCAGTCTTTAAGTTTTTTATTTTAATTTTTATTGAAGTGGTTCATGTGTACAGTTTGAAACGTCAAAGCACAAGGGCCCAGTTGAAAACTAATTAGCACATGTTCCTTCTGCTTCGGCCTGAGTCCTGCTCCCCCCGCCCGGCTCCACATTTATTCCGTGTTTCCCCAAAACCAAAGCCCCCTTAAATCATGTCCTAGGGAAGTATTTTGCTATTGAGTTGGTTTAGTGACATTTTTTTTTTCTAATTCTCTTTCCGCCCAATGTCTCTGGGCTTATGTTTTATTTCAACCCGTTTCTGTTTCATAACTTCTCATTCACTGCTAACGCACGTCACTCTGTTGTTTGTGTATTTTTTGAGCATCCTAACTACGCTTGTTTTCAGTCTTGGTTAGTCAGTGCCATAGTTTATTTTGCCGATTGAAGCCGTGTTCTGACTGTTGATTTTTGTTGGTGACCTTCCTTAGCGTTGCATTTCACGTAATTGTTTTAGAATTTGGGACAGCAGGCTAACTTCTTTAGCTCATTTTGGTTTTGTTCCTTCTCCCTCAGTGTGCTCCCCGCCCCCGCACCCGCTCCCGCCCACTGCCCTGCCTAGCACTTGCCTCTCCCGGATCCCTCAGGCCACAGTTCAGCAATGGCGTTTGGAGCTGTTGAAGCGCAGTGACGAGGAGGCTGTTACGGGCTCTGTCACATGGGCAGTGGGCATCGTGGCTCCGACTCTGCCTTCTAACCTTTCCAGGACCCCACCCCAGCTCCCTATAAATATTTAGCCCAGGGGAACAGGTCATGAGCCCTTTATTTTTAGCCTTTTTAAAAATAAGCAAGCGAGCCTCACCTTACCCCTGGCTTCAAGTTGTAAAGCTGACTCTACTCACCTTTCTCCTGCGAAGCATTTTTATTCCCTTTTAATCATCGAAACTGAAGCCGTGTCTGCGTCCAGACCTGAGGTCCTAGCTCCCGCTTAGCTTATTGCTTTGCGTTCCTGTTCTATTTTTGATCCAGGGAGATGTTTAGCTTGTTTTTTGACCTCATAAAGCTATTTTTGGTTTCTCTTTTAATATTTTACTTACCATTGCTCTGGGTTTGGAGTGGAGGGGAGCACTTCAAAGTCTGAACTGACAACATCTTGACTGGAAGTCTGTAGTTTGCTTGCCAAGTACACAGGTAAGAATTCAGAGCTTTGGAGGCAAAGGAAAATGTGAGAATAAACAATGATCTAATTCTCCCGGGCGCTTCCAGGCACGTGTGCCCCTTTTTCCCAGGACCTGCCCGTCTGTGGCACAGGGATGGGTACCTTCTTTTATCACAGGGCCTTCTGAGGAGAGTGTTGTGTAGAGCCACTCAGAAGACAGTTTAATAAGTGGCTCTGCCGGAGGAGAGGGAGCCCTCACAAACCTCCCATTCCCTGATGCTCCGATTCTAAGTCCACTTCCTCCTCTTTTCTTCTGTTGAAACAAAGCCGTGTCAATTATCGTCTTTGGTAATTATTTCAGTTTCTTTTCCAAGATCCTCTTTCCTAACGTGGAATTCCCTTTCTTTGATCCCTTCTGAGACCCCCCCCCACCACCACCACATCTGTGAGCCAGGGAGCTCTGCAGCAGCCCAGCCTCCTACAAAGACCGACTTGGGACAGCGCTGCGTGAGAACTGTCCGAGTTCCTACATGCGCCGCACCTCGGTCTGGCTGGTCCCGCCCAGCCGTGCCCTTGGGGACAGGAGGCAGGACTGAGCCAAAGGAAGAAGGAATAGAAGAATATTCGAGTCAAAGCTGCAGTCAAAGGAATGAGAGCTCTCTGCCCAAGAAAAAGTTTTTATGGTAACTTGAGTCTATTTGAAAGATGAGCAATTCCTTAAGGGTCATTAGTAAACCAAGATTTTTTTCTGCCTCCTTCCTCTATTTCATTAAACTAATTGTGAGCAGAGATGCTTCGTGGGGGGATGGTGAGCCCAACCAGCTCTGAATTGTTTTACATGTCAAGTTTGAACAATCTAAGCAGAATATGTGTTTCCTGTTTCTAGAGTTTTCATCATAACCGAATTACCTTATCTTCGGGAAGATTAGTAAGATTTGGCAGGGGATTGAAGAACTGTGCGTGCGTGCATGTGTGTGTGTGTGTGTGTGTGTGAGAGAGATGAGCTTTCAAGCAGTTGAAACCAAACGTGGCTGCGTGTTACCTGTGTCTTGCTTCTCTGAACAACCAGAAGGATGGGTTTCCCCGCAGAGAATGCAGTGCTGGCTGTCATTAATGTTAAAGTGAGGAAAGGAATTTATTGACTTCATAACCACATAATCCCATCTGCAATGTTACCATTAAGTACCGGGAGAGGCTTCTGGGCATGGTACCATGGGCTGCAGAGTCGGCTGGGGAATGAACAATGAAGCTATTGTGCTCATCCTGGAATCTGCCGCTCACCGTGTCACAGGACGGAGGCCTTTGGCACTGTCTGCTCCTGGAAAACAGGCAGCCCTGCTGCCCACTCCCCTCCCCTTGGCTCTGGTTTGTCCAAAAGTCCACCCCAGGGGTCAGAAGAGGGTCTCTCCACAATGTATGGTGACATGACTCCATCTCACAACCTTTCCCATCCGTGCCCCCAAATTCTTTTCTTCTGGCTTTTGGTCTACAAGCACCTCTGGCTCAGGGAACGGAGTCGGTGATGGCAGCTCCTGGGATGCAGAAGTATGTTTTGTCGTGTACCGGGCACAGTACCTCACCCAGCTCATGGCACACAGTGCTCAAGAAGGGCTGTAGACAGAGGGGCTCTCCCTCGGGGAAGATGAGAGCCTGCAGCACCTGCTAAATCCCCGGGGGGCCCTGTGCGCCGGGTGCTCTGCCGAGTGATGTGTGCACCCTGCCTCGTTTCATCTCCACGACCCTCAGAGGGTGCTGGTGGCTCCTAGTCCCATTTGGCGGATACCGTGACTGGGGCTTTCAGCTTCTTAACTACTCCACTCTGCTGCCTCTATAATTTTACAAACCACAGATATACTTTCCCTATCTGACTATTTCAATGTCGAAGTACAATTTGCATTCAGTGAAATCTGCTCTTTTCAGTGTACAGTTCTATGAGTTTTGACAAACACGTGCATTCTGCAGCCAGTGCCACTACCAAGATATAAAACAGCCCCTCAGTCCCCCAAATTCCCTCCTACCGCTTTGTAGTCAAGCCCTACCCCCGACTTCCAACCCCTGCTAACCCCTGATCTGCTTTCTGTCACTATAGCTTTACCTTTTCCAGAATGTCGTGTTCATTGCTCCAAACAGCCATTTGATTCTTTCTTCCTTCACTTGGCATAATGCATTTGATATTCAGCCATGTTCTTTTTATACACATATATAAATGTACAGTCTGAGGGCTTGGTTCCTTGGTGCTGCCAAGCGGAGTCCTATTATGTTTCTGTCCCAGTTTGTTTATACATTCACCAACTGAAGGACACTTGTGGTCTTTCTCAGTTTTTGGTGGTTCTCAATAAAGCCACTGGAAGCGTTTACATACAGGTTTTTATGTGAATATAAATTTTCATTTCATTTGGTTAAACACCCAGAAGTGGGAGGATTGCTGGATTATATGGGTCAGTCTTTTGATACCATGTCTAGGAAATCTTGGCCATATCCAAGAGAATGAAAATTTTTCTTCTCTGTTTTCTGTCCGAAGTTTTATAGTTTTAGATTTTACATTTGGATCTTTGCTCTACTTTGAGATTTTTGTACATGGTACAAGGTTAGTTGTTTGCATGTAAATGTCCCATTATTCTAGTGCCGTTTGTGCGGTCAGTGTCCTACTGCAGGCAACGGGCTGTTACCGAAAGAGTGCAGCGCTGGATGTGGGGGTTGGAGCTAGTCCTGGAGCATCTCCTGGGTAACACTGGTGCCTCTAGCCAGAGAGATCAAACCTCAGCGGAGGGTGACAGGCCGCTGACACCGCGAACAGAGCACGGCGTGGAGCGGGATAGCCCTGGTTCTGCTGCTGCCCGCCCTTTCACACTGGCAAGTTTCCCTACCTTAGTCTGAGCTTTCTCTCTCGTAAGATGAGAAGAATCTGTACCTGGCAAAACCGCTTCAAGGGTCAGTGAGATAATGAGACGATATCTTGGGAGAGGGTAGATGCCCAGTAAACTGTTACTGTTATTGAATGATCTGTGGAAATGACCTACACGGAAAGTTCCAGGAGTTATAGCAGCCTCGGTTCCCATCATCTGGTGACCAGGGTCCCCGAATTGCTCACATAATCTTGGTAGCTTTTTAAGTCCTCCTGCTCCCACTTTCAGCGACCGCTGTTTCCCTCCCCATTTTTGTCCCTGCACTGCTCTGTGCTTCAGTGGCCCCTGCGCTGGAGTGGTTGGCGCTTTTCGCTCTTGCCTTCTCCTTGGCGTACCCCCTCCCTAGCCTGGGCTCTCCCCGCTGAGGCCTTTGTCCAGGGGAGCTGACCTTTGTCCAGGCTTCGGGGGTATGTGACTGCCCGCTCTCCCTACTCCAGCTCTCCTGTGCATGCCTACAGGGCCTGACACTGCCCATACTGAGGGGTGTCTGTGCGGGGAGCTGTATGTGGGGGTGTGGGGGGGGTGTGGTGCCATGTGCTAGGAAGGGGCTTTCAGGCTGGTAAGGGGACAGTAAAGACAGAATGCATGGCAGTGCCCAGGTAGCGTGTCAGGTCATTTCCCCCACCCCCCCACCCCCGATCCCTGGACAGAGGAGGTGTCATCCTGGACTCTTCCCCCAGGTTCTCTCCCAAATGAGATGCTGTCTCTTTTAGGGTTTGCTACACCCGGGGAGCAGGACCACACTTGGAATCTCTTGCTCACAATGAAACAGAAAGAACGAAACACCAGGGGGCAGACACCAGACAGGCCTTCTCTGACTATTTATGTCTTACTCCCTGTGGCACCGGGAGGGCCACCCACACTTCCTCAGCCCTGACTGAGCCTGGACACAGGCCTCTGTAGTGGTTGCAGCAGCTTCGAGGCTCCACGCTGGGTGGAGCCCCGTTTCCTCCGCAGTGGGAGGGGCCGTGGAGAGCCCTGCCTGAGGCCTGCAGCTGGCCCCACGGTGACAACAGGAAGGATGTGCTGGAAGTCAGGAGTGGGAAGATGGGGTGTTCTAATCCTTTAATTATCTGACTCTGTAGAAATCAAGGGCACATGGTGCCATTCAAAAATAACTTTTATTTATTTTACTTGCAAAATACACTTCCCCCTTATCTATTTGCTGGGCTCAACTGTGAACTTGAAGGCTGATGCTTTTGGTCTCCAGTGCTTGCCCCAAAACCTTAAAAGAGGATATACTGGACTTTGCAAAATTTGGGTGCCTACAGCTCTCCGCCCCACAAACCCCCACTAACACCTCACTGTGGGAGCATGGGAAGAAGCAAACTAAACAGTGAGTTTCATGCTAACAGTTGGAGGATCACTCTTTGCCCAGTCGTAGTCGGCCCCCTGCAGTGACTGTTGCCTCCTCGTGGGCATGAAGCTGGGACGGGGGCTCTTGGCGAGGGCCGGGAGGAAACGTAACGCGGCTCTGTGACGGGGCTGGGGAGGGGGGTGGCTCTGCCACGTGAGGTTCCATGGTGGTAAGTACTCTGCTCTGAACATTAGCTTTTGGGCACCAGGAAAATATGGCAGATGAGCACACGTGTCTCTCCACATTCTCCCCAAAACCTGCCGGACCAATGGTCAGATTGGGCTCTTCCTGTGTGCTGTTGATTGCAGACCTGCCAGCCTAAAAGGTGGACCCGAGAGAGCAAACTCCTTTCCTAGATCCATAAGTAAATGTCACGGACGCTAAGTGTCAGTCAGAAGGGGGTCTGTGGGATTTGAATAGTCTAAAGAATCACCGGGCATCTGATTCAATACCCTCGCTTTACAGCGAGGACAAATGACTCGTACCACTCGCTCGCTGATAGCACTGGAGCGTCAGGACCAGGAAATCCAGGCATCTAAATTCTGGGCAGCGCTCTTTTGATGAGGCACCTGGGTGTGGGGGCAAAGGTAAAAGGTCAGGGCAAAAGAATAGATTGGTCTAGAAGTTCCTTCTTTGACTGTTTTTCCTGAAAGATCACCCTTATTTGTTTAGTCCCCATTTTGCAGCACTTAAAAGATTATCCAATTTTTCAAGCCCTTTGGATAATAGGACTACAGAAATAAAACCAGAAAATGTATATATATTTTAGACTGGTTTTACCACTGGATAATTTAGCCCATTTTAATTATAACGTTTGTCCCAGACCCTGGACTAATGTCTGTTTCTACCTGGGAGGGTGAGACGAGGTCAGTGTATAAGAAGAGACTAAACCAGGAGCTACTGCAGGGCTCCCCGGAGCCCCGACTGACCCCCAGCAAGGACTATGACCTGAGCAAGCCCTTTCAGCTCAGAGGGCAGGCTCCTGCTGGTATCCAGCACCGACGCAGACCTCACTTCCTTCATGCTTATCACTCACCCCTAAATCCCATGGACCTCCGGTCCTTCGGCAGCCCTGCTGGAATGTTTCCTTCCCTTCTTCTCCCTCCCTCCCTCCCTCCCTTCTTTTCTTCCTTCCTTCCTTCCTTCCGTCCTTCCCTCCCTCCTCCCTTCTTTCCTTCCTTCTTTAGTGAGGTGAGGCTTACAATAATTCAACTATGGAAATACTAAGAGGAAAATGTTGCGCCTTCCAGCACATGGCTTACTTAGATGCGAGTGCAGAGGCAGACCCCAGATACACCGTTCAGTTCAATGTGACAGTTATATTAATGGAAGCCTGTTTGAAGTGCAGTGGGAGCAGAGGAGGAAAATTATCTCCCTAGTCAGTCAGGGAAGACTTCCTGGAGGAGGAGACATGTGTAGGAGTTTTCAGTGAGATAGGTTCAGAGGAAGCGTTTCAGACTGGGGACACACCCTGTGAAATATCCCTGAGCTTCGGAGGGTGTAGTGTTCAGGGGACTGCACATATTGGAAGTAGTCCGGTGTTCCTGGAGTTAGTGACCAGGGAGAGGGGTGAGGTCTGCCGGACGCAGAGTTTGCATTTTTGTCATGGAGGAATGGGAAGCCCCTGAAAAAAAGTGAGGATTGGCTTTTGACCAGCAACAGCCAGAAAAATAAAATGGCACATGCAGAAACAAAAAATAAAATGGCACATGCAGAAACAAAAGTCAGAAACTATTCCACGAAGAAGGAGAATCAAAAAACTCTAGAATGAGCCTGGAAATTAGCACAGTTCTCACACCACTGCTCCCTGAGTGCTGCTTGTGCATGTCTGTGATGGCAGCCTTTTCCCCACCTCCACTAAGAAGAAGATGTTATTGGGTCCAGTTAGTACCTGGGGATATGGCATATGGTTCGTTTCAAATACTCATCTGCTTGCTGATGGTGTCTGGGCGCCTCAGTTAAAGATTAGAATGTTTACCACTTGTGCTGAGTATTAACCGCTGAGGCCAGGGTGTGAGTATTCTCTGAACTGACTGTACTTCTCCCTAATTAGGATGTGGTGTTGCTTCCTTTGCAGACATCAGCAACTCTTCTGTTTCCTTTTCTTTCCACCTTCATTACCAAAGCATTTTCAGACCCCGAGAACTCTAAACAGTAAAGAGCGACGTGGGCTTTCTCTGTCTCTTGTTTTGATATGTAAATTGGAATCCTGGAATTATTAAAGCATTGATAATGCTTTCCCGTCTATAAAATTAAAATTTAAAAGCTGCAGCTGAAGGCCCATAAAAAGAGTTGTCTCTGCGTTTGTCATTAAAGCCCTCCATGCAATAAATGTACTTATCCTTAATTTAGAGTCTTCTTGCTAGTTTCAGAATTTCATCAGTCTTCTTAGGCATATTTCTTTATTTATTGTGCATCTTCAAATGGAACACATAAAGTTGCAGCCAATTAATAAATTATGTTTTCTACAACTGAAATAAGAACATATTAATTGCTTCTAAACAATGAGGCAGCAGTCAACATGGGGGAGTTCCTCAGCGGGGGTCACAGACACAACCTCAGAAGACAGGGAGAATTACCGGAGTTTGACATTATATCAATGAATCTCTACTTTTTACAACTGATTCCGGTTATGAACCCGCGTCAATTAAAATAGTTGTAAAAACCATGAATGCCAACCTCCTTACTTTCATAGCATTGCCTTACAGCTACAGAGACCCACTGTAGTTAGTGTGTGTCCTGAGCTTTTATTCAGAAGCTGTGGCTTAGAATGTCCAGCAGCCCTGCAACTGAAAAAGGGGCAAGGGGGAACCCCTGATGTGCTCAGAGAAGCACCACGGAATAAGACGGCTCACAGTGAGGAGAATGAAGGGAACAGGGGCTTCAGGCTGAGATGGGGGAGGGGTGCCGAATCCAGGCAGGGTGGCCCACGCCTCTCTGTCTTCACTGAACTTGGGGACTTAAACTGCAGGCACATGGATTAGAGGCACTGACCTTCAGGACCTTTTCTTGTAAAGGGGTTGGTGTTGTTCCGTCCGTGGAGCTTTCTAAGAACAAAGCCTTTCCCGTCTGTCTGACCTGCATTCCCAGGAAGCTTCCTTGTCCTCTGTCCTCAAGTTCTGGATCAATCCTTGGATTAAGTTAGATACTTTGGGATTAAAAGAAATTCACACATTTTACCACCAAAAAAATAACCAAAAAAAAAAACTTTTATCCTATAAAATTACGTTGTTGTTGTTTTTTTTTTTAAATCACCTACTCTGGACTTGGACCGTTTTTACCTTTATTTGTTGGTTCTGGTGAGAGACATTTGCTGAGCACCTGCTGTGCACACGAAGGTCTAAGAGAGGACCCTGCTAACGGGAGCTCCCTGAACAGCAAGGGAAGGCCAGGCAAAAATGAGAAAAGGGCTAAGCCTGCTGGGTTCGTGCTTCAGTTCTTGCAGTGTTGGACCCATATAAATGTCGTGATGTTCTTTTGGTGACCTGCTTTAGGGCAGTGAAGTGAGGGTGTCGGGTGGTCAGAAAGAAGTAATGCTTCTCTCCCCGGTCCTTTAGCATGAGAACCCAAAAAGAAACACATTATTATACAGGAAATAAAGTTTACTTCTTGATTACAATTCCAATATTTTTGTTTGTTTTTGTTTTTGTTTTTTAAGCAACCAAATGGCAGGGGATGTAAGAAAGGAGAGTTTAAAAATGACAGAAAGGTGGTAGACTGTTTAGTTCTTCACCCCAAAATAAGTAGAAAATAGCAAAGTTATTACAGGATGCCCTGAGTTTTAGACTTTTCTTTGGGTGGTTTCAAGGCTTGAACAGGACACTCCCTTCAAGTTTATTTAGTGTGCCCCTCAATCTTAGTCCTGAGACCCTACTTTAGATGTTATCTGGATTTTTCCGAGGTAATTGAATACCACTGTATAGTTTGGAAAAAATATATTTCCATAATGTTCTTGGTTTAGTATCCAGTTACCAAGTGAAGAGCAGAAGGATTTTTAATATTAACAGCAGAGCTTCAAGGGATTGTTTATACCCTTTTTGCATTTGTCATTTTAGACCATAAAGATTGAACAGACAGGTTTAAATGTAAAATCACTAATATTGTCAATTACAGGCAATTACTAGATATAAGTCTCTTTCCCTAGCAATCACAGTGCCGCTATATTAGCAATTAGAGAAGCACAGCCCAGCCTTTCCACACAGTGTGTGCTCTTGAAAACAGTTTGCTCCTTTATTGATTGAGCTTTTCATGCTACCATGAGCTCATCTCAGTAATTTTTACCCAGGAAAATTACTGTTCTTGCCATTTAGCCTTCCAATTAAGTATGCTTTGCCGTTGTTACTGGCAATGTCAGATCCTGGTTCTTGAGTCTGGCGAAGAAAGAATTCATAGCGAAGAACTGTAGTGCAAGAGAAAGTTTATTTAGCATGGAAAGTGAAAGTACACTCGAAGAGAAGGTTCCCATGGGATGCTCAGAGAGCTGCCTTGGCCTCGTAGAAAGAAAGTCAGAGGCAGAAGTGAGCCAGCTGGGCTGTGTGGACTCGGGAAACAAGTTACGGAGGCAAAGGAAGGGCCCTTGGAGACAGGCTCAGGGGGTTAGCTCGGGACAAGCTGCTGTTGCCTGCTGCCCCCCGGCCGTAATTCTCATGGGGACTCAGACTTAGAAGAAAGAAAGTAAAGAAAGAAGGTATGGGCGTGTCCTAGAGAGCGAGTGCGGTCCTTTGCCTTAAGAGTTTTTATGTTTTTTAAAGGCAGGAATTTTAAGGAAGGATCTCAATAGAATATTCATTAACTTTCAACGTGTGCCCTTTAATATGCTGATTCATCAAAATGAGCATATAGGGTCAGGGTTTTGGACTCTACTAATTGGCCTGTGCTCAAGTAAGGAGTCATTGGTCATTGCATCTGATCCTGATGTCAGTCGTGACATCACTTCATCTGGTTTCTCTGCTTCTCTGGGCCTGGAGCTGAAACACAACTGAAGCCTAGATGTCATCTCCAGTATGACTGAAACTCCCTCTCTGTGGTCAGCAGACTCAAGGCTTTGAGACTGTTCCTAGGATTATTCGACGTGGGTCAGAACCTCACTGCCCTGAGGGCTTAATGCTTAAGGGAATGAATGGTCACTCAGGGGATCAGGAGGCCTGTGAGGCAGGGTACGGGGGTGAGCCCAGTTCGAATTAGCTATCTCAGTTTCCCCATTCCACTAGCTTCTTACTCCTGCCTCACTGTGAGGTGTATCATTTAGATTTTTATTAATGTAAACATTTTGTGTCAACAGAAGGTAGAGCATTATTAATTTGTACAATGTGGAGTCTCACAAAACAGATACATGTCATAGAAAAGTAATTCACTTCCTCATTCCCTTGCCAACCAGATACAAAACTAAATGAGAGCTGGGAACCAAGGGGACTCCAGTGCATTTATCTATTTATCTTAAGTCACTATGTTGTTACCTCAGATCTCGTTGCATGTTTACCAAGCTTCGTTCTTTTTTCATCTCTACATGTTCCCCTCTTCTACCTATGGTATGATTGGTAGGTGTATTTGACATACGAAAAACTCTGTGTATTTAATGTACACAACTCAATGAGACAAGAACACACCCATGAAACTGTCACCCAAAATTATAAATTTCTTTTTGGCTTATTGTTGTGACTTGAGGTGTGGATAGCTCTCTTTCAGGTGAGAGAAAGGTTTGATGACTAAGAGTTGAGGATACGCAAGCTGCACAGGGATTCTTGTTGTCGAAAACCTGTGGAAGGTTCAGAGCCGCTCTTGGGTGCGGTAGAGGCTGGCTTAATAAACCAAACCAGTGTTTGCCAAGCAGCTGGCCAGACAGAATGAGGTTAAGTCAAGACTTCATGACTGACACCAGACCGCTGTCAAAGCAGTCCTTCTTTCTTTCCTCCAGTAAAACTCTAAACCCTGTAAGTATTCACGCAGCCCCATGCTGTCTTGCCTGGATTGCTGCAAGAGCATTCCCGGTGGTCTGCCTACTTCTGCCCTGGTGCACTGGGACCCAGCTCGCACAGAAGCTGGGAGGATATTTTCAGAAGGGGCCTCTCAGCACCTGCCCACACACTTGGAAGGGGAGACCCGGGTCCGCCGACGAGGCCGGCAGCCCCTGCGTGGCCTGGCCGCTGCTCGCTGGAAAGTCTCAGCCCAGCCTCTCGGCTGGGGCATGCCGAAGTCTGTCTTGTCATGAGACCTTTCCTCCTGGCTTCCCCCTGCCACAAGCTTTGTGCTTACCTGGCTCTTTATCATTCTTCAGCCCTCAACTTCAAGCTCACCTCCCCAGAGGGACATCCTTGACTACCCTGTGAAAATCAGGTACCCTCTCCTTGTCCTTTCCTGTTCCCTCTTCATCTCCATTATAGCACTAGCCGTTATTACCTATTATTATTTGTGTTTGCCTGTTGGCTTACTTGTTAAGGAGTAGAAATGACCTCATCAGTCTTGTTTTCTGTTGTGTCTTCAGTGCCCAATGCAGCACTTCTGTAATTATTGCAGCACTTAACAGATTTGTGTAGCGTGAATAAATAAGTTAATAAATAGCGTTATTTGTCTGGCATTGAGTTAAACTCCATATGCACTGAGTCACTGAAGCCAGACGCTTGACAGTGCTCTTCTCCGCAGACCACTCACTCCCAAGTCATCCCTTTCTGAATCCCTCTTAAATTGGTCCCTCCCTCTCTGTCTCTGTCTCTAAGGCCGTTGCCTTATTCAGGCTCCTGTCGTCTTTTTCTGGACTGTTGCAGCATCTGCCTACCTGGTCTTCCTGCCTTCAGTCCGTCCATCTGCCTGTATATTTTCCACATAGATATTTGAACAACGCAGTGACTATACTGAAAATCCTTCCGTGTCTCTGGGTTGCTTACACAGGGTCAAATCCATTCTTTTATCCGGGTTCTGACCTCATGCTTAAACCTTTCCTTTCTCGCCTTTCCCTCCGTCAGCTGTTGCATCCAGCCTTATGTTGTCCGGTCAATGAACATGTTCTGAAGTAGGTCTCCAAATTAGACACCCCTACATCTGAAAAAAGAAGGCCTCTAAATAGGAAAAAAACCTATTTTTTCCCAAGAAACAAAAAAGCCAGCCTCCAAGCAGCAAGTAACTGCAGACGCAGGTGGGCCATAGAGGACTGAAGGGTGCCACCCAGCCCCCCATCAGCACCCCTGAATCAGGGTCTCTTCCCATGCCCTGTGCTGTCTCTGTCCCTCTGTTTCCTTGTTCTGGGCCCTCCTGCTTCTCTGCTCTTGGCTGATACTTCCATGGCCTTCGAGCTCTGGCATCATCTTCTCTTTGACACTTTTTCTAAATCCTGGTGGGCCGAAGGGCCCGCTTCTGTGTGCCATAGACCCAGGACTTCTCTCTCTCTCTCTCACCGCATGCAATATTTAGAAACAGGTTTGTGTGGTTCTGTCAGCCACTGGACTATAAGCCCCTCAAGGCTGAGGCCACGTCTCATCTCTGTCTTTGGGGGCTCAGTGCCTACTAGCTCTAGTGCACATTGGGAAACTGTTTGACGTGCTCACTTTTTGTGTCTGTTATAAATCAAAAGTAGAGAACGTGGGAGGTGCCATTGCAGACTGAGTAGACAAGGGAGAAAAGCCCAAACTATTAAGAACTTGCAAGTCTTAAGAGTATTGGCACAAAAAGTGACAGTATGGTCACAGAGATTAGAAGCGGTGACTGAGGCAGCAAAGACCAGGCTGCTTGTCTTTGGTCCCGACTGCATTAGAGTAACCTGGGACGCTTATAAAAAGCACAGACAGCTGCTTGCCTCTGAGAGATTCTGCTATCATTGGCCTCAGTGGGATGTGGCCTCTGTATTTTTAAAAAGCTCACTAGGTGACTCGAAATATTTACATACCCACTGCACGAGACCCTGCCAGCAGAGAAGAGAGCCCAAGGTGGAGGAATAGTAGGTCTGAGTTAGTAGGAGAGTCGAGACTGCAGTATCCCTTAAAGCACATTCCTGGCATGGGTGTGAGTGGGGGCAGGTGTGTTTGTGCATTGTGGGTAGGATGGGAGAGGAAGTCAGTGCTCTGTAGCCTCCTAGAGTGAATTAAAGCCTCTGAGATACTAAAAAAAAATGGACATATCCGGGCTAGTTCAGCTCCCTTTGATGATAAAAACAGGGTTTTTCGTATGTTAAATAAACTCTCTGAAGTTCTCTCCACTAGTGGACAGAGTAGGAAAGAGTTTCGTATTTATTTACTTCCAGGAAAAAAAAAAATCCTTGCCTAGATAATTGATGATGAACCTTTACTAATATTGGAATCTTATGTTTAGGTGATCTTGGAGATCAGGTAGTAAAGTAAAGTGTTAAAGGACCGCAGCCGGGGCTCTCCACCTTTGACCCACTGAACGTGACTCAAAGAGAATAAATGCTGGTTAAGAGGGTGATGTTTTTATAAACCCTCTGTGCCCGGCATCATAGCAGTTCCTGGGGCAAGAAGTATGAAAAGAGAGAATTGTGCCATTTTGTATAGCCTAAATGCCATTTTTGACACCCCGATTTGATAAGGACCACGTCAGACAGCAATACACAAAGTAAGTTGACACCTGCACCCTTTGGGGCAGATGTGAGATTGATTCAGGGGTGATGTGGCCCATGGCAGGTCCTAATGAAAGACGCCCAGGGCCGACCCAGGCGGCTCGGCAGCCTGGTCTTTAGAGCAGGAGTATTCAGAGTGTACACCTGGGCAGGCATTTCCACTTCTCCTGTGACCTCCAACACGCTCTCCGTGCGGTCACTCACCCTCCCTGTACCTCCTCCTGCGAAGCAGGGACACCTCTGACCATCACCTGGTAAAGTTTACTAGGCTCCGTCAGATCTTGTGTGGAAGGCTCTGTGAACGGCAATGCATGCTTGGTTTATGAGATGGTTACACAAGAATGGAGGGGGGGCGGGGTTCCAAACCTGGCCAGGCCTTTTATCTGATGTTATAAAGAGGTCCCCTGGCTGCGGGCCAGACTGCGTTTACCGGAATGTAAGAGGCAGACTTGGGCTTTCTGTCGGTGGGGCGCCCCGGGGAAGCTCACTGTGTGCACCGTCAGCCAGCACTCATATCCACGGGGACAGAGTCGCCGGGAGAACGTCTTGAGTCCTGCCGCTCTTGTGCAGGGCGTGAGGCGGGGCAAAAAGAGCTGAACTATGGAATTTGGTCACCTTCCCCCCACCCCCTCCCAGACCCCAGGCCATGGAAGGAATGGTCCCCCTACCAGGCTCTCAGTCTGTGACTGATTGCCCTCTGCCATGACCCCCCTCCACCCCCAGCTTCCAGGAACAGAGCTCTGCATGGATTAATCAGACCACAGACGTGCTTTATAATAGCTGGAGGAACCCTGGCTTCTCTCCACTGCAATTCTGGACTCTGTCTTTTTGAGAATATGACTGAGCTATTAAAAATCATTCTTCTCCTCAGACTGAAACACACGCCTTTGAACTTTGTGCTTGTTTGGCGTGCGGTCCAAGCGTGTCGGTGCTGCTTTAAGAGATGTTCGGAAGGACTGGTGAGTTGGTGCCGGCCAGCTCCGAAAAACAGGGGAAGGGACAGATTCCGGTGTCATTTAGGTAACTTTCATTGTCCCCCTTAGGATTGCCCTTCGGGAAGCGTGTCCAGACTCGACCCCCAGACTCATGATCTGAGAGTGTCAGTGTGGACCCCAACTAAACTATCCCCCTGGTCTGGGACCGCGGATTAAATATCTGTTGTGTCGCTTCAGTGGGTAAGCAAACGCATACCCCGCCGGCTGTGCCTGGAGGGTTGCCTGCTGTGGTAGTGACGGGTGTGCGCATTCGAGGGAACGCGTGAGTTGGAGCACCGTCGTCGAGTCTTGGGCTGGCAGAGCGCGGCGCCGGGTCAGGCGTCGTCCTCTGTGTGCTCGCTGCACTCTGACTGGTGTATTTCGTACACGAGAAAACTCAGCTTAAAACGGGAGGAAGGTGTTTGCAATTAGTTGCACTGCACAACCACAGATTTCCAAGCCTCTCCTGTAAGAACTTCAGACCTCTCTTCATGCACAGCAGACGCCGTATACGCAAGGGACTAATGGTGTGGAGTGATTGGTTTCTGTCTCCATGGCGATCTTAATCAAGCTCTCACCTGGGGAAGCGGAGCCAGAAGGCACGGTTGGCCTCCGGGTGTCACAGCCAGCCAGTGGCAGAGCTGGGACTGGGGCACCGCACCCAACCAGTGGCAGAGCTGGGACTGGGGCACCAGCCCCTTACTCCCACTTCCATGGTGCTGCCTTCACACACTCCCGCATGCCAGCGGCACGGAGCCTCAATCATGCTGCTGCTCACCCTGTGTTTTAAATGTCTCTGGAGAAACCGCATCTAGGTTATTTATCCAAACCTTCGCTCTCAGAACGTTGCCCCTTAGACCCAACTTGACCCGTTCTACTGGTGAGAGCATCTTCCGCTCTGTTTGCAACAGAGAGTAAAGCAACTGGTCCTAGCGAAGGAAATCCGCGATGCGGAGGCGTGGCGGATCAGAGCTGAGGGCTGTGCTCTGGTGGGGCGTGAAATCAAAACCCGCCCTGAAACTCGGGGTGGGGGTGTGTGTTTTATCTTAGTGACTGTGGCCATGAGAACAATTTCTCCTGAGGAACCTTTGCATTTTTCCCAGGCTCAAACCTCCCACCCTGCGGTATTTGCACAAAAAGATTGTCAGGACTCTGCTAGGAGGTGGGGACACCAGTCTCCAGCCACGCCAGCCACCCAGGCAATAGTGCGTGTACTGTGTGAAAAGAATGGGCTCGAATGGGCTTCGGCAAGCGGAGTCAGTAGCCTTTGGCACCGTATAGTGCCCATTATAGATGCGCAGGAACACATCTTTCCGGTTTGGGGGGGCGGTGCGTGGAAGGGTCTCCTCCTTAGACGTCAGGCCGCATTTAGCTGCCTTGGTCTAACAGCCAGCCCTGCCGGTTTTCCCCAAGCGCTGCGCCAACCCGCACAGGCGGCCACGGGGAGGCTTTCAGGGGCCCTGGGTGTGTGGACGACCTGATTCGATGGAAGCGAATGAGCTTATTTCTCTGAGAAGTTAGTCAGTCACTGGACCAGGCCTGCCCAGCACGGAGGGAGGGAAGGAGTTGAAGTTGTAGCTGGACAAGGCCTTTGGCGGTTCTAGATCTCCCAGCTTCACAGACTGGAGGCTGTGGTCACTTTCCTAGAAGCAGTGAAGAGGCCAGTCCCCCTCCTTCTGGCAGTTCTGTGTACCCGAGATTTAACCATTAACCTGCAGTCGGTTCCAGTGTGTGGCCTGTGGAAATTCGTAGTTGCCGTAGAGTCCTACTTTTGCCTGGGAAATGAAGCTCGTGGGCATTGGCAAGTACGGGCAGCTGTGGAGAGAGCATCGCGTTCAATAGTAATTAAATAGGACCGTGCCGTGGAGGCTCAGGCAGTATCATCGGCCCTTCTCTTCAACGTCCGCGTTTGCTTCGACTCGGCTCGGTGCTCCTCAGTGCCCATGTGTCCCCAGCTGGACCCAAGGCATTGACATGACTGGCTGGCTGGGGAAGGCTTGCTGCCCTGAGAAGGGGCCCCTCTTCTGGGCTCAGCCACCTCGGAGGAGTAGGTGAGGGGCGGGGGCTGGAGCTTTGGGCTCTTGAGAGGACATGGAGTTTAGTGCCCTGCTGCGCCCCGCTGTGCACAGCGCTCGTGGGCACTGAGAGCATGCCCCTTTATGAAGCAGGGCAGGCACGCCTCCTTGGCAGAGGTTGCCTGTGGGCTGGGACTAGCACCTGGGTGCCATCCTCCTCATCTGCATCACAGTCACAACCGTTGCTGCTGTCATCAGGGACCCCACTGGCAGGTGCGCGAGGGCCTGTGCCTGTGGCCGCTGGAGGGCATTTGGTCTGGTTCTCAGTGGATGGAGAGGAGTTTGCCTGGAGGACCGAGTGGAGGAAGAGCTGGGTGTGGGCAGGGCGGGCTGGTTCTCGATCACAATCTCTGCTCCCCTCCGGTAGCGTAAGGCTCTCTTCCTCTCATTCACCAAACAAAGCAGACTCCAGTCCGGCTCCTGGTGGCCCCTGCTCTCTAGGGTGGGGTTGAAAACTTGGCCACCATACCATTTATGACCCTAGTGCTTCTAGAAGGTGCAAAGGAAAGAGTTAGAAGATACAGCTACTCAGAGTTATTATCACTAAAGACACTTAACTTCAGGGGGGCTACATTTCTTGCCAAGGTCACATAACTAGGGAGCCGGAATTCAAATCCACATTTTATGACTCTGAACTGAGTGTTCTTTCACTGTGTTCTAATTATTATGTCCGGCAGCTTGGTAACTACTAATTAGAACATTCTACATGTTGAGCTGCGTGAAGTTGGGAACTTTTCTTCTTTCCCCTTCATTCCCCTGTCTGTAATGCCCATGGACTGGCTTGTGGTTGATATAATAGTGAATGCTCTATTTTTAACCATTTTTCCACTTTATGAAAGAGCCTCTTTTCCCCTCAAGTTAAATCTGAACTGCTTTCAATTGTTTTTGCCAAAGGAGGTGGAAATTGGTTCCAGCAGAGATGTTTCCTGTGAATCTAAAGAGTTCGAATGCTGTTGTATTTTAATCTATTACTCCCAGCATATTACCCATGAACCAGAGCAGCTCCGTCAAAGGCACTGCAGTTAACTTTGTTTCCCTCATGATTTTGAATTTCAGAAATTCCCAATCTCCTTCCTAAGTGCACACACTATATTTGGACCTCATTCCACTTTGGAAAAACAAAACCGAAAAAAAACAACACTCTCCTTTTTTTAAAACACTAGAATTATTAAATTACTGGAAAAGTTTATAAGTGTTCCGTAATTTTATTTCCTGTCCTATACTCATCTCTCTCCAGTCCAATCTAATTAGAGTTTGCATGAGGATTAGATAACAGGAAGTACTGTGAAGCAGATTGCCGTTCTCTCCTTTTCCTTTTAATGTGAACCATCTGAAATTAGCCCAGTGGAAGAGTTTCAACATCAAACACTTGGGAGCCAAGTGAACACATCTGCTGGAGTGCTCCAGATGCAGAGTGGATCTGGATGGCTGCGTCTGATGTTTGAACCCGATGGAGCCAGTGGTCACTTCCCCAAGATGTGCTCAGCCTGTCTTGCTGGATTCCAACCTTAGCCTATTGAAGAAACTCAGATTTCTAATTCACTGTAACCACTGCCACCTGGCCGGTACGCTTCCTACCCTAAAACCCAAAGGAAGTATTTTTGGCCAATTGAGTGTAATTGTGTTGAGTGGCACCCTTTTATGTAGTGGGGGGATTATCTCATATCATCTGGTACCTATTTTTTACAGTCAAGGGATTGACGCCGGAGTATTGATTTATCACCTATGTGTGAGGGAGCTCAGATGGCCTCACTGATTCATCCCGGGGTCGATGCGGGCAGGGACATGTGGGCCAGGTGAGCAGTCAGAAGCTCAGGGTGACGTTGGAGGCTGAAACCAGGAGAGCCCACAGCGCCCACTCCCAAGCACACTGTTGTCAGGGAGCGCAGGTCCGAGCTGGTGTGGGACTTCTCGTGCTGGGGGGAGAGATTACAGGTTCTACACCAGTACCTGAGCACTTGCCATCCCGACGGCTGCTGTGGGAACCTATCTTTTTCTAACACGTTCATGGTGTAGTTGTGGTAGGAACAAGTCAAGATAGAGTCTGGTGTGACAAGAAGAGCCGTTCTTGGTTTTCCTTGGCTGAATTTCTCCTCGTCGTTGTGGGACTAGGTATTTTATTCTTATAGCGCTACTCTCTCTCCATGCATTCACTCTGTCACAGACGTTTACTGAGTAACCCGTTACTGAATAAACGTTTACTGAATTCCCAGGCTGGCCCTGGGAATAGCGACGTGATTAAGTCATGGTCCCTCGGGGAGTTCTGACGCTGGCCAGGAGACCGTAAAGATGGTCATTAGTGACCCTTGGTGCTACGAGCCGGGTAAACAGAGTGGCTGTGGTGGCTTCAGGGGGCTAGGCTAACTTGGAGGGCAGAACTGGAGATTCCCCGATAGAGTGTATTTGAGGCTTTATCCTGAAGGGACACGTCAGTCGGAAGCCAAGGAAGTGAACGGACGTGGCGCCCCTAGGAAGGGGCAGGAGGCTGGAGTCTAGATCCTGACAGAATGCAGAGGGAAAGGATTCCAGTCGGAAGGGCGGGTGTAGTGACCACAAGATAGAGCCAGGGACGGGTCAGATTCGGGCCGGGGCTGTGGGAAGAGAGAATGACGAGGCACCAGCCGGTGAGAGAACAGACCCAACTAGTGGCACCCAGCCCCTGGTGAGGGAGGGATGGTTGATGAACTTGAGAGTCAGAGAGAGAAGGAGACACTCAGGAGGCTCATTCGTACCCAGAGCCCGAGAACGACTCGCACAGGTCTTCCCGGTGAGCAGTCTGCATGATCTTACTGTTTAAAGCGGAGACAAGCTTTTTGGGGACTGTTCTGGGGCTGTGCCGTAGGGCGGCCATACTGGCCGTGCGCCACCACCCTCTGGAGTGGCCAGGCGGGAAGCACGTCGTTGTCGTCCAGACCAAGATGTCATGTTGCGGGTGAGGAAGCCGAGGCGCTGGGAGCGGAAGGCTCATCAGGGACAGCCAGCTTGCCAAGCCGCAGGTGCTCTTGGTGCCAGAATCCGTATTCTTTCTTTCTCTCCAGCATCTCCCGGCAGAGGGGACTTTCTCAGGAACCCTTCTGCTTATAGCTTGAATTTTTCTCACCACCTGTAGGACATTCAGCAACAATAATTCTATTTTTGAAAGCTATACATGAATAAAATGAACGCTTTTCACCTACTGAGAACAAATTTCAGGACTCATCCACTTAAGCTCTTTTACATAGCTAAACTGAAATTCAAAAAGGAATTTTTTCTCCTAAATATCTATGCCTTGAATAGAAAGCGTCTTTGATATGTTTGGATAAGAAATAATGAAATGAAGACATAGTGTACTAATTTCATACCTCAGGGACTACGAAAAAGAACACACTAATTTAATCTTATATTTGTAAACTAAAAAAGTAGATTTAAATTATGCTTCCCTAAGTGGTTTCTGTTTAGGTACATATGTCCTCTATATATATAAGAATGTATGTGTGTGTGTGACATGTTAGTTTTCTTACACACACATACCATGTTCTCCTCTTACCTGGTGTGGGGAGAGGGGAGACAGACCCCTGAAGGGACAGCTACAGGAGAAGACACAGGAAACAGGGAGGGGTCAGGAGATGGGAGGGAGGAGAGGAGTGAGGAACCTGAGAGGGCCGACTGTCTCCATAATGGCACCCTCCTGGGAGGTGGCAGTTCGCTCTTAGTGAATGCAGCTTTGTCTAGCTCCAGTAGAAATGCTCTCAAGAGCTATTGTTTCTGAATGTTTGGAAGCAATGTCAAAGCTTGCCTGCTCTTTTGATAAGTAAATAAAGTCTTTGGCTCAAACCAAAGAACAGCTAATCAGATTCTGGTAGGGATTTAGCTGTGAATATAATTGGAAATTAGTTGTTCTGGCTGGACCCATAGTCTCAGTCTGCTTGGTGGAAGAATTCCAGGCCCCCATGTGAGCTCCACGTTGAAGGAATTTACTGCCATTTTCCAAGTGCTAGTACTAGGAAGGTTGTAGGACCGGTGGGTTAAAGATATTTTGAGCTTACTGTCTCACAGACAGGAGTCTCATCTTCAAGCAAGCCTAGGAGAAAAAAGAATTCAAATTAAATGCAAAAATAGTGGAAAGGGCACACGCATTTTCTCATATGCATGCCCACTGCCTTGCATTGTTCTTGGGATCTTTTTTCCCGTGCTTCTCCATGGTTCCCATCTTTTTTTCTGCCCTGGTGCACTCGAGTAATGTGGTTTTCACAGAGGCCGTTCTGCGAACCTCCCCTGTCTCCCTGCAGGACTCTCCAGGGAGATGTAGACAGTCTGCCCCCACTGGCCCGCCTCGCCTTTACTGTCACTCCACACTGGTTGCGGTGTGATGTAACTTCCTAGGATGGTTCTTCTCTCTGACACCCATTGAGAAGCTCATGGATCTTGAACACCTAGTTTTGAGTGGTGTCTGATGAGTGTCTTACCCTTCAGTTAGCTTCTTTGTGCAGCTGTCCAATAGTACTTTCTGTGATGACAGAATTATTCTCTACCTAATGTTGTCCAGGATGGTGCCACAGCCACAGGTGGCTGTCGACTCTTGGAGTGTAGACATATGGGAGAAGTAGGGGACTTGCTGGCAAAAATAGGAGGACAGAGCTTTAATAAATGGTATTGCTTTTTAAAAAAATTGTTATGAGTTTTAATTTATTGATTTATTTTTAGTTCTTTTGTAGAAGTGAGACTTGGTTCACATACATGGGCGTAATTGTACTTGTCTTCCTTTTCCTGGCCTCATTTTGATTGATGACTCCATATTGATTAAAGTGTTATCTGTAGGTCTCCTAACAAATGATTCTTCTCTCCTCCCTCCCCCTTCCTGTCTTTCAGATATAGAGATAGAGATGTATTTATATCTATGTGTCAGCTTTATTGCGATACAGTTCACATGCCATGCAACTCAAACATTAAAGCGTACAATTTAATAGCTTTTAGTGTGTTCACAGAACTGTGGAACCATCATCACAATCTATTTTAGAGCATCCCATCACCCCAAAAAGAAGCCCCATACCCATTAGCAGCCGCTCCCCAGTTCTTTCCGACCTCCTCTCACCAGCCTTACCTAATTATCATTCTGCTTTCTGTCTCTGTGGGTTTGCCTGTTGTGAGCATCTCATGTGAGCGGAATCGTGTAATACGTAGCTCTTTGGGGCTGGCTTCTTTCATGGAGCAGCATGTTCTCAAGGCTCAGCCATGCTTTAGCATGTGTCAGGCCTTCATTTCTTCTTATTGCCAGCTAATATTTCACTGTATGGTTACATCACATCTTATTCACTCATCAGTTGACGGACATTGGGGAATATCCACTTTTTTGCTGTTATTAATAATACAGCCATGAATATTTATGCACAAGTTTGTGTGTGAACATATATTTTCACTTCTCTTGGGTATATGTCTAAGGAGTGGAATTATTAAACGATATGGTAATTCTATGTTTAATGTTTTGAGAAACTGCCAGACTTTTTTCAAAGTGGGTGCACCATTTCACACTCCTTTCAGGAGTGCATGAGGGTTCCAGTTCTCCACGTCCTTATCAACACTTGTTGTTGTCTGTCCTTTTTATTCCAACCATGCTAGTGGGTGCGAATTGATACCTCATTGTGGTTTTGATCTGCGTTTCCCTAATGGCCAATCATGGGAGAATCTTTCCATGTGTTTATTGGCCATTAGTCCATCTTCTTTGGAGGGTTGTCTGTTTAGATCCTTAGCCCATTTTTAAAAATTGATTTGTCTTCCTTTCTGTTCTTTTCATTTGACTTGGGCAGGATGCTGATATGCTAACTGGTGATGAGCAAGTATGGAAAGAAGTTCAAGAATCCTTGAAAAAAATTGAAGAACTGAAGGCACATTGGAGTATCCTTTCCACCCGCGGATTAAGCTGTACTGTTGCGGCCGCCCCCTTTTGGCTGGAGCCTGGTGTTAATGAAGACAAGGCCGGGGCTCGATCTCTGCAGGGGCCTCCGTCCTGTTCCACGGCCCAGTGATAGTAGGGCAGTGCGTGGCTGTCTCTTTCTATGTGGAAGGCAATGGGTTTCTGGTTATGGGTTCCATAACCTGCATCTAGGAAAGAATAGCTGAGAATCCTTGCATTTCAGTGTCATCGACCCTCAGATCTAGAAGCTTCATGTTAAATCCACCACGATTACAATGGCGGTGGGAGTTGCTGTGCAGTAAATATTCTCAGCATGAATAGTAAGGGCCGTGAGTGAGTGGGTCAAAGTTCCATGTAAGGACAAATCACTCATGATGGAAGCCACCTGAGAAAGCCCCACCAGTGTCATACTGTGCAGGAGGTACCTGAATCAGGGACAGGATTTATAGAGGCAGAGGCTGAGGAGGGGTCACTTCCTGTAGAGAAGGTTACTTGAGCAAAAATGTGACAAGGGGAAGCCACAAGGCAAGAAGAAAGAGACCAAGGCCAATGGCAGAGATTACAGAAGGTCGTTCAGTCGCCTTAGGTAAGCGGTATCCCAGGCACAAAAAAATCTGCAAGCGAAGTTTCTAATCTACAGACAATGTTCTTTAAAGAATTGTAAAAGACAGGAGAGGCAGTTAGACAAATAAGTAATTTCTGAAATCTGTAGCCTGGTAAAGTTTTTTGGGGTTTTGGGTGTGTGCGTGTGTAACTAGAATTGTTACTAAAAGATGCAAAAGGAAGCTGTGATCACCAGGGTGCCGCTTTGGTTCACTCAGAGCAAGTGAGCCCATAGAATCATGGCTTTCTTTGGTAAAGTCTATAGATTTCAGAAAGAGTTTTGAAAAGAAAGAAAGAAAAACAAAACAGGGCAAGGAGTTTTTGCTAGATGCTAGCGTGACCAGACGTCTCACCAAATGGTTGAATAGCTACACTGAAAAAGTGATGCTGATTCGATCACTGTCACTCTGAGTGCTTTGTCCCCACCTTAGACCTCTCCCACCTTTGAGTCTGTACCTTGGATAAAGATGCAGAGCGCAGGCTCTTCAAACTCCCAAAGGGTGTGGGAGGGGAGGGTCGATGATAGAATCAAGAGCTCAGAAGATCCCTGAAGGCTTGAAATAATTCCTGAGTCCAAAAAGGTGAAATTCAGCACACGTGTATATGAAAACTTCTTTTTGCATAAAAAAGTACAACTGTACTTTGTATAAATATATACAAAGATCAGCAGCAGAGCAGGGGAAAGAATTTTAGGGTTTCCATAAACACCAAATTCTAATAAAATTTAAGAGTATAATTTAACCCTCCCCTTACCCCCCTAATAAAAGGTCCCTATGATCTTGGGCCACATTAATAGAAATAGAGAATAGAAAATGAGAAAGGTAATAGTATTAGTCTTATCATGTCTGGATTTTTTTTATTCAGTTTGGAGTAAGACATATTAAGAGTCATATAGAAAAATTAAAATACATTTTGAGGAGTGGAGCCAGATCAGAATGGAATTTGCCACCCTGACTATTGACAGGGTTGGGGTGTTGGGCAAACGGCCAAGTCTGGGAGCAAGAGCCGCTCTTGGGCTTGGCGAGCTCTTGCACGGCGGATAGAGAGACTTGTTCTGTGTGGCCCAGCAGTAGAGTCGGGGCCCGTGGGTGACCCAGCAACGTTTAATCTCGACTGGACAGGACTTTGCTGAACACTGACTCTGCACCAGGGGCTGGCCAGTTAGTAAAGATGGAAATTAATACATATTTTGGTAAAGTGCAGACATAGTTCATTTTATTGCACTTCGCTCTATTATGCTTCATTGATGTTGCATATTTTACATAACTGAAGGTGAGACCTTCCACCAGCCAAAAGAGTACGACCCCCTTGGTTGTGGTGGTCTGGAACCACACCCTCACTCTCTCCCAGGTCTGCCTGCATATATTTCAGGGGCATCAGAGTCAAAGTAGTCAACTTGGGGAGGTTAAAGCAGGTTTCTCAGAGGAAGCAGCAACTGAGTTGTGACCAGAAGGAGTATTTGGAGTTCACCAGGCAGCACAGTGAGGAAGGTGTACCGTTAGAGGGCGTTACCTGTGCAGATGCACATAACGTGCAGTAGCATGCTGTCGAGAAACTACCAGTCGTTCAGTCTGGGGGGTGGTGGAGGGGGAAACATCGCGAGGCCTTCAGTGCCATGCACAGGACTTCATAGGTGAAGGGGGAGTGTGGGAGGATTTTTAAGCAATAGAGTGAGATGATTAGGTGAGCAAAAGCTGGGTTGTCCGGCAGTCTTTGACTCAAGTTGCTGATTAATTCCCGAGTGAATTCACTTTGGTCCCCTTTCTCTTTTCCCCCAGTCCTCTTCTGGTCATTTAAGTTTTCAGGAAAAAAGGCATCTGTTCTGTCCGCCGATAGCCTGTTCCCTTCAGGCGGGCTCTCCCGCTCTGCTGAGGCCCAGGGCTCACCTCCCCGCGGGGACAGAGTGAGTTGAAGTAAACAGCAAGCAAATGCCAGTAACTCAATTTTTGAGCAAACACACGTTGACATTGGCTTGGGGGGAAAGCCTCTTAGTTAAAATTCTTCCATTTTTTGGCTCGCTGGGGTGTTTTGCAGGGAAGGTTCCCCTTGTTTGCCAGGGGGCAGTTGCCAGTGTTGCGAAGGGAAGCTGGCATGCGGCCCCTTCCAGCTGGCCGGGGGATGAAGCAGATGTATCCCTATCAGGGGCTGCAGAATGTCTCATCTGGCTTTTACTTCCAAGGCTTGTCAACTTCAACCCTCTTTCAAATGAGCGGGAGCACACATAAATGAATAGGCAGATACGAACGGAGGTCAAACACCACGACGTTCAAATAGCATGCAGTCTTGCCACAGAAAAAAGTCTAGCCTTGTGTGAGCGGCGGTCATTTCCCCTGACGGTTCGTCAGATGTGTAATCCTGGAATGAAAAACCAGAGGTTAGCCCAGCAGTCTGTCATAAAATCACATCCCCACAGATACTGCTTCCCCCAACCTCTGGGAGATGCATCGAGCGAATTTTAAATATACATGGCACAAAAGATGGACACAAAAGAAAGTCACCGACTCACTTTTCTTCAGTAAGTGTACCTCTCCTGAGGCCAGAGCCAACTCCTCAGAGACACAACTCATTCTAAAATCATAGAGTGTGACGTATGAGAAATGGGATTCAAGGCCCTTAACCGTCTGTGGTGGGGCCTGAAATCCTGACCGAGGAAGGCATGCCTTTGGGGTCAGGTATCATGTCTCCAGGAGACCCCCATGGAAAGGGAAATAGATTTCCTGTGAGGGTTAGTAGGGACATGACTTGAGGGGTTTATCGAAAATGTTTGCTAATGTCTTGGAAAGCAGTGTCCTGGAGCCTGGACGCTAGGGGAGGCAGATTTCACCGGAGGAGGGATGAAGGAGCCTCGAAGCACCCTCTGTTCAGGGCTGTGTCAGGACCCGGAGGAAGAGACTTTGAGTTGGGGATTAGGGGCACAGGAGAGCACTGGACAGTGAAGAGACTGGGTTTTATGGGGGTGAGGGAGGGCTGCGGGCGGGTGGGTGGATGAAGTTCAATCAAACTCAGTCCACTGAATCGTTTTCCTTAAGCCTCGTCACTCTCAGAGGCTCAGTAAAGGAAGGAGAAAGGCTCTCATTTTGGGGTAGTGTATATTTTTTTAATCTCACTAAATATTTTCCCACCGTCGCCCTGGCTCCCAGAATTTTGCCTGGTTCACAGTAGAACACATAAAGAATATTTTTAATTTTACACACAGTATTTTATTTACCTTTTACAGTGACATTAAACATTTTTATTTCTGGCCTACCTCAGAGCACTTAGAGGGCTTGCTTGGAACCTCAAGTTGAGCAAATGCAAAACCAACTTGGATTTAAATCCAGCTTTCTGTGACATCTGAAATCTGCAAACCTTTCATTGTAGAGGAATTCCAGCATCTGAATGCAGATGACTTTGCAGTGACACAGGTGGAAGGTGGGGGTGGGGTGGAAGGAGGGCCTGACCCCTCCCAGTATCCTTCTTGGCCTCCAAGCCCACCTAGCAAAGCGCAGAAAAGAAATCACACAAGGTCCTCGAGTGCCAGCAGCCTTGATTCAGCTCTGCTTGCGGGGTAATTCATTTCAGAGGGATTCAAGGCAGGCTCCATGCACCATGTCCCCAGTCCCCTGTCTGTCTCCATAAGAGGACAAGTTACAGTGGTCTCAAAAAGCGAGGTCACCCCAAGGCCCATGAGAGCAAGTTCCAGTTAATCAGATAGAGTTGCTCAGAAGTAGGTATTGGGTTTTCTCTCCATGCTTTTGAAAGCATTGTTACCCCCTGCTCATGATGGCGTTTAAAGAGAATACATTTAGGAACATGAAGAAGGAATGATTCTTTGGAAATCTTAACCCCGCCAAGGACCTGCCTGGTTGGAAGATGGTTTGTTGACGTAAACAGAATTTACTTCTCGGGGATGCCACTCACATGTTTTTGTCTCTCAGGTGTTTTCAGGCAGCTCCTCTGCACAAAATCATGTGTCTCCCTTCCCACCTGTGTCTGGGAGCTCGTGAGCCTTCTGGGGAATCTTCCGTTACATTCATTTTTTTCTTGGTGAAGACAACACATCCTTAACTAAGGTCAATAACAGAGTGGGACCAGGTCCTGGCCATGTGCCAGGCGATCATAAGCAGCAATGCCGAACGGCTTCCCGATATCAACGTCTACCAGCTGAAGGTGCTTGACTGCGCCATGGACGCCTGCATCCACCTGGGGCTGCTGGAGGAGGCGCTGTTCTACGGCCTTCGGACCATGGAGCCGTACCGGTACGTCCCGAGCGGAGGGCCCGGTGGAGGCTGTGGTGCCTTGACTTGGGGCAGAGGATGGGCATCGCGAAGCCATTCCGATTACTACTTTCTGTTGCGTGTCCTGCCCGCTTCTCAGCCTGCCAAGCCGGACTTTGTCCTAGTTGCTCCTTCGTGGGGTTGTTTATGCGGTTCTTCATTGCTGGTCAAGTCCCTCCCGTGGGCCTGGCACTGTGGGTCTGCGGAAACCAGGCGATGCAGTTGCGATGGGGGGCTGGTGGTTACACTGTGGGCTGCTGCTTACGGTGGCAGAAGCAGGCACAGTGATCCAGGGGAGCCAGAGAGGAGCAGACGTGGCTCGGGGGCTGTGTCAATGACCTCTGCTGACCCGGGTGAGGCGAGGCAGCCTGGTGTGGGGCCCTCGGCCTGGCTGACAGTAATGATGGTGTCTTCCGTTTGTCAGGGCTTTGTGATTCCCAGGGTGTCTTCACTTAAGTCCTTTCACCTCACGACCACCTTAGACCCAAGCAGGAGAGCAGGGAGACAGCCTGCTCTACGCGGCATTGAGTCAGGTGACAGAACTGCTGGCAGTTTGTCGTCTCTTATCTAACCTCAGCTCCTTCAGACCAGTGGATGTCTTGCCCCTAGATGTTCTGTGAACTCAGAGGAGCTTTGGAAGTGCAGAAGCCTGGTGCTGAGAGTGTGGTGCTAGTGGGTGTGGGACCCTGGTGTACAGTGAGCTGAGAACGTGTTTGGAAGTCCCGACAGATCAGTCCGAGGAAGAGGGCAGAGACATATGTACTATCGTCCGAGGTTGGAATGACCATCTCCAGCGCAGAGCAAGGTCATTCACTGCTCAGAAGGTGCCCCCACCGCATCTGGGATCTGGGGAGTTTGTGGGAGGTCCCCAGAGAGCAGGGGACCCCTTTTGGGCATCTTGGAACACCATGCCAGCGCGATGTCAGCCCCGAGGGGCTAAGCAGTGGGAGAATCCAGGTCTAAGTCTGCACAGTGTGGGACAGGCGGGGGGAGTGGGCCTGAGAGCAGGGGCTGGGTGCGGGGGGCAGAGTCCAGGCTCTTGCCCCTCCCCGCGTGTGAGGAAGGGCCTCAGGAGATGACTGAGAAGGGGAGGTTACCAGGATCAATGTGATAGGGACAGAAGCCTCTGGGATATCAGTCCAGGCAAAGCAGTCAGGAAGCCAGGCCCGGGCCGGGAGTGCGGTCCAGGCAGAGAAAACCAGAGGCCGGCAGCGACCCCGCCCGCCAGGTGGATGGCAGGGCCTTGCAGGCCAGCCATGGCACCGGGGCGGCCCGAGGGTGTTTTCAGAGCTTCCATAGGCGGCTTCTTCCACTGCCTTGTGGTTGAGCAGCTTTGGAACCCAGACTGTGAGTCAGCTTTCATCAGGCTTGTAAGAGATTGCCTCAGGGCCAAGACTGTAGACTTTCCCATGATCCTGAAGTGTGTATTCAATATGATGAATCTTGTGGGTTTTCAGAAAATATGAATTGAACGCAAAGAGATAAGACTTCATGCTCCGAGCCTTTGTGTTGCAATGAGAGGCAGGCGGGGGATGGTTGGCGTTACCTCTCTGAACTCCAGCGCTAGGTCCCAGGAAGCCGGGCCCTTGGCTGCTGGGTGAGGGGGAGCTCCAGCCAGGAGATGCAGACTGAGAAATCGGGGGTACCTGCAGGCCCCCGCTCCAGCAGTGCCGCCCCTGCCTGCCCCGGCCTCCCCGCCCTTGAACAGCCAGGCTGCCTCGGAGCCCGCAAGCGTCGTGTTGGTCCGCCGCTTCACAGGGAAGGCCACACACCTTCGCGGGCACTTACTCTGCACATGGTTTTGATCCTCTCTTCCCCACGCCTACCAGGGAAGGCTTCTTCGAAGAACTCACTTATCCCTTGACTAAATGGATGTTTTACTGAATTAACCTTGAGTCAAATGCTGGTGTTTGGCAGGTCACAGTCCCTCTGTACATGAACCCTCTCTTCTGACACTGGCTGACAAGCCTCCAAGCCTCCCTTGTTGCTCGTCCCTGGAGCATGTCACGAAGGGACTCTGCGGTGTTTCAGGAAATCCAGTCTGCACTGACCTGCTTTGCATGAGCAACACCTGCGTCGTTTGCTTGCCGAGGTGTAGTAGAGCTGAGGCCTGTAAGTAATCCAGAACCAACAAAGTGGAGAGAAAGGAAGAGGGCGTCCTTTAGCCAAGGACATGGGCAGTTAGTTAGGCACGAGTCACCGAGGGGAGACTGGATGCCACCTGCCCTAACTGTTTGCAATGTTAATATACTCTTTGCAACAACCAGACGGAGGTCAGGTGTCTAGTGAGGATTTTGTCACTCCTGATCTTGGCTAATTTTAATTGCTGACCTTAGAGGAGAAAGCGCCCATGTTCCATTTTTGCCCAAATCACCACGTTGCCTTCAGCTCGCTCCCTACTCCTAGGTCATTCAGAACTTTTACTCAGTAGAAGCTCTTTTTATGATGCGACACTGTATTAAGTTCTTTATGTTTCATAAAGCAAGTCGAGATGAACTCGCACACAACAGAGTTTGTTGTCCTTGGTTCAGAGTGTCCCTCTGAGGGCGTCTGTGTGCGCATCCGTGATCACACATGCTTAGTCTCCGTTCCTCGGTCTTTTAAATGTCAAGCAGAGTGAAAGAAATTTAAAAGTATTTTATACATTTTGTTAAAAAATTTAATTCAGTCATATCTTAACCATAAGATGAATTGGGTTCTAAAAGTTAGTTAGCCAGTTGGTAGTTCCAAACTTGGAAAGCATTTTCCAATTGAAGAAGGTGTTACAGGTTATGGTGAGGTTGCCCAACTAGCCCCTCATATCACAGAGGTGCGCCTTACATTTGAAAGAGAAAGAAGTTCATAAACAAAATTGAACATAGGTTTAAAATTGCTGTAAATTATGTCAAGTACAAATTAAACTTGATTTTCTTTAGGAACCAGAGAGCAATAGGGAAATACAGGGGATTTTTAAGGCTTCGAAGGAGGACTTTCAGTATATCCCCACCTGTCTGTTAACTTAATTTCTGTTGTAAGAAAGGACATTTTCACAAAGAACATGAAGGTAAAAGTCATGCACACCGTTCAGACTTTTGTTGCACGCCCCAGAGATCACCGTGGTGAGTTTCTCCCCCACACGTCAGTGTACACGCGCGCTCTCCCGTTCCTCGCACACTCCCGTGCTCTCGCGGTGCCTCCACTCTTTTTCAGTCTGTTTGCCCAGGTGTCCTCACCTCTCAAGGCCTCTCCTTTTCCCTCTCGCTCAACTCTTTGTGCTTGAAACTCTTCCCATGGGCTCTTCCACTTTTTCCTCCCTTCCTTTTTTTCTCTCTTGCCTCCCTCCTCCTGTCTGCCCCGGGGAGAGACTCCCAGTCTTGATCCGCTCAATTTGCCTGTTGAGGTGGTGGATGAGGAAGGGGAGGGCGAGACGGAGAGAAGGGAAGGAGAAACCGAACCTCTCCTGGGTAGTCAGAGAGGAAAAAGTAGGATCCCTTTATATCTCCTGTTCACCACTCGCATTTCTCATCTTACAGCGAGGTGTGGACATCCGCCCAGGTCTGCTCCTGAACGTCTGCCTTATTCTTTGTGACGGAGGCACGGTGTCCTACCTTATGAATGTCCCCTCATGCATAGATCAGTCCCCTGTTGTTTCCATGTGTCATGCTTGTGTCAGACAGCATTATGACTGACATCCACACAGACATGTGTTTGTGTACTGATGTGACTGAATGGGTAGGGTAAAACCATATGATAAATTTCTAAATGCTGACTTGCCTGCATCGAGAGTTATGTTCATTTTAAATGCGGATAACTGCCCCCGAATTGTGTGCCTCACCCACCAGTGTCTCTCTTTTCTCAAGAGAATTGAGACCGGATGACTTGATTTTTTATTATACCTGATCCAAGTTCCCTTCGGGCTAGTTAGGACCTTCTCCTTTCCCTTGACCAAAGCCTGCCCCTGTGGAGTGAGATTTGCTGGTACTGATTTTGTGGCCCACAAGTCGTGTTTTTGTGAGAGGGAGAATGACATTCCTGCGAGTCACCTGGGAAAGAGGTGGAAGAATAAGATGGAATTAACCGAGTGTGGGCGTGAGCATGGCACTGCTATGATGGAGACGGAGAGGGCTGTGAAATCCCCCTCGAGGAGGAGAAAGCTGAAAAGAGTGAGGTTTCAGCTTAGTTTTCTGTGCTTTGTTGTCAGGAAAAAAATGGTGGAAAGAATCGAAGGGAAACGCAGCTGGTGGATTGTGTACATGACATGTTTACCAGTCAGGTGTTTGTAGCTCAGAGGTTGCCAGTAATTACATAGAAGCCATGTCAGTTTTCATTTCACCAGTAATTTTTAAACTTTTCCCTCGGGAGCTTTGGCGGAGAAGTTGATAAAATGTAAGGTTTCATCACTAGAGTATCTTCCACGACAGTTTTCAAGCTGGCTTCTCTCCTGAAGACGCACAGTCGCTCTTTGGGGGGATTTTGTCATCCATCAACATGACGGCCTAGGGCGGGAGCCAGCAGAGCTCACAGGTGCACGTCCCACTGGCGGGGCCCGGAAGGGGGATGGGTGCCACACCCACCCAACACCGACCTGGGCCTGCCTTCGCTGTCCCGTCAGCTCTCTGTGTCACACACGTGCTCGGTTGCTCATGTCAGCATACCTGTCGGGGAAGCTCCTTCCTGGAGGTGAGGCTCCTTGGCTCTTGACCCTGGTGCGGCACTTGCCACAGATACAAGGGCTCAGAGAGTCTGACCCAGGGAAGAAATCAGGGTCCTTCTCCCGGGGGGCGGGGGGAACTGAATATCTGCATCCCATCCCATGCTCTGTTCACTTACCTCACTGGCCATCTGTCTTCCCTGGTGTGCCTTATGGAGTTATTGCCCGCAGTGAATGAACTACTGTTTTAGTCTCTGCTCACCAAGTACACAATAATCCCTTAGCCATGGAATTATTTTTTTCACACTGTAATTTTCAGTTAAAATATCTAGTATCTCAGCCCCTCTACAGATTTTGAGCCGTGTGTGTGTGTATGTATGTGTGTGTGTGTATGTGTAAAATGCTGAGTCACCTAATATATCTAAACAGGGTCTCTCCTTCTGTACAATTAATTTTAGTCATCACTCGAGTCTTGACACTGGGAGGTGGCCACCCTCATGGCACTAGGGTAAGGGGCCCACCAAGGCCCTAACACTTTTAATTTAACCTGTTTGCTATCAGGCCTTTTAATTTAATTCTGAAGGACTCTCTAAGCTCAGAATCTAGAGCTGCAGCAAAAGGAAACAAGGGGAAGGGGAAGGAGGAAGAAGAGGAGAAAGAGAAGTTGACGATAGTGACCGCGACTGCAGTTTAGTTGCTCCGTGTTTATTAAGCCACTGGCTTGAGCTCACACCAAATCGTGTTTTACAGGCATGGACAGCCTGGAGCTAGTCCGAGGCTTTGGTGGGGGGTAAAGGAGAGCATTGCGAGCCATTTCTCTGATGGCACTTTCAGGGGGAAGCATAGAAATGAAAATCCTCCTCCGGGGATCTGCTCCTCTTCCCGTTATCCCACACCACCATCCTGGAGATGCCACCTGTGCTTTTGGGTAAGGACATACTCACTGGCCAGTGTGCTGGGTGGTTTCAACCTGAACCCACCAGAGTTGCATGAGAATGACCCAGGCGTGTGGCCCTAGCTCTGGCAGAGACGTGAAGGACAACCTGTGACAGGGAATGAGGCTTTAGGAAATCAGGTGCTGCAGGAACCTCAGGCTCATCAGTGTGGTGGCCCTTTAGTTAGGCTCTGGCTCGTAGGGGATGGGCCAGGATATCATCCCAACGGCCACGGGCCTCCCCGTCTTCCACACTGGATGGACAGCTCTCTGTGTGGCCTCCTGCAGGCACAGAGCCCTGGGTCCTATGAATGGGAGCGTCTCAAGCTTCTAATTCAGGCCCTTTTTTCAACAAAAGTATTTATGGAGACGCCCTATGTGGACAGTAGTAAATAAATATTGGTGAACAAAACAGATGGGACAAAACAAATGAAGTCCTAGCTCTGGTGGACAGTTCTCAATGGCAGCTCAGTGTGACCTCAGGGCCTCTCCAGAAATCCAGGCATTTGTGAACCTGAGGAGGGGTCCTCGGGCCGGCCCAGGCCTGGCCGATAGCAGGCAGGTTTAATAGTGCTGGCGCAGGCGGCCTTTCACTGGCTCAGGTACTAACACCTCTTGGGGTTCACGGGTTGATCTCGAGGTTCCATTCATCATCCTGCTGCCTTGGAGCCTCACGTAGAGGAGTTGCCGTCTCTGGCTTCCCGAAGTTCTTCCCACAGCGTTCATAAAGCTAAAGTCCCTATTTAGCTCTTCTGTGTCATCCTCTGACCATAATCTATTTCCTCACAGTGCCGGAGGCTGGAAATCTGAGACCGAGGTGCCAATAAATTTGGTTTCTTCTGAGGCCTCCGTCCCTGGCTTGCAGACGGGCCACTGCCACCCTCTTGGGCCCTCACATGGTTTTTCCTTCATGCACATGCAGCTCTGTGTATCCATACTTCTTCTTATAAGGACACCCATCATATTCATTAGGGCCCACCCTTAGGACCTCATTTAACTTAATTACCTCATTAAAGGCCCTATCTCTAGAAACAGTCATATTCTTAGGTACTGGGGGTTAAGGCGTTAACACATGAATTTTGGAGGGGCACAGTTCAGCCCGCAACAGTGGCTGTGTCCAACCCAGCCACTGCCCCTGGTTCTTCATACCTACAGACCACCAGTCCCGGGGACCAGTCCCCGGTGCTTATTTTTCATGAGTTTGGACTCGGTGGAAGTCAGCGCCTGGCTTGGGATTTCTTGCTCTCAGGGCTGCCACGCCAGCTCAGGGGCCTAAGCCTCGAGGTTCCCCTTCTGGCTGTGGCGCGCTTCATGGGATGTGGTCACCCTTACATGTAAATGATACTGTCCTTGTGGTGGTAACATCTTTGAAGGAACCCGTGTCTACAGCACTTCCATCCAGCTCATTTGACCAAAAAATGAATCCTGCCTCCAGGCGCAGCCTAGCCATCCAGCTGCCAGCTGTGGCCACCTCCTTGGGTTTGCGTTCAGAAAAACATTTTTAAGTGCCCCTCCAGATTCATACTCGCTTTCTACTAGGAAGTACATGGGCTAACAGGCCTGGCAAGGAGGTCCCAGATCAGCTCCATTGCCCGTGGCCATGCTGTCAGACTTGACTTCTTGCTGGATTTGGATCCTCCAGTCATTGGGAGGCCTCAGACCTTGACCTTTATTTTAAATCAGCGTGTGAGCTGCCTGTCTGACATCGCATTTTTCCCTTTGTCCTTGACGAAAGCTTTGCTCCTTCCCAGTCTCCAAGCCCCACCATCAACATGCAAGCTTCTGGTCAAGGACCATGTTCTGTGAGAGGTGCTGGCCTCCCCGTGGCTGCACTTACTCTGCCACTGGAAAGGTTGAGACCAGAGGAGAAACCACTGGAATCTGCCCGCCACCTTCAGAGAACTCCTTAGTTAAAGCTTTTCTCCATCTGCAGCCATTACCCAGCCCACGTACGCGCATGCTCCGTGAAAGGCTTCCTTCGCCTCCCTCTGATGTTTCAGGTGCTGAAGCCAGGACCTGCCTCCAAGTTCCAGTTGTTTTCCTGCCTGGGCCTTGGCAGTCTGTCATTCTGGCTCCTTCACTTTCCCTCTTCTGATGCAAAGCTCCTGTTTCCCATTCTTACCAGGAACAAGGATACCAATACCCTTGTGCCCCGAAACCCCACAGCCATGCAGCAACCCCATTCATTCCAACCCCTACACCTACCTTAACTCCTGAGATGCCAGGCCAGGCCACAGGAAATACCTTTCCTCCCCTGCATTTGCCTGGCTTTCATTAAACAACCTCCCTGTGAGCGAGATGAAAGCCACACTCCACCCTGGGGCTAGGTCAGCTGCACGGGAAAACATTCAGTCTTCTCCGCTCACCAGTGTATATGAGCAATGTATACATTCTGAGAAATGGTCTTTAGTCTTCCCATTTATGCAAGCATTTCCAGAATATAAGCATTTCTCATCGTGGTTCAATTTTTTTTTTTTTTTAACTTTCACAAGCCATCTCTGAGCACTTTTGACATTCCCGACAGAAAACCTCCAGTTTCTTATTACAACAAATTGTACCCCAAGCAGCTGGATATCAAATCCTAGGGAATCTTTTGGGATGCATTGAATTCCTCCTGTTGAATCAATCTCTTGCTTGGCTGCCCCTGCAGCTGCGTAACTGCTATCTCTTTAGCTTTTCCTCAGCGCTAGAAAGAAAAACTAAAAAAGAAAAAGAAAAAACACATCTCCCTCTATAGAGAGCCCACAGAAAATCAGGCAGACCTGAGGAGTGCTGGGTTCAACCTTGAAAGGCTCAAAAAGGACTGATTAAAACCTATTTTAATTGTTTGTAAAGTTTAATTTCTTAAATCACATGTTTTATGATTTTAAAAAAATGGTCAGCGCACTCACATGCATTTATCTGTGTATTTTGAGTGGATTCCATACTGAGTTTTCAGCAGTTCTCCAAGGGTAGATGAATGGACCTTCAGTTAAATTGCACAAAGAATACTGATTTGCCAAACCTCATAAATTTGATCACTTACAGAGAATGGCGGTAGCATCTGTAAGGAACAGTAAGAGGTCCTTAAAAGAAATGAAAGATGGAGTGTAAATGGCCCCCAAAATGATCGCTCCCAGTTTTTCAGTGCAAAATAATATATATTCTTTGGGCTAGGTAGTACAAAGCCCTTGAGCTGGTGAGAGTGTGCTGGCTGGAAAAAGTGTGTGATATATAGATAAGTTTGAGGGAAGTGGCCCAGCGGGTGCTAGGAGACTGAGGTGCAGGAGCCCAGTGGGCTGCTGTCATTGAACAGGCATCTGGGCGTGGTAGTGGGGAGTGGGCGCAGGCCACCTGCAGAGCGAAAGGGTGATGGGAGTAGCTCTTACCGCACAAAGGGCACCCATCATGCTGTCACACTGCCCTTCAGAATTAAAGAGGAACAGGTCCGCTCTCAGTGGTGATGGGAAATGTCGCCACATTGGCCTCCCAAAGTAAGACAAATCGAGTCTAGCAGTTGTAAAAGCGTCCACCAGCTATTTGTCAGCGTCGTCTTTCTAGAGGAATGGGTGAAAGGACTGGAAGGACTCTCCTCCACCTTTCAACTGTCTTAAACGGAAAAGCAATCGCTGTCATTTATTAAGAGCCTACTGTGGACCCAGCGACTTGCTCGTCCTTCCAAAGCTCACGGCCACAGCGAGGAGGGAGTTAGCGTGTTTGTCTCCACAGGAGGAGGCTGAGGATGAGACTGCGTCTTCCCCCCCTATGGCAGAGCTAGGGTTCAAAGTCAAGCCTCAGGTTCATTTATATTTTGTTATAATTTTTTTTAAAAGGAATTCGTGCTAGCTTTACTGGGTTATAAAGGTGTAGAGTCAGGGGTGTCCAACCTTTTGGTGCCTCTGCGCCACACTGGAAGAAGAGTTGTCTTGGGCCACACGTTAAATCCATTGTGACATGTAATCACACACACAAAAAAATCTCATCATGTTTTAAGTAATTTACGATTTTGTGTTGGGCTGCATTCATAGCCATCCTGGGCCGCATGGGCCCATGGGCTGCAGGTTGGACGCCCCGGGATGCTTCCTACACTGGAGGGCTGAGTGCTCATTACAGCCACACCACCCTGCCTTCCTGCCACGTGAATCTGTTAACGTTCTTTTTGTTACACGGGACAGAAATCCAACTCAGACCACCTGAGCACAAGGGGAGTTTGCTGCCCACGTAACTGTGCAGCCGGGGCAGACAGGGTGTGATAGAATGGAGGGATACTATCTGGGTCACCTTGAAACCCCTTGTTGTCTCTCTACCTCTCAGTCTTTTTCTCCCCACCCTCACCCCACCCCGATCTGTTTCTCCCAGGTCTGCTCATTCCTCTGCGTGGTCACCATCCTTTCCCACACAGAGGGTCTTCCCCACAGTGGGGCAGAGGATGCCTTCCTGCAGCCCCCATGTCCACAGTTCTCTATCTCTGTGACAAAAGAGAAGGTTCTGTTCCCGCCAACTCCCCATTTGAGAATATGTACTTTAGATGAACTTCTTTGGCTTCTTTGGGTTTCATGTCCACTCCTGCCTGCACCAGGGGAGATGACATGCTAGGAGCCCCAGCAGAAACACAGGTTTGGAACAGGACAGAAGTTGGAGGAGGGGTGGGTACTGGACCAACCAGTCAAGCCTAAAGACTGATAAATGAAAGACTGTGACATGGGAGAGGAAGAATCGGCACCTCTGTACCATCAGAGTTATGCGTTAGGACTGAAGGTCTGGAAGAGCAGGTTTCTAGAATTTCAGAGGGAGCAGCAGGACTGACTCCCACCAGAACACAAGCTAGCCATTTAGGAAGAAGCCTGTCAGAGGAAGGTGGGTCGCAAGGCTGGTGAGGCACTGCCCGAGGCAGAGTTGTGTAAGGACCTGGGGTACCTGGTGGCAGTGCGCGACACGTGCTGCGAAGGTCCCTCCACCCCAGTGTACGTTACCTGTTTCTAACTCGGCACAAAGGAACGTAGCCAGGCGACTGCATTTGTTTTGGAAATGCTGCTACAGAAAAGAGTGCATTTGATTTAGGCAAGGTATTTGATAATGTCTCCTGGTGCACTTTCTGTAGATGGAAAAATATGGGCTGGTGAGGTTCATTTACACCTTTTAAACAGCCATTCCTGAGCTGTGGTTGTTAAGAGATTGATAAACTCCTTTGGGGAAATACAGGATGGGTTGATGTGCCTCAGAGCTGGATTTTTTTAGTTCAAGTCAACATTTTTATCAAAGACTTAAGGAGATAGATACACAGAAGTTATGTATATCAAATTTTCAAGGGGTACAAAGCTGAGAAGAAGAATAATTTGGGGGACTAAATCAAACTTCAAAATTATATTCTTAATTAGAAACATTTGGTTGATATCAACAAGATGAACTTAAACAGGGATATATGCAAAACCCTGCATTTGTGATTAAAAATTCAGTAATAGGCTGGAGGATTTTTTTCTGGTGTTTCGTGGTGGATTATTTTTGGTTGCTGCATTAGTGTTAATTCCTCCATTCTCTTCCTTAATAGGACCTCAGATGTCCCAGCTGTGTAGCTTGTATGTGATTGACCACCAGGGTAGTCTGTGATTAATCTCGGCTAGAGAGTTGCAGTTTCCTGGTCACCTGACCCAACGAGTTAGGGCCATGATGATCATTCTTGGACTTTCATTTGAGATATTAAGAAAACAGACTTCCCCTTTCCTACTACTCATGGTTGAGACTATTAGGTGTCTTGAGACCACAAAGAGAGAGAACAGAGGCCCAACCCAGAAGGCAGGGGTGAGAAATAGAGAGAGATTCGGGTCATAGTCAAGCATTGCCTGAGCCCCAGTTTACCCCTGTGCTGTTGAGTTACATAACCACTTAGTCTGATCAGTTTTGTTTTTTTTGTCAGACAGTTGGAACTGGATTTCTCGCTTCATACAACCTAAAGAATCCTAATGACATGAGGGGGGTCGAGGGGGACTAGTGCCGTGGCCAAGAAAGCTAACACAGCCTTGGGCTGCATTATTTTAAGTGTAGCATCAACATCAAGGGATCGGATACAGGCAGCCGCCACCCTACCCCCGGGAGTTTCTAGCTGAGAGGGACCCGGGGGAGATGAGCCTTATAGCCATGTTATATGAGAAATGGCTGATGAAAAGGGGGAAGGTCATGTAAAGGGAGAGGAGACCTGCTGCTATAAGTTTTCTAGTCTTCAAAGGGCTGTAGTGCAGGAAGGGAGTAGACACTTGCTCGTGACTGGAGGAGGAGGGACTCAGATGCATGACTTGGGGTGAGAAGGAGGACACCTTCAAGTGCCCAATGACGGACCGTTCAGTTTTGAAGAGCAGTGAATTCCCCATCGTTGGAAGTATTTACACAACATGTGACCTTTTATTGGATTTTATCAAAATAATTCTTTTTGGGGGTGGGAGGATTGTCTTAATGAGTATAATGTTTCTTCTGGCTGAGATTCTGAGTTTCAAAGCCTCTAAAACTTTAGTTTCAGTTGCAAATAAAGTACAAAAAGAAACACCTCCTCTCTACTTGTTTATTGCCCCCCTTATCATTAAGTTGTAGATGATACATACCCTTTTCTTCCTCTGCCTGGTCCTGAGGAGTAAGTACAGCTTTGATAGCTGATGATTTTTTTTCTGTAACTTAGTGTAGGCAGTGGAGTAAGATAATATATATCTTCAGTTTTATATCTATGAGTTTATATATATATTTATATATATTTATATATATACACATACACATATCTCACAATGTGGTATCAGTTATATATATGTACACACACACATTCACATCCAGTTGACCCTTTAACAATGCAGAGGTCAGGGGTGACCTATGCAGTTGAAAATCCACACTTAACTTTTGATTCCCCCAAAATGTAACTATTAATAGTCGTCTGCTGGCCAGAAGCCTTACTGAAAACATAAAGTCAGTTAACATACATTTTCTATGTAATATGTTTTATATACTGCATTCTTACAATAAAATAAGCTAGAGAAAAAGTTACTGAGAAAATCATAAGAGAAAATGCATCTACAGTACTGTACATATTTATTGAAAAAAATCTGTGTATAAGTGGACTCCCACAGTTCAAACCCATGCTGTTCAAGGGTCGGTTGTATATTTGAAAAGTGTGTATTTATAATGAGTTGTGTGGTATTATTTTTTGTTTTATTGTTTTGTTTTTTAATTCGAAGAGTTGCTAACCCCTAGAAAGGAGATTTGTGCATTTTGGGAAAGTAGATTTTCCAGCTTTGCTTGGGAGATCAGAAGTCCTGGCGACAGTGGACCTTGTGCCCAGAGCAGCGGCTGCTGGGCTAGGCAGCAGCAGGCATGACAGCCCTGGTGTGGACCCTGTCCGCCTGCCGTGGGCCCCACCACTCCCCCGCCAGGCCGGCTTCTCCCACCTGCGCCCTCTCCGTCCCGCGGGCTTGTAAGGCCGTGGCCTCTGCCCTGAATGCCACTCCCGCCCAGCTGCCGAGCAGCCCGCTGGCCGTGAGTGGCAGGGCGTTAGGCGTGAGGCGGCTCAGACCCAAACGACGTGAGAACGAGGGGGAGGAGGCCAACGTGTCGTTCTCACCCATGGGTTTCTTACGAAAATGTAATATTTTAATTTTATAAATAATGTAAACTGTGGAATTATTCACTGTTAGAGACAGCAGAATAGAACATAGAATCTGAAGATGTATAGATATATAACATTCCGGGTAAAAGTTAACTACCTTTTCTCATTAGTTTCCCTGGTATCAAGTTCTAATCAATGTGATCAAAGACCGCTGTTCTCCAGAATCTTTGGCGCGAGCACCTGACCCCATTCCTCCTAAGTAGTGGGTCCACAGTATATTCCCTGGGGACAGTTGTTCCGCTGACGTGATGTGAAGGGAGGATCCTGGTTAAATGAGTTCAGGAAAAGCTAGGTTAAATGAAATGACTTCGGGTCAGTTTGCTGAAAATCAATTACTGATAGCCAGTTCATCAAAAGCCAGTTCACCAGCACCAATGCTATGAAAGACTTATTGACTAGATATGCCAAATTTACCGAAGGTCGTTTGGTAGCTTTTTCAGAAATGTTCAGCCTGGATTACTGATACAGACAGATGCTTCCCTGAATGATAACTAATATTGAGATGCTTCCCGAAATACTAATTTTTAAAAATTCTAAAAATTTCTGGAAGGGTGGTGAAACAGAATTCAGTATTATTTGAAATACAGTTTTTCTATCTAAAGGTTTGACATTTCATATGTAACATAATTACTTCAGCTATATTTGATTCCTCTTCCATGCTTTTGAAATATCATTTTTATTTAAGCGTTTTTAATGTTCTTTCACCGATTCCTAAATAGCTTGTTAGCCTTAATTTTATATATCTCTCCATTTAGAATTTAAATTAGATTGAAATTTAAAATTTTGATATCTTTAGGATACTTTCGAATTTATATTTCATTTAAATGTTTAATTGCTACAAATACTAAATTAATGCTGATAGACCGCTGGAGGAATTGTGGAAAGAAAACTTAAAATGCTTCATGTTTTAAACAAAGTTTAAAAAGAACATTTGGAGACATTAGAAAGAAACCTAAACAATCTCATATGTGGAAAATTACCCACTTAATTTGTGTTTCACCAGCTTTTTGCACATTTAATATTTTTTGCACTTGCACATTCCTGTCAGAGCTTTGGAAACATTTCCATTGCAAGTAATAAATCTTGAAGGGAAAAAATGGCAGTAAATTTATTAAAATGAGCAAATAATTTATCAGATTGATCTTTTAATGAATTGACTTGCTTTCGAATGAGGTTAAACCATTTCTCTCCCACTGGACTCCTCATAGTACTCAGTCGATGAGCGTACATTTTACGTCTCCAGAGGGGCCATTTAGAATAAGATGGCATTTCCCAAGTAACTGCAAGTGCCATGAACCAAGGAGGAGTTTGTTCGTTTTGGGAGCAGCCACTTGGGTGTCCAGAGCGGAGCTCTTTTCGGTGCTGCGTATGCAAAAGTCCCATTAGTTAGGTTTTAAAACGCTTGAAAGCCTGTATCTCATTCTTAAAATAAAAAACTCCCTGGCCACTTTCAGTCCTGCTTCTTAGTGGTAACATTGAAAAAACATTTCTGTTTTCAGTGCTTCCAATAGTTATTTTATATACCTCCAAATATTTTTAGATATATGTTTCTTACACATCACCTAACGAAATGATCTACTCCTATGAAAAACAGTTTAGCTCATGTACCCTTTTTTGTCTATCCATATCTCCCTTGCCATTAAAAAATAATAGTGATTATTTAATTCTTTGAATGGCTACCTGTGAAACTTGAAACAATATACTGAACTTTTCATTTCTTCCCCCATCAACTTTAGGTAGTTTATTTCTCACTATATTAGGTGGATATTTAGTTCTCTCATCCTTGATGGGGAATTAGAGTATAAAATTCTCAATTCAAAATTATTTTCAGTGACGATTCTAAAAGCCCGCTCCACTGTCTCCAAAGATCTATTCTGTCTGACACCAGTGGGGTTTGGCTTTCTTTGGCCATCACCCATTTTATCTTCCTCTAATGTTTCAGGCTCCGGGTTTTCCTTTGATATTCTGAGAGCTCACATTGATGTGTCTGGACATAGGTAATTTTTTATTCGTGCCAGACCCTTTCATTATAAACGCTCTTATTTTCTTTTATCTCTGGGAAAACTTTTCTTTATTTTTCCCTTTTTAATTTCATTTCCTCCATTTTCTCTGTTCTTTAGTTCTGAAAGTTCTGGTAGTCAGATGTTAGTTCTGAAAGTTCTGGTAGTCAGATGTTTCCAATGTTTTGGGCCTTTTGCCTTAAGTTCTGAGAGTTAGCCTTGACTTTATTTTCTACACCTTTAATAGAATTTTTATGTCTCAGCAAATTTTTATTTTTTTAATTTATAAGAATTGGTTCTTGAATGATGCCTTTTTTCTAGCTCCTTATTCTTATTTTTTGGATGCCAGCATCTTCTCAAATCTCTCTTAAGGATAATTGGTCTTTTTTAAAGCTTTCTTCCATTTTCGGCATGATATTGGTTTCCTTCAAGTTCATTTTTTCCTGTTTATTTATTCTGACTTTTTCTCTTGAAGTTTAGATGCTTTTTGGTTGTCCATATTATCTAACAACTTTATCGAGATGTAATTCACATACCACATAATTGACCCTTTTAAAGTTTTCAGCTCAGTGACTTCTTTATTTTATATTTATGTTCACAAACGCCTACAACTATCCTCACAATTAACATTAGAACACCTTTATCATCTCCCCCTAAGAGAATAGCCCCTTAGCTGTTACCCCCTAATCTTTCCATCCATCCCCACCTCCCCTCTGCCCTAGGTGACCACTGTCCATTCATATTTGAAAATAAAACATTAGAAAGGCTGCCTTGTGGCTCAGGGAGCTTCAGAATGAAAGTTAGTAAGAAGATCGTGGCTAGGAAGGAGGAAATGGCAGAGGCTGTGACTGAGTAGCACTCAAGTCCCAGAAAGCCAGCGCCGAGAATCAGGACCTTGGAGAGCCCTGGCAGGGGCTGGTGTCCCGCCCACCCCGCTGATGAGCTTGGCTTCTGTGGTGTGTTGAGGGTTCGGAGGACCTTCCGACATGGGGTAGCTGGAGAGCCACGTGGTTAGGTTTCGTCGGGGGAGAACGCGCCTGTCTTATGCACAGCTGCAGCTGGGGAAATCAGGCACACAGCAGGTATTACATATTTATGTAATTCAGCATATCACGTGTTTATATAACGCCTTGCAATCTGCGTGCATACTTCTTATCTCGTTTGATATGGGCAGGTATGCCAGAGTGGGTTTACTCTGGAGCCGAGGGGGCCTAACCTGTCCAGCTGTCCGCTTGCATGAGTCCCTTCCAAAATCCGGCTCCCAATTCTGAATTTATCAGCCTCGTTGTTTGTGTGTTTGTTTTCTTTCCCTTTAAAGAAGACCTACCAAGTTATGGTTTGGTGTGTCAGGCCCCAGAATGCCTGAACGTAGATCGCCCCTTCCTCACAACAGCAGAGTTATCAGCCTCAATTTAGAGCAAGAAAAGCGGTGGCTCGACAGCTGACCGCCGTGCCCAAGGACACATGTCTAAGGGGCAGAATGTGTCGTACCTGAGTGACCCCTCCCACTGCTTCTCCTCCTCTCCCCCGAAAGGACAGTGTGGCTTCTGGCCCTGAAGGTTGCCTGTACCCAGGACACCAGCCACGGGAGCAGGTCAGGACCTGGGTCTTCCGCAGCTGTCACTCGGCAGGGGCTGGACCCAGGACAGCTCTGGCGATGACTGAAAGGGGGAGGCTTCTGTCCCCACTAAGGTTGCAGGCCGCATCCCCTCCCCCACCTATGCATTTACATGTCAGTCGTGAAGCACCTTTGGTAAGTATTTCTCTGAACCAAGTACCACCAAGCCCTCCTTCCCACTCTGTTTCTGAATGAGACTTTTAACCCCACGTTGTTTCATGGTCTTCAAATGTAAGATCTAAGGGGGAAGAAATAAAAAGTCAGACCTTATTTTCCAGGGCCACCTGATTTGGTGGTTCTCCCAGGTGGGAAAATCAGTGTGGCCCTGCAGAGCCGACCCCTGCATTTCACCGCTCCAGGCCGCTCACTGACTTTCCTCTTTGAAATTAACTCACCCTCCATGCTTTTCAGCTTCTCAGTGAAGTCTATTTCATGCTTACCCTTCCCCAGACGCAAGCGGATGTGTTTTGAGTAGAAATCTGAGCTGATGGTGCCTGGGGGAGATGGCCTTGTTCTGTTGCTGGACGGTTTTGCTGAATTCACCAGACACAGACCAGAAGTCTCCCGGTGTCTCCGGTCTGAGTCTCCAAAGGCCTGCCAGCCCCTAGGCTCGTGTGGAGCTCAGCCCGGGGAGAAGTTTCATTTTCACTTCTTTATTTTGAAGTTATCGACCCAGGAGCAGTATGCGGGGTCCAAACTCTCTTGGACATTATTAACATGGTCTGATCGAAAAGGCCAAGGTGACCTTGGCCTTTTATGCTCCCTCCCACCGTGCCCACACCTTCACCCCGAACCCCAGCAGGACCGAGCGTCACCTAGGCTTAGTGCTGACGGCCACTCTTCATAGCATTAGAGTACTTTCTTCCCAGTTGGTAAATAGCCACTGTCCCCATCCTGCTGCCAGCTCCTCGGGCTCCTCTCCTAGGACTTTCCCACCATCCCGGAACCAAAAAGGGCTGCTCAGTACAGGAGACCCCCAGGACCCTGTACCATCGCCACACCTGGCATCTCTCCTGATCGCTCTGTGACTGTGCTGTACTGCATGTTTTTAAGTATTTGGAAAAGTCACACTTACTCCAACAAAATCTGATCACTGGGGGGGGGGGGGTTGAAATGGATAATAGGTTCTTGTTGGACACCCCAGGTCCTTGACCAATCAGAAGCAAAGTTGTCCATTTCAAGGTTGAATTCCAGGGCTCCTCTCAGGGCATGCTTGTCTTTTAGCTCTGCTTTGTCAAGGTTTCATCAGCACGGGTGACAGTAAAGATAGAAAATGAAGCAGTGGAGCCATCTCTGAGGCCAAGCTGGGCCATCCTCATGAGCACAATACCAGTCCCCCCCCTCGCCCCCGCCATCCCCACCACCACCACCGCCGCCACTGCTGTGAGTGAGCGAATGCTCGTGGAGCTCCACTTCCTTATAAGCACATGTGCACAAACCAAAGAATGTATGTCACGGCAAGGCCAGCTCTCATCTGTCAACAGCTTAAAATGTTTAGGACAGTTCACTGACTAAAAATATACAGGCTGGTGAGGTGCTCAGCAGCAGATGGAACGTATAACACCCGGCTGACTCAGAGTGTTTGTGCCTTAAGTGGCCATTGGTTGGGCCTGGAATTAACCTTCATAAACACAGACTCCTCTCTCAAGGTGTCCTGCAAGAAAAGAACATTCCCTGTGGCCAGCCCTGGACACTGTAATGCGTGCGTGGCCAATCTAGGGCCGGCAGGGAGCAGGGAGCCCCAGGAATACAGACTCGGGCCCGGTGTCCCCTCAGCTTAAACCAGCCTCTCCTGGACTGATCGTAGCTTTGGCTTCACCTTACACCACCCTCTTAAATCTCCTGCTTTTGTGAATGTCTAACCCAGATAGCATCACCTTTGTCCCCTGGCCACAGCGGTATTTAAAATGAACCAAACTGGCCAGAATTTGTTTTTACCAGTAAGTACATTCCCAGTGGCTTTAGAGACCCCTGTGATGGTCCCACCCTGCAGGCTGGCTACTGTTTGATTGTAGCTAGGAACCCCTGGTTCTGGCGGGGAGGAGCCTGGCCATGGGGCGCAGGCGTTGTGCCACAAACACACATGGTTAACGTGGGGAGGCTCCAGACCATGGATAGGAGGGGTTCCCTGCGACTAACAGGAGTCCACTTAGAGCCGTGGTCGGGGGAGAGAAGGACGGAGCAGGACGAGGTCTGTCACTTCCCCCAGAGGTTCATGTGGGTGTTAGTGTCGTTGAGCCTGGTGTCGGGCGAGTCTGTGGCACAGGCTGGTTCTGTGGTGTCTCCTCCCTCGTCTCCAGTGCCAGTCCTCTCATGCCCCTCCCCTGCCTCCCACCAGCGGTGGCTCCACTAACCCCACAGGGGCTCAAGGTCTTGTTCTTACCTCCCTATAGCCTTCCAAACCCACTCTGAGGTCTTTGAGTCCCACTGGGGTCTCTTGACTGGCAAGCTGGCTTTCCCACGGACGCCTGTGTCTTACCAGGAATCAAAGCCATGAGCCGGACTGCTGCAGCCCGATGGTCACAGTGCAGCCCCCAGGCACCAGCCAGAACAGTGACCAGTGGCCCGTCTCAGACCTCGAAACCTGTGCATGCTAAGCTGTCCGCTTCTGTTTACACCCCACCTGGGTTTTGACTTCTTTCTCCTCCCAGTCTCTCAGGCAGGACTACATGGCAAAGCAAGTTCTAGCTGCCCTCTTGATTCTTGCCCACAAGCAGCATAAATGCTGACAAGCCCTGGGGGCAAAAAGACAGTGAGGTGAGAAGGGAGGAAGACCGCCTTGATACCGTCAAGAGAGAATGAGACGCCTGAGCCTCCTGGGTGGCATGGGGTTGTGCAGGTGGGCTTGCTTCAGGGCACTGACATGTCTCTCTTTTCCGATGATGCCAGACAGTCGAGAGACTGCTTTGAAAGGCCTCTGCCTCTCCGCGTGGCTCTCGAGGCCGTCCCACGGCTCTGATTTTAGGGTACCGAGCTCTGTAGAATCAAGGCCATGCCATATGGTGTCAGCCATGAAGCAATCTACAGGGAAAGGAAATCCCACCTTTATTAGCCACCTTCTCTATGCCAGGTACCGGCTAAACGGCTTTAGACATGTTATCTCATTTCATTCTAACAGTATCCTTGTCAATCAGATGGGTACTGCACTTACTGGGGCGATCACTTTGCATCGTATCTGAGTGTCTGAGCACCATGTTTTACACCTGACACTACTATAATGTTGTATGTCATCTGTAATTGAAAAATACATTTTAAAAAACAGGTGTTATTACCCATATTTTACTGATGAGAAAAGTGAAGCCCAAAGAATTAAGCACCTTGCTCCAGGAGGCAGGATGTGAAACCTAGACCAACCAGCTCTGAGTCTCGTTCATTTTCTGCCATGCCAGTCTTCTTTTGATAAAAGATGACAGATTTTTAAAAAGAACATGAATAGCTGTCCTCATTGGTCTCTGAGTTCACCTTGTCTCGTAGTTGAAAAGGCCCCCTCTCCTGCGATGTGGGGTTTTCCACAGAGACGTCCCATGTGAGTTGGTCATTTGATGAATGGCCCCTCTGCACCTGTGTCCGCATGCTGCCCACCAAATGCTACTGTCAGTTAGTAGGAAAAAATATATAACCCCGTGCCCTAAAAGACCTTGTCAATAGCCAAAACAGAGCCTGGGTCTGAGTGACATTAGGACGTCCCCCTTTGGTCTCCCCCTTGTGGGCTGAAATGGCGATGGCTCAGCATGTTGCTGTGACCTCCCGAACTGGGAGACCGCTGCAGCAGGGAGCCTCCAAACTGTGAAACGGGGTTTGCGAGGTGTCTGTCATAATTTGCTTCCTAAATCTGCAGTGTCCCTGCCTGCCAGTACGGTGTTCTTCAGAGGACGTTAAAGGTCCTGCATCAGAGAGCAGAAGTGCATTCTATTAGGGTTGCACGTGAGTCCTGGCAGTTAAAGGACAGAAAGGTCACTGGGGGGCTGGGCGCAGGCACAGGGCTTGGCTGTAGCCTGTTCACCTGCACCGTGGGCCAATGTGCAATTCTGCTGTGATTCCAACAGGGGTCAGTGTCTGAGTGCTTGGTTGCCCGTCTAGCTAGGTAATTTTCACTCCCAGGTGTGGTGACAAGGGTCAGTCACTCCACAGCTCACAGAAGTGCAAGCACAGCTGTCCCTGGGTGTCTGAGAGGTCAGAGAATTCCATTTCAGTGCATCCGAAATGTGGCCAAGGATGTCAGAGGCCCTGGGGAGCATCCCTTTGTGAGGAAACTTAGCCGTGGCCAGGCAGCTGGGATGAGAGACAGATTCAGGTCCAGAACCAATTGTCTGGTTCGAAGCTACTGCCTTCCCCTCTGTTCTCTTTCCCCCAAAGAGTAGAAATAAGTTTAGGTGAAGACAGGGCTCTTCTGTGAAAGAAGGTTGTGTGGTCAAATTAACTTAATAGATAGCAGAGCGGGTTCAGTAAGGTTCTGCAGGACACCCCAGAGCCTTGGGAGGACCCTTCCTTATAAAATAAAGAATGCATCTTTTTACATTTCCGTGTTTCTGAAATTAGAGTGAGTCTCAGAGTTGGTGTCAGAAGCAGGTCTCAGACTAGGGTGCGGCGTGTAAGGTACCAGGTTTAAGGAGGCGCTCCCTGCAAGGGTAATGCAGGTGGAACCCCGAGACTGAGCGTGCCCGGTGCTCCCCTTCGTTACGAGGACCCTTCACTCCAGCTCCAGGCACCCCGCCAGATCGTCCAGCTAACGGCTTAGGCCATGTTGATAACTTTCCAGTGACATATTATTCAGTTACAGAAATTCATTATTTTAATTAAAGAAAAAGCACATCAAATTCTAAGACTCCTTTACAGGATTCAAAATTTTGTTGTTTATCCTAAAGGCGCAGAGTTTATAAAAGACAGCTTATCACTCTAAGAGTTAACATAACTTCCAAAGGTCAAAAAGTAACACAGAAAACCTTTAGATCTCGATGGCAAAGAACGATATACAAACTGTAACTGAGATGACGAAAGAAAAAAAGTCTTAAGTATCTGTCGGGGTAGGTGTAGGCTCTTATCATTTAAGAGCAAAACCGTGCACTTGTTTCTTCCCGTCTCACCCCAAAACTATGATTAAATCAATGAGGAGCTTACAATTGATGATGTGTCAGAATCCCAGAATAAAGCCATGTGGAATGTTTTTCCAAACTTAACTGCCCTGGGCCCCTGGGCTCTGTGGGGCGCACTTGGGCGGAAGTGCTCTGACCTACTTATTGCCTGTCCTTTTGGTACAGGAGGAATTCTCAGTGAAAGGCCATAAAGATGGTAGCAGTTGGGTGGGCCAAAAAGTTCATTTGATTTTTTCCAGACTATGGCTGTAGTAGTGCTTAGTTATCTTTCACTTTATTTGAAAGAATTTTGTCAGATCATATTGTGACAGCTGTTCATATCAGCGTGCATTTAAAAAAAAAAAAAACCTCACCAAAATTGGTGAATTTTTGTGCAACCATTTTAGTATTAGAGATGGAAGAAAATACACAAATTTTTGACATATTATGCTTTATTATTTCCAGAAAGGTAAAAACACAACTGAAACACAAAAAAAGATTTGTACAGGGTATAGAGAAGGTGCTGTGACTGATAGAACGTGTCAAAAGTGGTTTGCGAAGTTTCTTGGTACTAGTGACATTTTGGCCAAATAATTCTTTGCTGCGGGGCGGTCTTATGCATCGGAAGATGTTTAGCAGCACCCCTGACCTCGACCCACTAGAAGTCTATAGCAGAGATAGCCAACATACTCAAAATACCCAAATTAGTAGTTATTGGAGAAAATGAAAAATGTGTTTTTTAGTTACGGGAAAAACTAAACAGACTCTTTGGCCAACCCAGTATTAAATTTGGGGATGAGTGCACTTGCACACACACACACATTTTCTTGAGAGTTTCTGAACCCAGAAGCGCTCTCCACATAAATAGGCCCGAAGCGAGAGACCCAACCTCCGGGCTGTTTATTGAGCCAGGCATTGGGTTCCATGCAACATAGAGATCCTTTTCGGAGTCTTCGTGGGGGGATGCTCCAGACCTGCCCATTCATCCGAGAATAAAGCCTGAGACACGTGGCGCTGCACGCAGCTGGCAGAAACCTGTCCCTGCTGTGAGAAAGACAGCAAGCTCTGGGAAACTCACCTCCGTCACTCAGAGAAGATGTCTGGCAAGGTTTCCATTCAAAACCTCCTCAACCTGAGCCAAGATCCAACTCCTTCATAGACACATGCCCCGAGGTGTAAACCCTGGCCTTCTCCAGAGCCAGCACCATTTTGCTGGGGGCCAGTTTGAAGGCGGTTGCCCACAAAGCTTTGCTTGGCGGTGTTTTCCGGTCCGTGATGGAGTAAAGTGTCATTTCAGCTGTCCCCTCATGAGGGCTTTATTAATACAGTCCCTTGCCTCAGACTTGACCTTCCATCACTGGAGAACAAGAAAACATTGAAAACGGCTTCAACCAAATGAAAAATACTCTATCCACACATTGGCAACCTTTGTGTGAAGGATGCAGTAACGCGGCTATGTCATAGGGATGTTCCCAGCTGATGGAAACTTCAAATTTAATGGTAATGGCCCTTCTGGGAGAAGGCCGCATGGGCAGAGTCAGCCCCTGCCATGGCAGAATAACAAATGGAGGAAAAGTTACTGAGGCTCCTGCTTTGCCCCCAAAGAGCCATAAATGGAGGATCTGAGAGGACCCAGGCCACTTGAAGATAGATGTCTTCACCAGTGTTCACTCGTTCGTCCAGGTGACAAGGAGGAAAGCACTTAATTTCTTACTCTGCGTATGTCATGGCTAGAGTTCCATCACCACACTTGAGCCAGTTCGTCATTTGTGGTCCTATGTGCAGCTCTGTTATGAAGGACTATCATTCATTAGCTCAATAAGGTAAGAGAACTGTCATTATAGGAAAACAATGGCTGAGGGTGGCCCTGGCTAAAATACTGAGAAGCGTGTCATTCACACAAACATATGGACCCAGACTTCTGAAGTTCAAGTACTGTTTACATGGGATTAACTCAAGTTTGGTTAAGAAGAGTGTGGGGTTCGGAGGGGTTATTGATCCTGCTTTTCGTGGTGAGAGAAACCAGGCCAAGGCCTGTGATGGGAAGTAGGGAGTGAGGCAGGGGGGTGCAGTAAGAGGCCACCCACCAAGACATGCGAACTTTAAATGCCCATTCTGAAACTCAATACAGACATTGAGAGGGTGGGGGTGGCATTTGGAGAGGAGGAAGAAAGAACTCTCTGTCTCTTGTAGGTTAAAGACAGGCACTGCCTCTTTCAACTGCGGGATTAATGAATCTGTGCAGCTGGGCCACTGTAGTGAACTGTGAATCTGATCAGGGGCTAGACGTTGCTGAAGAGTCAGTCATCTGCGAGACCTTTCTGCTTCCTGTGGTAGTCTGGATAATATTTTGCTGATTTCTCTCTGTCACAAACTTTGGTCCGGAAAGTTCCCCAGGGGAGCATTCTCTGTAGTTTTACAGAAGGTGAAAGGCAGGTAGGTGCCCAGGCCAAACGCTCGCTCACTCGCACATGTAGCTCTTGGGGTCATTGTTTGCTGGCTCTCAGTAAAGCTTTGTCATCTTCATAGGAGGCGAGGCATCATCTTTCCTCTTTCTTTAAACAATTTTCCTGAGATGTAACTCACCCACTACCCAATTTACCCATTTAAAGAACCCATTTTTACCCATTTTCTTTAAAGTGTACAACTCAATAGCTTTCAGTATATATACAGAATTAAGCGACCATCTTTGACATAATTTATACAATAAATTTTAGAACATTTTCATCACCCTGGAGGAATCCCCTTAACCATTAGCAGTCACACCCCAGCAGCCTCATCCCATCCCTAGGAAACTAGTAACCTGCTTTCTGTCTTTCTAGCTTTTCCTATTCCGGACCTTTTATGTAAAAGGAACTTTCAACAGTGGCCTTTGGGACTGGCCTCTTTCACTTAGCATACTTTCAAGGTTCACCATGTTGTGGCATGTCTTAGTACTACGTTTCTCTTCACTGACAAATAATATTCCATTATAAAGATATACTAAACCTTATTTATCCATTCATCAGTTGATGGACATTTGAGCTCTTTCCACTTTTTGACTCAGAATAATACTGCTCTGAACGTGTGTGCACATTTTCATATAGACATATATTTCAGTTTCTCTCGAGTGTATGACTAGGAGTGGTATTGCTAGACCCTATGGGAGCCCCACGCTTAGCATTTTGAGAGCTGCCCAACTGTTTTCCAGTGTGGGTGCGTGACACTCTCTGTTTCCACCAACACGAGGTTCTGACTTCTCCGCATCCTCATCACCTCTTGTTATTTGATTCCGGTCGTCCCGGTGCAGTGCAGTGGTATCTCACTGTGGTTTGGGTTTACCTTACTGCCATTTGTATTTCTTCTTTAGAGAATGCCTGTTCATATCCTCTGTCTATATTTTAATTCAGTTATTTGTCTTTACATTATTCTTTATATAACCTAGAAGCAAGTCTCTTATCACATACATGATTAGTGTTTCCTTCATTCTGCGAGTTATCTTTTCACCTTTTTTGCAGCTTGAATTTTTCTAATTTTAATGATGTCCAGTTTATTTATGTGTTTCTTTGCTTGTGCTTTATATGTCACCTAAGACACTGTTGCCTACCTAATACAGAGCCATGAAGATTTATGTCTGTGTTTCCTTCTAAGAGTTTTATAGTTTTAGCTCTTACATGTAGGTTGTTGGCCTGTCTTGAGTTAATTTTTATATATGGGATGAGGTAGGGGTTCAGCCCTTCCTCCTGCGGACATCAGTTCAAACATGAGCCTTTTCTGGAGAGCCACTCTGAGCTGTTTAGGGGCCAACTAACACTGCACAGCCGTGTCCCACAGCCAAGGGGTGCGTATCAGAGAACATAGAAGCTCTCGACTTCAGAGAAGGCAGACACCTACTCACCAGGAGCGTGCCGGAGGGGAGGGAACCGAAGCTGCCATCGGAGGCCCGGGCCCGGGCCCCTGCCCGCCTATTCACCAGCCAGGCAACCTTGGGCAGATCACTTAGCCCCTGAACTAAGGCTTTGTTGTCCCACCCACGGAAGGGCGGCTGATTGGAACACAAACTCAGGAGAGCAGGTACTTCTGCTGCTGTGCTTAACCTTGTGTCCCCAGGGCCTAGACTAGTAGTGCCCAGTACACAGTAGGACCTCAATAAACATTTGACTGAATAAATAATACCTCCCTTATATAATCTCCCAGGATCATTATAAGGGTAGACATTTTAAAAACATGTTAAATGGAGTATGTTATAAACTAGAAAATGCTACAGAAACATGATTTTCTTTGTAGTGGAAAGAGACAAGTGGGTAGCTGTAACAATGCAGCAAACCAGCAAATTAGGTGAATGTATTTTTTCTGGAAGGTGCGATTTCATTTTCAAGGTACTAAAGAACGAGCGATCCTTTAGTAAATTTAATTTATAAAAGAATTTCGAGGTCATAAATGTTAATGCCTCTCTCTTAGTTTTCACTCTTTATCCCAGAGGGAACCGCGTCCTCCCTGCCCTCCTGAAGAGCGAGCCACATTGGGGCAGAGGAGGGAGGACCCAGAGGCTAGCTTCTCCTTCCACGCTCTTCGGTCTCTGGATAAGGACTGGGAATTTGCACTGCTCTCTGTTCATTTCTTTCTGTTCAGTATTCCTTCTCACTTTTTTTTCCCCTGTAGAAATAAAAAAAGTGGTACTTTCCTATCCCCTTAAAATGACTGAATGTGGGATTTAACCTGTCTTTCCTGAGCTTGCCCACCTCTGTCCTTCAGGCACCGTTCTGACGCCGGGCAACCCTAAAGCCTCCTGACCAGATGGGGCCCAACACCCACAGCAGTGGGAGAGGACCAACCAGGAGACAGGACACTGGACTCCCAACCCGATCTTCACTGATTAGCCAGACAAGTCACTGCCCACCTCTGGGTCCCAGTTTCTCATCTGGGAAGTGGGTGTGTTCAGACGTGTGCTCCCTCAGGGCCCGTCTAGCTCTGCAGTCACATAGTTCTGCTTTGCGTCCAGTCAAAAAGTGTTACCAAGTGCTGACCACAGCCATGGGACACTATCAGGTGTTGCAGTGGGAAATGCATCCCTCCGTGAAGGGTGATATATCATGCCATCTGCGAGACTGTGTATCCACCTGGATTCAGCCATGCAAAGCGCAAAGCACAAAGCACAGGGAATGTCAGAGGGGGCGTCTGACTGATCGGGAAGAAGTGAGTCTTGGTCTGGGCCTGAGGACAGCGTAGAGTTGGACAGAGTGAGAAGTCACATGCGTGGGTCACTCAGGCTGGGAATTGCCTGGTGAGACAGAAGGCCGCCGAGCAGGGCCGAGAGCCTTGGGCTGGGAATCGGGAGTTCGGGGCTCCATCCCACCTCTGCAGCCGACAGGCAGTGCGTGCTCAGGCGTCACCTCATGTTTCTGGTCCCCAGTGTCCCTCTCTGCTTTGTGGCTCCCTGAAGGAGTAAAGAGTAAGATGGACAGCGGGCCGGAGAGTTAGAGGGGCCTGCAGGAGCAGCCCCAGTCCAGATTGCCACATTTTGAAGCCGTGTGACCTTGACTGTGCTATTTAACCCCCATGGGCCTCAGTTTTCTCATCTGTAGATCACAATGACGACCTTCCAGGTCACTGTGAGGACACTGTGGGAGGATCAGTTGGCACAGTCTGAGTGCTCAACAGATGGCAGCGGTGGTTGTCGTGTTATTGAAGCTCTTTTGTGAGTGAAGCAGAAGTGAGAGGAGGTTTTAAGGAAGCAACTTGATGAAATAAGGCATTTTAAAAAATCAACTAATGTGCAGTGGAATATTACTCGGCCTTGAAAAAAGAAATCCTGTCACGTGTTACAGTTTAGACCGGCCTTGAGAACATTATGCTAAATGAAATAAGAAGCCACAAAAAGTCAAATACTGTATGATTCCACTTAAAAGGCATCTAAAGTAGTCCAACTCAGAAACAGAAGGTAGAATGCTAGTCACACAGGGCAAAGGGCTGGGGGGAGGGGAAGTGAGGGGTTGTTCAGAGGATATAGAGTATCAGTTTTGTGAGGTGAAAAAGTTCTGGAACTCTTTTACATAGAAGTGCAATCTACTTAACACCGTTGAACTGTGCACTTAAAGAAACAAATCCCGGTGTGGGGGGGAGGATATAGGCTACATATCCTTTCATTTTTATTTAACAGACATTTAAGTAAATATAGTATATAAAGCACAGTACTAGGCGCTGGAGGTGGGAGCAGAGACACGAAGATAACAGAGGTGGCTCCTGCTTTCAGGGGAAGGTAGTTTAAGTAAAAAATAATAAGGACGATGGGGAGTTTTGTAGCAAGACCTCAACTCTAGCCCCAGATACACCATCACTGGGGCAGTGACCCTGGGAAAGTCACTGTCCAAACTTTAGATTTCTGTAGCTGTCAGATAGCAGTTGAGCCCTGTCTCTCTCCCAGACTGTTAGAGGCATTAAAAGAAAATGGATTTACAACAGCGGGCACATGCTCAACAGATGTTTGTATCACCTTGTCACTCCAGCCCCTGTCATCATCTCTCTCAAAGGAATTATGTCCCATGGAAGAGGTCAGAGAAAGACATGTCCACATCCGAGGCCACAAAGGGGACAGGGGGACGAGGTGTTCAGGGAGGGCCAAGTGCAGCCTCGTCCTACCTACCTCCTTAGCCCTTTCTAGTCTGGAGGTGGGGAAACGGCCATGTTTGTGTGCCCCGCCCCCCAATTTTATATGTGGAAGCCCTAACCCCCAGTGTGATGGTGTTTCAAGGTGGAGCCTTCGGAGAGAATTCGGTTTAGATGAGGTCGTGAGAGCAAGGCCCCCATGGTGGGGTTTTAAGAAGAGACCAGAAAGCTTTCTCCCTCTCTGCCACCTGAGGACACGGCAGGAAGGTGGCCATCGGCACCGGGCACGGACACTGCGGGCACCTCTGTCTCCCCGGCCTCCGGAGCCGTGGGAAATGGCTGTTTCCTCAGGCTGCCCTGCTTCTAGTGTGTCGCAGCTGCCCGGGCAAGCAGTGCCGCCGCTCATGAACCTTACCCCGGTGGCGTACCAGCGCTGCAGCCTCCTTCTAGTCCTGGGACTGGGAGGGGCAGGGACAGCTGGAGGACCGACACCACAGGCAGTGGGCGTGAAGCCTGCTGGGAACTACTGTGCATTTCCCAGGCCCAGAGAAACTAGGGGAATGGGAAAAGCTTCCCTCGGTCACGGCCAGCCGACGCTGGCACCGATGACTGGGAGAGAGTGTGATTTCTCGCTTTGTCTTAAGGCGAAGGTGTATTTTCCTGTGTCTGGGTGGCTTTTATGGGGTCCTCCCTAAGAGTGGCGTATCCAGATCCCTAGTGATCCCTCCGTGGGTCTTCATCTTCAGAGATTACTCAGGCAATGCTTGACTTGCCTGAGAAAACAACACCTTCCTTTTGTTTGTCCGTTCATCTGGCCATTGACGTGAACCGCAGACCCTTAGCAGGTGCCAGGACGAAAGGGACACTCTGCATGAGGCATCTCTCCCCTCCTGCCCTTTGCCTAACTGGTACCTGGCACTCTGTTACCTGCCGGCTGTGCGAAGCGCAGGTGACTGCGAGGCAAGGCCCCCGTGCTGAGCCCGTGCGAGGCTGCACTGTCTTCGCCTGGTGCCTTCAGACACTGCGCACAAGTTGGCTCTGAGTAAAGGGGGAAGAACCTACAGCTCCCTGCAGTCATGAGTGGGAGAGGAAGTTGATGGGTAACGAAAAATGTGACCCTGGGCCTTCGGGACCCTACGTGCTGAGAGCTGATGTCCTTCTGTCATGTGGCCATGCTGTGGCCTAGTGGCCCAGCATCGTGCTTTCCTGGTGGCACACCACTCTCCCTCACACAGTCGGCTGTGAGAGGCTGAATCCGGGAACCTTGCCTACCCCACAGCCCCTGGTTCCCCACCAGAGATTTTGGCACCAGGCGGTTTTATCAGGACTGGTACTGAATCAGGGAACTTCGTCCAGTTCTCTCTCCTCATTGAGTGTCTTGCTACTTGGCCCGTACTCTCTTCAGAGGGGCAAGAGAACAGAAATCCCTGTGTACCAGCATCTCTGAAAGGTCAGCAACTGCAGTGAGTGGCTTGTAGGAAAAAAGACGACAGTGAGAGCCAACAGAGTAGAAGTAGGGACAGCGAGAGCCTCCCCAGTACCCATCTGTGAGAACCATCCACATGGCTGAACTGGGTGAGGCCTAACGAGGCTGCCGACATGACGGGGAGCTTCGCCTGGACAGAGCAGTTGGCCCTGGAAACTGCAGTAAGGGGCTGAGATGCTCGAGTTTTAAATGACACAGGCTCCTGCTTCCCCTACTTCACGGCCTTTGTAAGGTGCACTTCTCCAGGCCTGGATGCCTACAGCCTTTGAAAAAGGAGTGTGTGTGTGTATGAGTGTAGGGGCAGAGGTATGCAAGCAAGCGACGGGGAGGGCACTAGCACATAAAAGCTTAGAGAAGAGGCCCAGAGAGAGAGGCAAAAATGGATCTTGAAATTGCCCTTAAAAAGATAGAAAAGAAAAAGATAGAAATCAGGTCCTCCAAATGCCATTCCTTCCCCCCGCTGTGTTCCCTTTCGTACTTCCTCCTCCGCCCCGTTCTTCCAGAACCAGCGGCCTCTGTCTCTCTGTGTTCACGCTGAAGGACCACGCTCACCTTGGTCGCGGCTCCTGGGCCTGCGGGATGGCAGACAGAGAACGAGACCCCCTTGCTCTCTCAGTGTCCGAGCACCTTGCATCGCCCGCCCTGTGTGGACAGACCCAGAGCAGGGGGCATGTCTGCATCATCATCCCCTCCTGGTCCGAAAGCACTCGCTTTGCCTCCGCCCTGTTCTGACAGAGATTTGAGGACAGTCTTTCTTCAGAGGATATTTTAAGTGGGCTTTATGCCACGTATAAAAATGTCTTTCAATTGAAGAGTAAGAGCCAAGGGCAAGTGGCCAGGTCGGGGAGCCACACGGGAGGGCCCAGGGGTCAGTGCAGGGAAGAGTTGGCGAGTCCTGGCCCTCAGCTGGGGCATGGGCACTGTGCCGAGGCACCACCACCAAACGGCATCGGCAGGGAGGTGGCTGAGCCCGGGACCGAGGCAGAGCCGGCGTCAGGCCGTGGCCTCTCCTGTGTAGGTGGAGAGGACCTCTCGTGCCAGTGTCGCCTGGCATTGGGTCTCTCTGGCCTTGCTGCGGCCCCGCTGAGTGATGCGTTGCGCGGGCCTCCTATTATGCATGTGTCAGGATCCCTGTGACAGCCAGTGGCACACGGCCTCACCCCCACACCGGTCTGTCCGAGGGTGCGCCAAGCTGTGCACCCCAGGAGCGCTCTCTGGAGGCCATCAGCTGCTGCTCTCCGCACTGAAACACCCTGTGTCCTCTTCCGCTGAGTAGGTGCTCACGTTCAGTCCTTTTAGAGAAAACTTCATTTCTTGGATTGGATGTTTCGGAAAGACTGACTCTAGGAAGGGGCTCCTGGATCTCTGATTCTGCCCCTCTGAGCGTCATTGCACACGCCGACCCCTCCCCCCATCCCTGGGCTTTGACCAGAACATCTGTGAGGTGCTCCAGCCGCCGCCTTCCATGGAGGTGCGCTGCTCTTTTAAAGGACTCGTGGGCCACAATTTGCCCACATACCCAGGGAAGGCAACAGCGTGGACAGCCACCACAGGCACTGGGAGGACCGCTCTGATGAACAGGAGCATCACAGGGTTTGGAATTACCAAGACCAAGGCCAAGGCCTCTACTCAGCTCTTTACTAGCAGGCTATGTGGCATTTTTTAGGGCACATAATTTCTTTTTGTGAAAATAGGGATTCTGATTTCTACCTCAGAGCGGTTGATGCGGTGAGACAGTGGCTGTAGAAAAACTTTGAGGACTGTAGAGTGCTGAAGGAACTACCTTTTGTCACCATGCTAACCTATGAAGGGCATTCTACTGCCACCAAGCAGGACAACCACCACACGGAGGAGGTGCTTCAGGGACAGAGTAGCTCATACCACTGACAACAGGTTCTGAGTACGTCCTCGGGTGCGATGCTCGGCCTTTAATATGCACCAGGGTCACCTGGCATGAAGAACGCGGACTCCCTAGGTCCCACCCCTCCAGAACCTCCTCAGCTGGCCTGGCATCCATGTGCAGTTAACTCCCCAACTCTTCGGATGCAGGTTATCCCTAAGCTACCCTTGAAGAAAAGTGAGCGTGCGCTGCTGGACCTGGGGGGCCGTGGAGGTGGGGTGCACATGGTAGGAGATAGTAGTGTGATGTCCACGTGCACCGGAGGCAGGGAGCTCCATGCCGAGTTTAGCAGCGGCTCCCTGGCTCTGCTACCACGAGGTCCCGTCTGTTAACAGGAGTGGTCTACGTGTGTTCCTGCCTTTTTCTGGTCGGGATGTTGGCTGCTTGTAATTGTGGGTAAGAAGCAGCAGCACCAGGCTCCTAGATTTCTGGTGCCAAGTTTTGAGTCTATTCATAACATCAGCGGGGATGCTGGAGCACATCCCAAACCAGAGCTCGGACACCTGGCGAGTCAGTGGGAATGCTTAGCCGCATGCACAGAGGCGCGTCCCTGCGCAGCTTGGAGGAGCCACGGATGTAAGAGCGTCTCTGTTTCTTACACCGATGGTCCCACTGTTTGGTAGCAGTAGTTGCCCAGCTTGCCTTAAAGTCATTTTGCCTGGGGATTGTACCCAGAGACGTAGGAAGGACCAAGACCGTTGTCCTGCTCAGGCCTTCTCCAGCCTACCGACTTCTGTGAGCTCAGTTTACCGTCGTCCATCTCAAGCAGTGACCAGGGGCGCTTTGGTGAGGAAGCTGCCTCAGGAGCCTCAGTGAGGAGCGTGCGTGACGGAACCCGTAGGACGAGGTCCTTCCCGAGGCTCTGGAAGCAGAGGAAACATACCTGCTGGGAACCCCAGCGTTGCGTCAGGTTCGAAGTCTTCCTCCCAGGAGCTCCTGGCAGACTTGGCACAAGCTTAGAGACCTCAGGTCCCTTCGAAGGGCAGGTCCTCAGCAAAGCCAAAGCCAAAGCCAGCCTCAGGGTACAGGAGATCAGACGTGGCACCGAAACAACACCCTGCAGCAGCCCCTGCCTACGGCCCCCGGGTGACCCGTGCTCAGTGCGAGACGGACACAGCTTTGAAACAAGTACGTGGCATAACGGTTCTCTTTTTACCTCCGGTTGAATGAGAAGGTCAAGGGACCAGGAATCTTCTTTTAAAAAGCTGAACCATATCTGTCCTTACACTTGCTGCTGCCTCAAAAAAATTTCCACCTTCATTTTCTGATGTTCCTGTGAAGACATTGGCTTGACTAATTGGACAGAGCTGCAGATGACTTTGTTAAATGTTTCTGTTCAGAGCAGGAGGACACTGGAAACGTGAGTTCTCACCCTCAGAGCTGTAGTTCGAATAATGTTGAGTAGTGCATTTCATAGTCACGTTCGCTCCTTTGTAATTGCACTAACATTGACCTAGGTTCCTTTTTGTAGCGCCTACAGTTTGTAAGGACAGCAGTCGGCCCTCTGTTTATTTCCCCTTTTTTCTGGCTATGAAAGTCATGTTGTCATATGGTTTTTAAAAAATGTGCAAGCAGGGGAAGCAGTGTGGAAACCCACAAACCCATCGCCTAAAAGCAACGGCAGTTAATATGTTAGCTCGCTTCACCCAGTGATCATCTGTGCATAGATATGGCTCTAAGAAGTAACCCGGATGAAAGAGCAGTTTAGGTGCTTAATCTGATGGCATCTCTGGATTTTGCCTTGGAGAAACTGAGGACAGCTTCTCCACTGGTCCCACTTCTGTGTGGTTTGCAGAACTTACCCCCTCCCCCTTCCTCGTCCTGTTCGGCGCCCTGAAGAGCTTCTAGATATTACAGTGAACTGTTTGGTAGGCAGGGCCATTTCCCCCTTGCGCTCCGGTAAGTTAGACTTGGGCTTGCCCTTAGGCCTCGGTTGCTCATCTCCTTTCAGGCTCGCAGACCCCTTAGGCCAGGGAGTAGCGCCCTTTCTTACTAGCCCAGGCCACCCACCCTTCAAAGGCCGGATTCCTCTGACTCTTCCCTTGAGGCCGGCTGCGAGCTTTCGCCTGGAGCGGGGAGGCTTGCCGCTCAGGTTGCGTGCAGACCTGGAACTTTTATCTAAGGGAAGCCTGTCCAAGGAAAGAGGCAGTCTTATGACCATCACCCTCCGCTTCTTCCTCTTCCTTCTTATGTCTCTGTTCCTGGCTCAAATCAAACTCTCTGGCTAGCCCACCAAGTGAGGGTCACTCATGGTAGTTTTTACCAAAAAAGAAAAAGGTACTAATCATTATATCCTGACAAATGAGGTGGTGCCCTTACTGGACCACAGGGGTCCCTTTGTCTACACACATCAGAGCCCAACAGGACACGAACAGGAGCTGGCAGCAAAGAAAAGAAGGGTTCACTTTCAGGAGGTGGCCCAGTCCCAGATGATCTAATGCTCAAAGACTCCTCCCCTGCTGGCTTGCGGGGAGGGGTTACGTAGGGGAAAAATCATCAATCGTGGTGACTAACGGAGTTAGGGGCATGGTCAGGGCCGTGGTCTCCACGACTGGTTGGTGCTGGGGTGGGGTAGCTGATCGTGCGCCTGCTACTGATGCCAGCCTTGGCCTCGCCGCGTGTGCTTCCACTGCCTTCCTGGGCCTGGAGCTGAAACCCCGCTGAGGCCTAGGTGTCACCTCTGGTTTGATAGCTGTCTCTGTGGCCAAGAGGCCTGAGGCTTTGTTCCTGAGATGCTTTGGTGCCTATGGGAACCCCATTGTCCTAAGGGCCTCATGATGGAGGGGGCGGGTGTGCGAGGGAGGCCGGTGAGTCTGGTGCTGGATGACGCCATTTTGAATCTAAAGGAAAGGTCATATTAAAGAAGTTTCTAAGTGGTTGGAGTGCTTCTCCCTCACCCTGCGCCTTTGGGTGAGCCCCTCCTTCTCTCCTGTGCCTCTTGCAGGGCGAGTTTCTCATTCATGTCAGATGAGTGGGCATGTTCTCTGTCGGGTTACTCAGACGAGAACAGGGCTCCATAGACCTAACCCTGGGCATGTCTTCCCAGAACGACTCCCACCCCACCCCACTCTCAGGCTGTAGGTGCGGTCACCATGGGAACCCCAAACCTGTCGAGAATTTCTGTAATAATTTATTTGAGCCAAATAGAGGAGATGCCTGGAAGCAAGATCTCAACAGACTGAGATAAAGTGCTTCAAAGAAATTGACAGCCTGTAGCTTCTTTTGTGCCTTTGGAATTAAGGGAGGGAGCCCAGAACATTACATGAAGATGGGAGAAAGCAGGTGGGGTTGGATTATAGGATGGCTAAGATTATGTGCTTTCTTGAGGGAGGTCATGCTTTAGGAAGGGTCTGAAAAAGGCATTTCAAAGGTGTGTTAACCTGGATGCACAGAAAGAATGGACCAGGCTTGCTAAAAACAAAGATAAGCCTTTCACTAAAGAAGTCAAAGCCCTGGGGCAGGACTGCCCACCATGACGTGCCCATTAGGAATTCGGGACCAGATCTTCTTCACTGTGAGGCTACTTTCCACAGAACCCCCTTTTGGGTCTACAGAGGCAGGTTGGTCATAGGGGACAGTGCTAGTGCAGCAGGTCTGTGTTCACTCAGTGCTTCACCCACTCATCAGACGACCACCCGGGCACCTGGTGGAGCAGGCGAGTGTCACAAACCCGGGAGGACTGGCACACTCAGGAACCTGAGAGGGTCCCTCCTGAGCACAGCCTGCCCTCACCGTGGCAGAGGGTGAGGCAGTCGCAGACTCAGGTATGTGGGCATTTGGAACTGAAAGGAACTTGTAAAAGCCCACTGATCCGTTCTTCGTTCTTCGGGTTTTCTGGAGGCGAAGGGAGAGCCACAGAGGTTTAATGACTTGCCCACACATGCGTTTGACTGATGTGACCTGCAGCCAAATCCTGTCCTGGGCTGACTCCTGTCCCAAAGGTCAAGTCCATCTCGAGGCCACCAAAAATGGTTATCACTACTTCCAGAGCGACATTCCATTTCTCTGTAAATAGAAAATCAATTTTGAAACAACCTGTGCAAAGAAGGGGCATTTTCTGACCTCGTATAACGGAGTGAGAAGAACGAGGGCTTGGGAACCAGGCCAACCCTGTTCCCAGCTCCCCCGTTTGCTGGCTGGGTGCTCTCAGGCAGTGTACTTAACCTCTCAGAACCTCTCTGTTCATCACTTTTCAAATGAAGATGAGAGGTCATCAGGGGTCTCGATGCAGTAATGTCCATAGAGCACCCGTACCACACGTCACCTGATCTTTAACATTCAAGAAATGATGGTTATTAGTCGCTTGTAATTAGAGTGGGGTTCACTCTTCACTGATTTATGTTTAAGAAAATAGCTTTCTCCAAACATGGGTTGTCATGTACCTGGTAGAGAGAGGGGCTGGAAATAGAACTGTGGTTGAACAGGCAAAATGACAGTAACAACCAAATTGCATCATTAACTCTTTTAAAAACCTCTGATCAGATGGTTTTCCCAATTCTGAAGATCCTAAGCCCCAGTCTTTTAAAGAAATGATGTTAAAAGTATAGTGTTAAGAAACCCAAGACTTCCAACATTTCAGATCTGTCTGGGAGGACAGACACTAACAGCATAACTGGTATTTAATGGAATCTGTCTTTTTGACGATAATTACAGCATTCTGAAGTAGGCTTTAGACACATCTGTCTCCATGAACTTCTGCTTCAAAATTACTTGCTTCAAGGGGGCATTCAGTCTCTTGCTCAACTTTCAAGTTAGATAACTACTGTTTAAATTGGTGGCAGGTGTTTGATCTATAAATAAGAATTGTGTTTGCACTGTAGCGCCCTGTTTACCTGCCGCACAGTGTTCATTTGCATCCCACCGGGAAACTGGAAGGGCCATAGGGGTACGCATCGGTGATGTGCCTGAATGTGACAGCTGACATGCAGCCCTCACATTTCTGACTTCTAGAGGGACCACTTCTCTTTTCAGAGAGACGAGGCCCTGTCACATTGGAAGGTGCACCAGTGAGTCTGAGGGAGGGAAGAAAAAATACGGAAAGGGTAATGAGCCCTGGCCTTTGGCCAAGATATGTGATAACCTTGATGTCTGCTAAAGTATCTTCCCTAGGTGTGTTTTTTTTTTTTTAAATTCTGCCTCAATGTGACACCTGCATTTTCTCAGCCCCAAGGTCACATGGTGTTAGCAGCAGCGCCCTGCCCTTCTAGTTCAGCTGTCCACTGAGGAATGTCCATTTCTAACCTGGTCCTTTCTCCAACTCCAAGTTCAGTTCAGCCATTCAGACAGCAGCCTTGTGATGGTGGTCCCAGGGCTTATATAGGCCAGACATGTCAGCGGCGACGGCTGTCCCACTTCCAACCGCCTCCAACCTGAACTGCAGTTCGGGTGCTAGAGACAGAGGGCCATCAGCAGCGCAGCTCAGGGGGGGTGACGGCTTCTGGAATTGGCCCACCCAGCCTAAAAGGAGTGGCTGAAGTGGAGACAACTGTAGGCGAATACCAGGGAGGGACCCTGCAGACTTGGGCTTCCTGAGCACTCAGAGGTCAGTCTTGGCTGTTCCACTCCTGTCTGTGCAAGGACCTTTACAGCCCCAGAGGGGGCTCTTTACTCTCAGTTCCATGTTCTCTGAGCACAAGTCCAGGGAAGCCTCTCCCAGGCTGTTGGGTGAGAGGCCCTGCCTGGTACCCAGCCAGGGAGGGGGCACTGGCTCAGAAGAGCTGCTCCAGCCCTGGAGCTGAGCTGTGCTGGCCCGAACCCACATGGCGTGAGTCAGGGCGGCGGAGCTGCCTTCTACCCAGGCAGCAGGGAGAACTGGCGAACCTGGGGAAATCGGCTTCTGCCAGTGAGATGGACAGACCCAAAGAGGGCTGCTGCCCTCCGCTTGTCCCTCTGAGACCACACTCCTGCCTCCAGAATTCTCCCTAGTGCATCTCTTTACCTTGGGATTTTGTGACGATGGCAGTGAGAGCGAGCCCGCTGTCCATGGGGAGGACTCACTGCCGCTTACCCCGAAGGCTCCTCGGGAGTAAGGCCTTGGAGACACAAAAAAGCTCGTCCTCGCTGTCCCTGGTTCCTTCCCTTGGTGGGTCACCCTGAGCAGCGTGGCCCTGGAGCAGCCCATGTGCCGGTCTTGTCCGGGCCCTCTTTTCAGCGTCCCTGTTGTCCGGATGGTCAGGTTTGCCGCAGCGGGGACATCGCCGCGTTTGCCTCCTGACCTCCAGGAGCAAGTCGTCTTTACCTGGTAACCCGGAGAGTGGCATCCTGTTTGGGGCCCCCTCTTTCTGCACAACCTGAGTGTTTTGTGTCTCTGGGACTAGCTGCTACTCCAAGGAAGTCAACAGGCACCCCAAGAAGGGGTACCTCTAAGTACCGGTGCCCAGAGTTGAAGAACCCTGCCCCTCCCCCTCCACACCCGTGGGGGAAAGGGCCTGTACTGCCTCCTCCGTCGATTGGGACCCACGTGGCTGCGACGGGAGCCACTCGACCCAGCCACCGGGTCCCTGAGAGACACACGTGCCAATCTCCCAAGAACCCACTGAGGTGCTGGGTGCGTGCAGGTTTGATACAGAGGGGCAGAGGAAGGAAAGAGAAAAGCGGCAGATGCTTCTGCCCAGTGTCCCCTTCTTCTCTTGTTCGCCTGACAGACAAAATCATATAATCCGGTCACGAAAACGATCGCTCAGACCCAGGTGCAGCCTGGGGATGGGGCCGGCGGCCGCGAGCAGCCGCAGCCAGGGCCGGCAGAGCTCTCAGGTTTGGAGGCGCCACGGCACGTCTGGTTTGGACCCCAGCCTGACTTTGCAGAGGCACAGCCTGGTCTCTGTCTAGATGAATAGTCCTGTGCTGGGGAAGGGCTGCGTCCGCACGAGGAGGCCGAGGCTCGATGGGCACCCTGCTCCCGACACCTCAGGAACCTTGGGAAGCTTAGGGGGCCAGCATGCACTTGAGGAAAGGGGGGACACGCTCCAGGCCGCCTTCCTCCATGCACCCCCTCCCGCCCCAGCTCTGACAAGGACTGCACCTTGCTGGGTCGGTGGGCCCCCCGATCAAGTGAAGGGGTTTGAAGGCTAAACTTGCTGTATCCTTTTGAATTCTCACCAGGAAAGACCTCCTAGTTCTATCCTCGCTAGCACTTGTGTGCCTGCGCTACCTCGTTCCCTTTCTCCGTTTTCAACGGTATTTCTGAAACATCATGGAAACAGGTGGGGCGGGGAGTGTGTGTCTGGGCACACATGAGTGCGTGTACATGTGTGTTTGGGGGTGGGGGGCGCATGTCTATATTGGTGCCCAGCTCTGAGAAACAAAGAAACAAGCATGGCATCTTTGGATCTGATTCTAAGAAAGCAAGCAACACCCCAGTCTAGAGCCTTTATCTGTTTAATGGACCAGAACTCAGCGGCAGGAAACCTGCCTCTGTGTTAGCGTATCACAAAAATGTGCAGCGCAGCTGCCTGGGAGCGGCCAGCTTACGACTGCTGGGGGCCAGCCCGGGTTACGGTCTGGAAGAGTTTGAATCGCCCTTTACATTTCGCTCTGTTCTCGTTCTGATTTTGGCGTTGGTGGAAGGAGAGAAGACTCCCAGGAGATTCAATTATTTCCCTTCAAAATTCTCTGGGAATCATAATGACTATTAAAAATTGAAGGCACCCATATCTCATGCTATTCAGCCTAACTGGTAATTAAAGTGCAATTAAATTTTTCACGGTGTAGATTGTGTCTGTTTTTTTCAGGGAAATTACAAATTCCAGGCCCTTGAGAGTTATGGAATTAATCTGTAGACATTTAATAATTCAGCTTTGATCAGATGCAGTTACTGATGGGCCCCGGAGAGGGAAGGGGGGATTGTAAAGTGTTATTTTGTTATTGATGGTGCATTCTGATTTTACTTGGTTTCTTAGAAACCAGAAAATAACTACCAGTCCATGAGTGAAAGGCCATTTCTTAGTTGGCTGTAATTGCTCTCACTAATGTGGACCCGTAATTATCTCTCTCCTGCTGGCTTGCTCCCCTCGAGTGCCCTTGTGCAATTTAGGGTACGTTCCTGAGTTGTCACCAGTGAACAGGGTATCAGCATTTGGCTAGAAATTGGGAGGATTAATTGGTTGACGCTTCCTGGCCTTTGTCAAATATTTCCTCTCTCTCCCTTGCTCTCCTACCTTTTTTTCTTCGTTGATAGAAACGTCTTTGCATTTTAGTGCTAGTAAGTAATTTCTTGACTTTTGATCTGAGGCCAGTGGCTCCAGATACCTGGTCAACTCCTGGGTCTCTGTGCTCTGAGTGACCCTGGCCAGTAGCGAAGGTGAGCTCTGAGTGGTGTGGGGCACCGGAGCGGAGAGCATCCCGCCTCGCAGCAGCCCTGCACCTGCACCACAAGGCACTTGGGTACCACGTGGGAGGGGACAGGACTCCGGCAGCAGCAGCTTGACCATATCTCACTCTTGACTGGTAGAGGCCCTGTGTCAGTCAGGTCCATTTCTAACTTCTGCTTTCGTTATTTTTTGTTGTTTTTTTTTTTAACCTATTTTTGAAAATTCATCTAGAGAAATACCACGTGTCCCAAATTGGCAGGGTCTAAGTTTAGGGCTATAGTAGTGCAATATAGCATAGCAGTCAAGAGTTAGGTATTGGAGTCAAGTAGGTCTTTGCTCCAGTTCTATTGCTTTGAGGTCTCTTGCGTTAGATATGAGATTTTTAACTTCTCTGAGCTTCAGTTTTCCCATCTCTGAAGTGGGTTGATTAACAGTGCCTGCCTCATAGGGTTGTAATAAAGATGAAAAGAGATAAGTCTTAGCAAGACGCATGGCACGAAACAAGCACTCAACAAATATTAGCTGCTCGTGTTTATATTTTTGATCTATGGGATAGAACACCAGCATTCTTTTTTTTGGTAGGTTTTGATTTTACGTCCCCACTTGGAATAATTTTAGAGTACTTCCTCATACCTCTCCAGACTAGAATTCTTCCTCTTCTCTTTCCCTTTGTTTGATCTTTTCTATGAATAGCAAAGAAGTTGAACAACTTGAAAGATTGTCTTATCACCTTCCTCTTAGCAGCTAACTTGCTCCAGGGCACATGGTAGGCGCTTCGTGTCTCATAGATGGCTGCAGGGGTGGAGGGAATGTCCAAAACTGGTGAGGCGAAGGGGCAGGAAAGAAGAGAGCCATTCTAGTTTCTTCGTGCTTCTATTCCAAGTCCTGTGCCGCAGACACAGAAGTGGGAGCAAGGGACACGGGAGTATAAATTGCGTTAAAATCCTAGCTGGAGATTCTTCAAGCAATGTGCCCGAGCCTGGGTTCTGAAGACCTGTTTGTCAGGCAAGACGGCAGCTCCTGAATCTCATCTTAACTCACAGGATAATGACACGATGCATCATGACTCTGAATCGAGAGCAGTACATAGTTTTCCCTTGGTTGTCTGGAGCCACGGATGGGGCGAACACTGGATATTGATTTTCCGATGGTGACTAATAGATTGCAACATGTTTTTTGGCTCCAGCCTCTCCTTTGCCCATGTCACACATTTTGGCAGTAGAATTAAAATCAATCTTTATTTGCCCAAAAGAGATAAATTATAAGAGCAGAACATAGGCAGGGGAACTTGGGACACAGACGAGCAGATGGCTGGCTGTTCCTTTATGCATCGCACCTTAGCGCCTGTTTAGCCAGCGCAGGAAACGGACAGCACTGACTTGAAACGTTGAGTACAAGTCTAATGTTTTCATTATTAAAATAATATGGGAATATTCTAATAATTTTAATCGAATAACAATTTGATAATTTTAATTCAGTCTCAGCTCTTGGCTTGTGGACTTTTACGTAGTTCCCTGAACCTCCAGCTCCTTGCCTGTGACGGGGCGTAATAAGCTTGCTTCTGTCTCCTGCCCTGGAGACTTCATTCTGAAATAGCCCGATTCCCCCCTTCTCAGCTTGGCATTAGACAGTGACATGCTGGGCAAAGCTACCAAAATGAGAAGCCTCTCTTTCATTCTCCTCTTTGGGCGGAAAACACATTCTTTTTTCTTTTACCCACAATCTTAGATAAGCAGAGCATCTCTGTAGCTACCTGTACCTCAACCCCCGTGGATTTGTGAATCAGACTAGAAACCTAAGCTGTTTTGAGTTTTTAATATGAAATGTATCCTGCCTCTTATGATTCAGTTAACATTTTGAGACGTTTTGGTCTAACATCATAAGCTTTTATGTGTATCAAAATTGTCATCATGTGTATATGTTTTAATAGGAGGAAATATACCAGCTCCTGAAAATGCAGAGTCCAGCAGTTCTGGCTGCAGGCATAGCTGGATCCAGGGTTCGAGGACACAACAGGATGTTGTCTCTCTCCATCTCTTCACCTGTCTCTTGTCTTGGCTTCATATTAGGCACATCGAATTTTTAAAAACTTTTAAAACTGATGGGTTTGTGTGAGTTTGTCATCTTTCCATCAACCTTTCTTAACTCTAGAAGAAATGAATTCGTTCTTTTCCCTAAGAATCCTCACCAAGTTCTAGTACTTCCAGAAGACCCCTCTGTAATTGTCCATTGGTTACGTAAGAACTGTTTAACCCCCACATGTCCAGGCTTTGGGTTTGGATTGTTGTCTGTCTTCTTCATATTGTCACCGTACTCAGAGGAAGGACCTGTAGGTCTCGACTTTCCCCAACCATCAGGGATCTTTCTGTAGATTTAACCATAGGACATGAAGGATAGTCAACCATTTTTGATCTTTGAAACTGGCAAATTAACAGGGGCCACCTCAATGTCAGGTTTGGATGGGAAGTGCTCTGCAGCAGCCCCAGCTATTGTGTCTTGCGAACCTTGCATAAATTGGTGGTATTTTGCTGTTGACAGTTTGTTACTGGCGTCTCGTTTATTACTGGCATCTCTTCCGAGCCTCGGCGAGGTGTATAAACAGCTGGAGGCGAATGACAGAGTGCTGGAGCATATGGCAAGCCGTTCATCACCGCGCCCGTGCCCAAAATGACCGTCTTTCATGTCACAGTTGGAGGTTCTGGCATGCCGTTCTGGAATTTCACCATTAAATTAGGTTCTGTGAATCAAATAATGAGGAAAGAGAGGAGGCATTTTTATAAACTATAGAGCTTCCCTGCCAGCCCTGTGAGTCTTGAACATTAATGTTTTTTATTTAAAATTTTTATTTATTTTATTTTTAGAGAGAGGGGAAGGGAGGGAGAAAGAGAGGGGGAGAAACATGAATGTGAGAGAGAAGCATCCATCCAGAGCTGCCTCCAGCACGCACCCCAACTGGAAACTGAACCTACACCCCAGGCACATGGCCTGACTGGGAATCGAACTGGCGACTCTCGCTTTGCAGGGCGACTCCCAAACAACGGAACCACACTGGTCAGGACCATTCATGCTTTTTAATTCATTTCTGCCACTATTAGGAGGGGCGGGGAGCTAGAGGGTTCATAGATCCCCAAAAGGGCAATCTCCCTGTGTTCCAAGGCAGTTAACAGATGACAGAAATTCTGAGCTAGAGAGGAGTTTAAAGATGACTCAGCTGCAGCCCCTCATTTAACAGGTGAGACTGTCCAAGTTGCAGTAGATAATACCTTTGTCCAGAGTCACCACCAGGACAGGGAACAAGGCTGCCATTCCCTGGGTCTGTCTTCATGCTCCAGTTCCATCACTTCAGACAGCAGTGCTCCCCTTCTGGAGCTGGGGGTCAAGTTCCTTTCCTGTACTCTTTATAGCTTGACTTTTGTTGTTTTCAAAGAAATCCCAGAATTTTAGGTCTCAGATAGACCCAAGGGGGGGTCTTGGAAACTGGAAACACTGTTTCCACTGAAGTCAGAGATCTGCAGAGCCCTGAGCCAGGCCCTAGACTACAGCCTGAAGCCTCTGACCTGGGGGAGCTGGATTGTAATTGAATTCCATCTGCAGGCTAGCATCCCTCGGCCCTGGGGAGGCATAAGAAATTTAAAAAAAAACCAAAAACAAAAAAAGAGGAAAGAAAGAACCCTTAAAAACAACTGATCAATTTTCAACAAATTAAGTAAATAAAATTAGTTTTGATTTTAATATCAAGTAGCTTATTTTCATAATTTAAGAAGATGAGGAGTGACCTCGTGATTCGAGGAGGAAGGGAGGTTAGCATTCAGATCCCCGACTCTGTTCCCTGAGGGCCACTGGTCACAGCTGACCCTGCCGAGCCGCGGCCAGTGACCACCCCTAGGACCCTGTCTCAGGAGCACTGTCAGCACTCGCGTCCTGTGAGCTTTCCAGTTTGCTCTGAAAATAAATAATTACAAGATATGACATAGTGGAGTACATCTGCAGCAATATTTACATATTCCTCAAGTCAGTTCACCAGGAATCATTGTACTAAAGTTATAAAACATGCAACGTTCCTTTAGCTGAAAGGGTTGATTGACTGGTATGGCAAAGCCTCAATCATGATTCTGCAGCTGACATTATTGACATATTTTGGAAGAACATGATTTGGTGACATTATTCCAAGTTGTTTTTTTTTATGCTTTGTTTTTGTTACTAATTTGTTTTCTTTATGTGTCATTGTTTTCCTGTAGATTCTCTTATAGAGTCTTTTAGTCCGTCCTTCCTTCTTTCCTTCCTTCCTTCTAAATGCTGGATTCCCTTTTACTTTAGTCTAATAATTGTTAGTTTCAGCTCCATTTTTCCAGCTTCGGACTTTTTAAAAATCCTGATCTCATCACTCTGTATGAAGGAGGATAACTAACTTTACTGTGGTTCCCTTTACTTACTTTTAGCTCATTTATTCACAATAACCCTGTAAGATGGGGATCGTTATCCCTGTTTTGTAGATGAGGAAATGCAGAGTCCAGTGGATCAAGTAGCATGGCCAAGATCCTAGATCTGTTACCCCTTCCCCCGAGCCTCGGGGCAGCTGTAGGTTTAATAAACAGGCCCTGAGTGTCCTCATCCAGTCCGTGGCTAACAATGCTGAGTGAGTCCAGGCCAGGGGTGGCGGTTCCCAGTGCCCTCCAGGCAGCAGGGAATCAACACCCCCTGGGAGCAGTTTTCAACCGCTTAGTAATCCACCTTGTCAAATCCGAGACTCTGTTTGCTGACATTGTTATTGTTTTTGCAAAGGCTTTCACATACAAAAGCATCAAATACATTTTTAAAAGTTAAGCTATTTTAAACATTTGTGATTGGTTCTGGTAAAATATGTAGCGCACCCAGACAAAAATAAACTTCCTGAAGATCAAATTCTCTAAGTGGGACTGTTTATTTGGTTTGTGCACCAGAAACTTGACTTTGGAAGCCAAACCAGACCCAATGATCTCAGGAACCCCTACTTAGTGGTATGAAGAGGGCTTCTTCCACTCAGGATTTCCGCTAGGCCCCAGGTTCTGTAATGAGAACTACGTAAAAATCCATCCCACACAGCGTGTCCTGCTACATTAGCTTCTTTTTCTACCCCATCGGGCAGGTAGTGCTAATCTTTAACCACAGTGTCCAAGAAAAGAGGTTCTGTCATCCGCCATCCCAAATCCTCTGGCCACGTCCTGGGTCCCCGCCCCGGGTGTCTCTCGTCTTCCCATTGGTGGTGCGGGGCTGCCCACCACTTATTTTAGGGCCCTTGTCACTAATCACAAAAATGCCCTAGCCTTATGCTTTTGTACAGACATAGTCTTAAGAACAAAGTTTTCATCAGCTGTTATCCATAGATTTCGTCTTCTCAGTCACATCCTCTCCTAAAGCCCAGTGCTTGTTCACTTCGTCACATCTGCACGACAAGGCCTTGCGCTCTGTGTCTGCTGAGGCCTCTGGGTTTGCATTCTTACTGCTATTCGTTAACTTCTCAAATAGTGCAATATTCATCAAGTGTCTCCCATGTGCCAACCACTATTGGACATAGTGGGGTTTTTTTTTTAAAGCACATGGGAACCTTGCCTCCAGGCACCTAACACCCTACCCTGAGCAGCGTACCTTAATGATGTAATTATAAAAGCATAGCAGATGGCCGTGCACTGTCTCGAGCTCTGCAGGAAAGATGCAGTGTTATGAGAGCTTAAGGTGGAAGGACTTGTGGGGGCCTGGGGTGGAGGGGGCCTGGGGTGGAGAGGGCTGATGTTCGGAAAGGGAGCCCCGCCCTGAAAAAGGAGTGGGAATCAGATGGCCTCAGGGCAAAGCTCGCCCGCAGGTGCCTGGGCAGGAGGCAAGGCGGGATATTCAGGAGCCTGCGCGCGGGCCAGTGTAGTCGGGGGCGAGGGGAAAGGAAAGGCGGTGAGCGACCCCGCATGGTAAGGTGGGCACGTGCCTGAGGCCGCCTGCTGCCTGGGAGGTCTCTCGGGGTTTTTGTTATGAAGCGCAGATGCTGCCCTGGGGTGCCTGGGAGGCGATGCCCACTGCTCACACGGTTGGCGTCCCTGCACTGCGACCTGAGGCAGGCAGGCGGCCAGGCACCTCCCAGGGCTGGAGATGCTGCAGGACTCCTCGCCGGTTCACTAGCAGACCACACCGAGAGCTTCATCCAGGGCCGGCGGGCGCCTCTGTCAGCGCTGCGGCCACCATGCAGGGACAGCAAGGGGCCCTGCGCAGTTTCCTCCCGTGATTAACGTCATTGACACTTTACAAGCAGAAACGTTCATCTGCATAAATGCACTCATCAGGTAGTCTGCGTCAAGGCAACAAAATCTACTTCTTGCCGTAAAAATCCCAGACTTCAGGCATCTACATCCGTCAAGTTTTCATTTAATTAGAAAGGAGGGGAGGAACTTACTAAGTGCAAGCTAGTGTTCACCACCTATGACACTCACTGGTGATTCTGGTGAATGAGCTGCTTGCAGACTCTTCACAGAAATTAGTTTTGGGCGTCCTGGAAGTTGAGAGGGGGTCTGGCTGTGGGAATCAGCATCTGCAGGACTGAGCCTTCACGCGGGAGATGCGCCGGGCCTTCCCGCTCAGCCACCGCAGCCCCTCCCCGCGCTGCCGCCCCCCCTGGCGAGCCCCTGCACTCCTGGGCTGCAGGGCCATGGACTGTTGGATGCCCAGCCCTCCCCCTTGTTTTCCGTGCACCCAGTCTGAGCCGGAGGCTTTCTTGGGCAGCCCTGCTTTCCCTCCTGGGATGCTTGCTGTTTCTCCGGGGGGCAGCGGGTTCTCCGACTGTGGGAAGGGCTGGGGTTGGTCCACGAAGAGGGCGGAGAATGCGAGAAGGGATGAAAGGGGAAGAATGTATGTCAGATGGATGACGTGGGTTGTGAAAAAGTAACAATAGCCAAGATGTGGAAACAGCCTAAGCATCCCACGGCAGGTAAATGAAAATGGATAAAGAAAATGTGGCGTACACACACACACACACACACACACACATACACAGGAACATTATTCAACCATAAAAAGAAGGAAATCCTGCCACTTGTGACAACATGGATGGACCCTGAGGGCATTATGCGAAGTGAATTAAGCCAGAGAAAGACAAATGCCATATGGCCTCATTGTGGAATCTTAAAGAAAAAACAAAGTCATAGCAAAATTCATCAGGACAGTATGGGGGACACTAAGGCACAGCTCCGAAGGGCTGGCTGTATTCTGGGGAGGAGGGGAAGGAGATAAAGACAGACTTTGGAGAAGAAAGAAAACAGGAAGCGAAGGCAGGAAGGGCGACCTGAAGAGATGCAACCGTGTGGGCGAGGGAAGAGCTCCGAGTGAAGGAAAAATGGCGGATGGGGCAAGCAGAGCGGCCGTGCAGGGGGGATGGCAGCTCTGCCCTTGTTCCGCCTCTTGCCGGACAAGCCCAGCCTGTAGAAAACCATGTCTGGGGATCAGAACGGACTTAGCCAAGACCCTTGAGGCGTCCCTCTCTCTTCCCCACTCTGGAGCAGGCAGACCGAGAGGCCGGGTGGCTTCAGCATGGAGAGCGCTCGGCGGGGGTATGTGCTGTGTAGTCAGAGCTCTGCGTAGTCAGAAGGGCTCTGTCGGCAGTTCCCTGCTGGAGGGGGCCCCTCCGGCTGACGCTGGACACGGCCTCCTCTGTGGGGACCGCAGCAGGGCCCAGGGATGCCGCCTAGCACAGCAAGGGCTCGCTCAGTGATGCAACAGGCCTACTGGGTGGGGGGCCAGGATGGGGGAGCGGGGGCCGCCCTGCTCACCTGTAATAGCCTGATGGGAGGCTCCTCTGTGGTTTCCTGGGATTCAAAATAGTTGGTAACAGGCTAGAGTTGTGCATTTTTTAGAAAGAGGAATGTTTCTGCTTTCTGGATTGTGACTCATTTACATGGGGACCCATGGGACCCCGATGGCTGATCTTTAGCTGGTTTCTGGCCGCCACCCTACTAACCTCAGACACTGAGCATCCTTGAGCCCATATCACAAAAAACCTCGCAGCTTTTGAAAATGGAATTCCTAGAATACCTGGATACAGATCACGAGAAATGAGGCTTGACAACCTCCTGGTCCGGGTCTCTTTTGGAGCCCAGAAGCAACTGGGGGACATGTGTTGGCACAGTTTTGAAAATCCGCTGGTAGGGGGCACTTGCAGTGAACCTGAAACCTCTGGAGTTGGCCATTCCCCGCACTAACAACCCTTTGACAGAAAGCCCTGTTCAAAGGAAAACATGGACCAAATTCCCTCATTTTCTCTATCTTGCAGTTTGGTACTTGACCGAAAGTTCCTTGTGGTGACCGTTTTGAAAGCCTTTCACTCATACTACCAGTGAAGCAATTCCCTCCCTCATCTGAGTCCTGAGCACACCAGCTGGTAGAGACAGGTCCCCTCCTGTCCTTCCGCAGTTGTCATTATTTCCTAGGGGCTTTGCATCTTATATCATGGCCCTTCATTTTTGACAGATTAGGTGGGACAGTGATGCCTTCTTTGTAGAGGACGAAAGAGAAAGGAGGAGGAGCACTGTGACTCCTGACTTCACCAGACACTTGCCGCAGGTTGAAAACTGCGAGAAGGGAGCACCCTGCCCGTGCAGGGACGGTGGCAGGGATTCGGGGTGACGGCTCCGAACCCCCTTTTGCGTTCATGTGCAGGAGTTCTGTGCGCGGCAAATCCCACCCATCTGGCCCCACTGAGTTTGAATTTAGGGTACCTGAGAGAGGGCTTGGGCTGACAGTCACATTTCAGGGATCTGTAGAAGGGGGAAAAATGTTCCCTAAGCAGATGATGAATACATAGGAAATTACAGGGGAAAGACTAGCCTATTCATGGTGCCTCTACAGCATGCTCTCCCAAATAAACATTATAAATCACAGGTAATTCCTTAGTGTTTGTTACAGTAGGTCCTGGCAGAGTATTTGTCGGTGTTCTGTAAGCCATTACTCCATGTTATCGTACAGGCTTAAAGGAAATCAATCTCTATTTTGCTAAAAGAACCCAGAATTTCAAATTTTTATTAAATGTGACATTTCACCATCCCAATTAGCCCTAACTAAAAGGTTTTACTTTTTCATAGAACGTTGAAAGGACAGAATCTTTGCTTATTGGCCATAATACCAACTTCCAGATAATGCCATCATCTGAGTTTTGAGAGAAACAAGAAGGAAGAGAAGGACCAGGAGGGACACAGTGACAGAAGGAAGGGGGAGGACGCTGGCTATCCTGTAGAAGCTGCTCAATGTCACATCTTCAGTGGCTTTCAAGCTGACGTGACCTCTGGGTACCAGAAGCCGCCTGGCTGGAGGCTAAAAAAGACCAGAGTTTCTGTTTAATAAATTGAATTTCTACAGAGCAAATGCCCACTGATGCTCATAGGAACCACGCACCCATTCCGTTTCCCTCCCTCTCCCCTTTCCATTTCTTCCCTAAAAGATAAACTCGTTAACTATAGAAAATGATAGTCCGTCTGGCGGAGCCCTGCGCCACGACCCCACTCAGGAAGCACACAGACAGCACGTAAACCTGGGCTGCCGACAGAGATGCAGTGTTGCAATGCCCCGAGTTTGGGCCTCCTGCCGTTTCCATATGCTGTTCCGCGGTGTCACAGAGCTTGCAGCATAACCTGATTCGTTGGATTAATAAGCCTTGCAAGTAATACTTTGGGGCCCGACAGGGATTTGGGGAGCCTCTTGCTGTGCCTGCAGACCTGTTTGCCCAGGTAACGTCACGGGCTCTCTTTCCCAACTGATTTCTTTCTGCGCAAAATGCTCAAAGTGCCTTAATGAAGACATCCCATGTTAATGGGGAAGCAAGCGGCCAGTGTGAGGAAGTGACAGGTTCTTCGATGTGGGCAGGGAGTTGCTTGTGTGACAGGGACACTGGTTTTTGATGACGCAGGCATGGAGCCTGGTCTGTCCGCTCCTGCTCTCTCCCAGGCTCCCCGGCTTCATTTCTTACGACAAAGCCCAGATTCATGCCCATCGTTACAGAAAGGGTTTATTTGTATCACCCACTTTTATTTTTCCCTGGGTTTTGGATGTCATGCTTTCTCAACTGAACTATATTGTTTACCCAGGAATATAGAGGCAATTAAGGAAAAAGACCAGTATATCATAGTGGGAATGAGTGGGTCTGACGGTCAGATGGAACAGAGAGCCATCAGAGTCTTGGATTCAAATTCAGCCCTGCCGCTAAGTTTCAAATTTGGGTTGATCCATAAAGATGTTCAGCTGTCTTTCCCAAAATAAGTCCTGTCATTGCGAACGATTCAAGTCACAGAGCATACTCGTCTTTCTTCGTCGCTTGTCTGTGGCAATTCCTGCTTCAAACATTTGGCTGCCAATCTGCCTGAAGTGACTTTCTTTAATCATGTTGCATGCGGCTCTATCTCCCTTTTTCGAAAGCACTCATGCGGATTGGGTGCTGGCATGGTTTGGAAGTAGGTGTGAAAGGGGTGACTGCGCCCACCCAAGTCCCGGACCCTGCCCTTGAAGAGCTTTGCTGCCCCGACCCTGGTGGCTCTCCTGGCTTGGACCTGACACGGGTATGGATCAGTCTTGGGCTGTCCCACTCGTCACCAGGGTTGGGGGCGCTGATCCGGAGGGTGGGGCAGTGCACCCTTCCTTCCTCACTGCATATCAGCATTATCTATGGAACCCGCACTCCATATTCAGGGCTCCCTGGACTTTGTATCCCTTCCTTGAGTACTTTGTGTTGTTTTGCGCCCTGCGTCCTTTGCCCCTGTTGTTCCTTCTGCCCAGAATGTTCTTCCTCAGTCTAATTTTGACTCATTTGTCAGTCCCCAACTGACATGTCTCCTCTTCTGGGATGGTTTTCCTGACTCTGCAGCTTAGAGTCAGTCCCCCTGCCATAGACTCCCGTGGACCCCTCTAGAAGCCTACCCAGCATGCACCAGCCTCAGTACTTTTCAGTGTCACCCTTCCACAGTGACATAAGCTTCCTGATGACAGGAGCCCCTGTTTGCCTTGTTTCTCACTTTGTCTCTGTAGTGCCTGGCACATGCTGGGTGCCCAGTAAAGGGTGCATGTGTGTGTGGATGGGTGGGTGGGTGGGTGGGGTGGGTGGGTGGATGAATGAAAAAACTAGCAGGTAAGTGGATTCTCCTCATCTCTCTCCCCCAAGGGTGAATGTCACATCAAAGATGGGGATTTTTCTTTGGTTAAAATATATGAGGAACTTTGCTTCCCAGCTAGAAAGTTGGGCCCCTGAGCAGGGAAATCCATTAACCCATAGACAGTCCTTGCGCCAGCAGCATCTTAAGAGCAGCTGAGAGAAGCCAGCAGTCTGTGTTGAATGGAATTGGAAAATGGTGGAAACAGGCAAAATGGAGAGCTCATGAAATTCTCTTTACTCTAGGCCTCACTTGGCTGGTGCTGGCATATAATTCGAAGGACATTTCCAGAACACAGGCCGTACAAGTCTACTTGAATGTAAATTAAGATAATAGTCCATGGCCATCATAAAGGATTTGAGTTCATTCCCTGCTTCTATGACCCCAGTCACTGTTCTCTCTCCATCAAATTCAGTAATCAAATAGTGATTGCAGCTTTTTCACTGGCATCAACTTTATTTTTTATTGCCATTCTTGCCTGCCAGTATCTCACAATGTTGCAAATTACTAATAATTCCAGTTTTGTGCAAACTCGTCCTGGGCTCTAGTGCCGTTTCTGCTCTGCCGGTTTGGCTGGAAAGGCCCTCACCCTCTCCGTGCCGCAGCTTTCTCCTCGCGAGTCGGTGGTGGTGGGGACACTTGCTCATTAGGGAGCCGCGTAAGAAAATATCTCTAGAAGGAGCTGGTTTTTAACAGGCATTTCTTTCCCAAAAGGTGGCACAGGATCATGCATGATGCAGAGCAAGTCGGTGGACCTAGAGCAACTTTTCTAGGCTATGATATATGTCATCTTTAGACTGAAGGGGTTGATGTAGGTGACCTGTGATCCCTTCTCCTCTAAACAGTCTCTTCATTTTAATAATTGCAAGCAAAGCACTTCCATGCCTCAGCTCTAATGGGCACATACCAGAAACATCACCTGGCCGTCTCGATGCCTCAGATTGGCAGGAGGACAGGGACTCAGACAGCAGGGCTCCGAGTATTGGAGCTTTTCACACACCAGCCGCTTCGAAAGTAGAAGCGGCGCCCTAAGGGCACCCTAGATGCCCCGCCCCCGGCTGTTCACCGTGGTGGAGTCGCGTCAGGTGGGCTCAAGTCCCTCCAGACATCTGGTCCTTGTTTCCCAGGACTGAGCAATACAGTGGACACTGCAGAACAAGGCTCAGGGTTCTGAGCCTGCACATTGCCCACCGTGACTGTGCCACACTTGGTTGTCAACTCCCTCACGCCCAAAGCTCAGCTCTCCTTGTCTCCTGAAAACCTGCGAGGTGCTTGTGCCCCAAAATAGCCTCCTTACCGTTCATGAAGAGTCGTCCCTTAGCTATATTGTTTTGAATTTTATCCATTAGAAATTCTTTTGAGTTAATGAGAATTTCCCCCTCAAAATGCAGATGGCTTTATGGAATTATCAATCACTCACAACTATCATTTACTCTCATAAGATTGCCTTGTGTTAAACCTCAATGAGGTCAGGCATTTTGATTGGATGAAACAAGGTCTTTTGGGGGGCTGCATTGGGGAGGCAGCATTTGTGAGACATCACTGAGAGACCATTGGTGTTCTTCAGCCTGGGTGAGAGAGAGAAGCTTCTAGGAAATAGGACAAATGAGAAGAGCGTGAAGATAAAATGGTCCTTCCTTCAAAACTTTGATGTGAGCTGGTCCAGCCCTAGGACTGGGCTGGATGAACTGATGGTGGAAGAGATTGGTCCCACGGGGCCTTGGGCGTCTGTAGAAGGGTAGTTGCGTGTAAACAAAGGCCATTTTCACCTTCAGAGAGAGACCTTTTCCCCAGCAGCATAAATGAGCCCTTTCTAGTAAGCATAGCTGTAATTTGTAGAAGTGTTAAAAATATACTTCCTACTGTAAAAATACTGAAATATCCAGCACATGGGAAGGGGACTGTTCTGCTCTGTGATATGATGTGATAACTTGAAAAGTAATGGAAATGGAGTAAGGCATTGTAAAGATACTGCTCTAAAGAACACAATTCTGTTTGCTGGCCTTTTTTTCCTGCTAGCAAATTCTGTTACTTGATCAACTTGGTAGACCATCAGTAATGTCTTCAGGGAAGAGCTCATGAGAGCGGAGTTACTCTGTGACAGGGTTTTTTAAGGCAGTGTAATCTGGCACTTCTCAATTTTCTTTGATTTTTCACAGATAAAATAAAAGACTGTGATAAATATTTTCCACAAATGGCGTCAAAAATGGAAACACAGCTGGTGGCAACAGTCTTCCGCTATTTAGTTGGTTCTGGGTTTCCTCTGTGAAACAGCCAGTCACATTTCCGATACACAGTTGTAGTTTTCCAGTATGTAGTACTTTTTTGTGTGAGTTTCTCTCTCCAGCCTCTTACTTCTAGAAACTCCTTTACTATAGACCAGGTGCGGCAAACGTTTTCTGTAAAGAGCAGGTTGTAAATACATATTTTAGGCTTTGCGAGCCACACAATCCACTACTCAGTTCTGCTGCCGTAGCGTGAGAGCAGCCAGTGGACACTGTGAAGAAATAGGGGTGGCCGAACGCCAATAAAGGGATTTACGAAACGTGCTGCCGTGGGATTGGGCCCTGGCGCCTTGGTTTGCCAGTCCGTGCTATGAGATTCACTTCCTCTTGGTTCCCCATCTAAGCAGTGCCAACTGCTCTGCCCCGACCGGCTGTACTTTTCTTTGAGGGTCACAAGAGAAGAGAACATCTCTGCGTCCCAGCACCACGTTCCAGCATCTCCCAACACCTGTGCTCTGGGAACCCAAGATTCTTCAAGGCCTCTGGGCTCTGGAGTACTTAGCATCCATATCAGCTAATTTCAGTAAAAGCTCCAGTCACACTTCCGGAATATAGGTCACCGACAGGACTCATAACATTGTTAGGTACTGACACACTTTGTTATAGGTGCAGACGCACAACTTGGCAAGCTGATCAATGGCACACTGCATTTCATCCTCTACTTGAAACTGGACTGTACAGCTCTTTATTAGTTTTTAATTTCTGTAAGTCCCATTGTTTCTCCTTCCAAAAGAGGGAAAGGTGGGTACATTTTTTAAACCACAGTGTTCCCTTCTTGATTTAACACTTAATCTTTTGAGATCATTAAGTCCCTAAATTGTCTATTAACCTAATTGTTCTTTACACAGTGGCTTTGTACCTAGAAATTAAGCAGAGCATTCAATCCATTTTTAGGACTATTTTACTATTAAATACATCACACATTCCACAGGGCACATAAATCATACGTGAGCTGTTTAAAAAATGATAAAGCCAACATGCATGCAGCCATTTCATGTTTTTCCCAAACATGGAAGATTTGAATTATGTCTTCTTCCCCACTGACGTGTATGCTATGATTATTGTATATTCTTATTTTTACCCTATTTTAACCTAAAAATATTGTTTGACTTGCCCGTATCCAGAGCTTTCCCACACGAAGCGTTCTCTCCTCTCCCCATCCTTTCCGGCCCCGTGGACCTCCCACCTTGGTTCACTTTTCTTCTACCAGAAGCACATCCTGTAGAAACTCCTTTTGTTTAGATCTGCTGGTAACAAATCCTCGGTCTTTTGTGTAAAAATGTCTTTATTTTATTCCCATTCTTTTTTTTTTTTTTAATTAAGACTTTATTTTTCTTAGAGCAGTTTTAGGTTCACAGCAAAATTAAGTGTAAGGTACAGAGTCCCAATCTTCTACCCCACTCATGCAAGGGACCCCCCATTATCAGTAGTCCCCACCAGAGGGTACATTTGTTACAATTGATGAAGCCGCATCAACACATCACAGATACCCGAAGTCCATAGTCTACATTAGGAGCTTGCCCTTGATGGTGTGAAATTTATGGGTTTGGACAAATGTATAATGACATGTATCCATTATTATGGCATCACATAGAGTGTTTTTCAGTGCCCCCAAATTTCTCGGTGCTCTGCCTATTCACCCCCCCCCCCCATCCCCTGGCAACCACTGATCTTTTTATTGTCTCCGTGATTTTGCCTTTTCTAGAATGTCATAGAGTTGGAGTATAGCCTTTCCAGATTGGCTTCTTTCATTTGGTAATATGAATTTAAATTTCTTCCTTGTCTTTTTATGGATTGATAGATCATTTCTTTTTAGCACTGGGTAATATTCCATTGTTTGGATGTACCATAGTTTATTTATCAGTTCATCTACCAAAGGGGCATCTTCGTTGCTTCCACATTTTGGGAGTTATGGGTAGAGCTGTTATAAATATTCGTGTGTAGGTTTCTGCGTGGACCTTACCAAGAAGCATGATTCCTGAATCCTGTAGTTTAGTTTGTTTAGTATGGTTAGTGTTGTAAGAAATCACCATACTGTTTTCCAAAGGCGCCATTACCATTTTGCATTCCCACCAGCAATGGATGAGAATTCCCCTTGTTCCACATCCTTGCCAGCATTGGGTGCTGCCAAGGGTTCTGGTTTGGCCCTTCCAATAGGTGTGTGGTAGTGCCTCACTGTCATTTACATTTGCATTTCCCTGATGACATATAATGTGGAAAATCTTTTCATATGCTTATTTGCTGTCTGTATATTTTATTTGGTGAGGTGTCCAGGTTTTATTTTTTTTAATTGGGTTTTTTTTTCTTACTGTTTAGTTTGAAGAGTTCTTTTTGTATATTTAGAATAACAATCTTTTATAGATGTGTCTTTTGCAAATACTGCCTCCCAGTCTGTGGCATATCTTCCCATTCTCTTTAACATTATCTTTTGCAGAGCAGAAGTTTTTAATTTTAACGAAGTCCAGCTCATCATTGATTTCTTTCATGGATCATGTGTTTGATGTTGTGTCTAAAAGGCACCACTGTATCCAGGGTAATCTAGGTTTTCTCCTGTCATCTTCTAGGAGCTTTGTAGCTGGCATTTGGCATTTAGGCCTGTGACCCATTGTTTATTTTTTGGAGGGAACGAGATCTTCAGCAAGATGCATTTTTTGCATGTGGCTGTCCAGTTGTTCCAGCACCCTTTGTTGAAAAAAACTGTCTTTGCTCCATTGTATTGCCATCACCCCTTTGTCAAAGATCAGTTGACTGTATTTATGTGGGTCTCCCAGAATTCTTTACTCTGTTTCATTGATCTATTTGTCTGTTCTTTCACCAGTACCACAGTTTCTTGATTACTGTGGCTTTATAGTAAGTCCTGAGCTTGGGTAATGTCGGTCCTCCAGCTTTGTGTCAACTATTCTGGTCTTTTGACTCTGCATGTAAACTTTAGGATCAGTTTGCTGACACCACGAAATAACGCACTGGGGTTTGGGTTGGGATGGCATTGAACCTATAGATCGAGCTAGAAGAACTGACCTCTTGACAACATTGAGTCTTCCTATCCATGAACATGGATATTTTTCCATTTATTTTGTTCTTGATTTCATTCATCACAGTTTTATAGTTTTTCTTATATAGATCTTGTACATATCTTGTTAGATTTATACTTAAATATTTTTATTTCATTTTGGGAGGTGCTTATCTCATTTTTTAAAAGTGTTATTGAGATGTAATTCACATGCCTTTCAATTTACCCATTTAAAGTGTGCAGTTCCTTGGGGTTTTTGGGGTTTTTTTGGTATATTTAAAGATATGTGCAGCCATCACCACAGTCAATTTTTTAACATTTTCATCACCCTAAAAAGTAACCCTGAACCCTTCCGTTTTTCATCCCAATTCTTGAAGAATGTCTTTGAGGACGGGGGGCTCTACGCAGGGGTCGATGTTTCCCAGGCACATTGAAGATGTTGTTCTACTGGCTTCTGGCTTCCAGTGCTGGCCTTGCTATGACTCTTTCGAATGTGATCTGTCTCCTGTAACCGACAAGAAGGGAGGATTCCCTTTAGACTTTGCAGTGCTGGGTGGACCCTGGGCTTGCTTCGTGCCCCCCGGCTCCAAAAAGCGGGTGATGACAGAGGCTGCAGCCTCGCCGTCCTCCTCGCCTCTCAGGCCCTTCTCTCCACTTAGAGTTGACCTGACAGTTCTTTACTCTCTTGCCACCGTTTTATTACTTTTAAAATATTTTGTTTAGCATTTTACATTGTCTTCAGTGTGAGAATCAAGCCTACCGTATTACGAGAAACAATAAACAGATCAATTTTCATGAATTTGAACAAACCAGCTAAAATAAATAAAACAGTTTATGAAAACAAATTTTAAAATTTCTGTTCAATGTTTCTTCTTGGGAATGATCCCAGAATGATATGGCCATGTGTGTATTCAAATATTTATGGCCTTTAGAGTATATCTCCAGAATTTCAGAGGTATCTTTTGTTGCCCATATAAGTGGATAAATACACCTTATATAAGACAAGTGCAACTTTTGTAATGAAAATCTTATTGCCATTTTTTTCTCAAGGACTTAATAACTAAATTATAGTTATAGTATAATTCAGCCAAGCTGGGTGGCCTTTTTGAAGTCTTTGAAAATATTATTAAATATTTCCACCCTGCAAAAAAGAGAGCTGCAAGATACGGGACAGGCAAAAGCTGGGCATGGGGCAGCACCACTGCCAGTGCGAGTAATAAAAAGGAAACTGCGCATACAACGGAGGATTGGCCTGCCCGCCTGGAAGATTCTGACCAGCTCTACGGGCAGGACCACCTGCATGGACATCCCCCGAAGCCCCTGCTCTTAACCAGACTGCCAGGGGCCGGGCAGGACATGAGCAGGGCTGGCAAGGGGGTGACGAGATTTGTGCGTAAGTCCAGCATAAGTGACAGTAACGTTCAGGGTTCCAAACTGGACATTTAACCCTACTTGCGACACAAACCTTTCCTTAAGGTGGCAGCTCCTGGCCACTCATCCAGAATCTTCTCAGACACTCTGGTCCCTTAGGCTTCTTGTGTTGGTACACGCATATTAAAAGAAAGGCAAACATACAGGTGATTCAGGTGGGTCTTTGGCTCTTAGAAAATAACGATTTTGATGCTATTAGGGTATTTTTTTAACTTTGCAACAAAATTGGGTGATTTTCTTTCCATCGTTTAACTCAGTATGGATGTAACAATGCAGTGTAACTACTTGCCATAAATTTCCTAGCCATGGAAATTTAATAACACTAGTTTATATGTTTATATGTAGTTTTGTACATTTCCAAATTTTGTTGTGTCATTTTCCTTACCATCAGATTAATTGTAATGTGGTCACTCAAGTAACTATTCAGAAGAACCACATCTTGAACCCAAATCTCCTTACTTCTTCATTCTAACTTATCTACAATAAAAACTCTATTCCTGAGCCTGAATCATATGAACATTTAAAATAAACAAAAAGCCCTTCTGTTCTTGTGATCTGATTTAAAGATTCTCCCTGGTTGGTGTGGCTCAGTGGATTGAGCACCGGCCTGTGACCCAAAGGGTTGCAGGTTCGATTCCCAGTCAGGGCACATGCCTGGGTTATGGGCCAGGTCCCCAGCAGGGAACCTACAAGAGACAACCACACACTGATACTTCTCTCTCTTTCTCCCCCCGTTCCTGTCTCTCTAAAAATAAATTAAATAAAATCTTTAAAAAAATAAAAAGATTCTTTCTAACAATGGATCATGTACAAACAATTATAATTTGTCAAACTTCTGAGAGTGAGAAAACCCTGCCTTTTTAGTGAAGGACCTTCTTGGTGGAAATTAAGGAAAGTAGAAGTGTATTCTTTGTGTAAGAAAATGATCCTGCTTACTCATTTTATGGGATAAACCCGACAAAAAGCTCACTGCAGTAAGGCAAAATGTCATTGTAATGCTGTAAAGTCCTGTTGTAACGTGCAGTGGAATTGTAAGAGGCGCTGTGAATTTTACTTTCTCATACTCACGTGGTAGGAATTGGGGCATGTGTGGCAGACCCATCCTCGGTGATGTGTGGCCAGTAACACAGGACTGGAGGGTTCAATCTGGACGACAACCCCGGATCTTTCTCCCTGGGAAGCAAGTGAGAATTCACGGCTCTGATCTTCCCGTCACCACGAACAGCAGAGGTGATGGAAAAGTCAGGATGCGCCACCCTACTTGGGAGGCAGCACCTCACCAGACTAACTGTGTGAACCCGTCAAGGTCGTGGTAAGAAATTGTTCTTGTTCTGAAGTGGTTTCCGAGGCAATATGGTCTATCTTTTCTTTCTTTGGCTTTGTTTCCCAATATTAGGATTTTTTAAAAACTAACAACAACAAAAAATAGATCATATTAGAAACCAAGCTACCCTATCACAAAGGCATAAATAACTGCCATGTAACAGGTGGTGTAACTTAAACAGATGCTGAGGAACCTCAGATGACCCTCTCTGCCTCCTGCGCTTCTTCGTCTTGGTTCCCCACGGCGCACGACCGAAAGCAAAGCCTCTTTCTGTTGACTCTGCACTTCTGCTACGTCTGCTGTTGTCATAGCTGTCACGTCAGTGCGCCTCCAGCGCCGCTCATTGTTTCTGCCACTTCGTTTCTCTGGAAGGCCTAGAGTTCAGTAAAATTCCAAAAACTTCTGTAACTTGCAGTTGTCTACCAGAGTCCTTAATTTCTGAAAGTAAAAGTGTAAAATCCAGTCCTCCTACATTTTTAATTATGAAAAATTTCAAACATCCACAGAAATGGAGAGAATAATACAATGAACCTTCAGAAATCTATCACCCAGCTCCGCTAATTATCAAGATTGTGCAGCACTCATTTTATCTCTCAGCTTCCCTGCTCCTTCTTCCTTTGCTCAATTATCCTTCCTTTTTTTTCTTTTTTTTTTTTTTGCAGTTCTCAGCATTTCTGAATCTGTTACTTGCTGTCTTTCATTACTTTGGCAAATTCTCAGTCATTATGGCTTCATATATGGCTCTGTCCCAGTCTCTCCTCTGTCTCATTTGAGAGTCCATGTAAGGCCCATGTCCCTCTTTACTTTCCGTTTCATTGTCCCTTCATTTCTTATGATGGATAATTCTTTTAACTTGCCTTTGCTCACCAGTTCTTTCCTTGGCTGTGCCAAACCTGATGTTAAACTGCTCCGTTCTTCATTTCAGTTTTCTACTTTTCAGTTCTACAATTTTCATTGGTTACTTTTAATATAATTTTTAATTTTCTACTGAAAGTCTTTTCTATTATGTAAGGCTCAAACATACTTACTGCAGTCATTTTATATCTCTGTTTGAGAAGCTTAGTATCTTAGTGCCTGTAGGCCTGTTTCATTGTATTTTTCTCTTGGTTTCCAGACAGTCCTTGTCCTTTTGTGTTCCTGCTTATAATTTTACTGAATGCGGAACAGTGGATAGAAAAATTGAAGAGATATTTTGAGGTTCAGGATGATGTTATCTTCATTTAGGGAGAATTTGCCTTTTGCTTTTGGGAGTCAAGGTAGAAAGGGGTCCCCTGGATCCAATCAGGATTGGACTGAGCTGCTAGGTCTTTGTGAGGGCCAGGCTGTTCCTGGCTCCCTGAAATTCCTAGATCGGAGCCTTAGGGGAGTCCAGCAGCAAAGCCAGTGATGTTTCTGTGGCTGCTCCTCATCCTCGTTGGGCCCCGAACCTCAGTTTCTGTGTCTCCATGCCTGCGAGACTGCCCAGACCTCGCTCAGCCGCTTAGCCTGTCTGCCTTTCCTTTCGGGTCAGCAGAGGGAACGCTTGCAACAAACGTTAACGATCACCTTCTTGAGCTTCTGCGCTTTCTGGGCTCTTGACTCTTCAAGTCCCCTCTCCCCCAGTGGGTCTTTGACACCCTCAAGCTGTCCAACTTTTCTTGTTTGGCCTGAAACAACCTACTTCACCATTACTGGAAGGAGAAATTCTGCCAAATAAGTTTAAATTAGATCTCAAGCATTACACCATTTTATCCCTGCTTCAGTTCTCACCTCGGAGAAATCGCATGCATTTTCATGTGTGGTCATAAGCCGTCTCATGTTCAGATTTCCTAGGTTATCTCAGAAATATCTTTGATATTTGTTTTGTTTGAATTAAGATGAACAAGGGCTACACATTTAGTTGTTGTATCTCTTCTCTTTTTAATCTAGAGAGTTCTCCTCTGCTGCCATCTTTTCCTTTTCACACCATTGACCTTTTGAAGACCCTGCTGAATTTCCCATATCTCAGATTTAGCTGGTTGCTTTTATTTGCTTCTCTGTCTTTTTTTTTTTCCTATGAAATGGAATTTAACTTTATGGGCTTAATTAAAATCTGTTTGTCCCCCCCGCTTCTCTCCCTCCTCCCACTCCCCTACACTTCCCTTCTCCTCCTTCATCTCAAGAATGTTTTCTAGATAGGGCCAGATAATTCCTATTGCATCATATCAGATATCATGTAATGTCTGGTTGTCCCACCTTAGCGATGCTAAGATTGATCATTGGGTTCAGATGGTAACAACCTATCCCATCTATTGTAAAACTCTGCATCATTCTTTGATCTATTGGTTTTAGGCAGTGATTCTGTTTCCCTGGATCAATTTTTTTTCGGGAGTTGGAAGATTATTTTTCTAATGTAATCACCTTCTCACATTTATCAGTTAACATCATACACTAGAGCTATTTGGTTATTCTGATACACAGTTTATATAGGCAAGTTAAGTTCTCCTGTTAAGTTTAGAAATGTTTTTTACATTGGTTCTAAAAGAATAGTCCTGAACAATACATAGTTTTCCTACCTAATAAAGGCCAAAAGCTCTCTCGGTAATGAAACAGTGTGATTGGCAATTGCATCGTGTAGGACAGTGTCAGTGAGGCCAACAGCGTAGGTCCTGCCATCAGGTATATCCTTCTCTGCATCCTTTTAACTTGAGACATTCCAGCTCCCTGACTCTCTGCCTCCTTGTAAAATATGGAGGCAAGGCCTTGGTGCCTACGGGTCTGAGTGTGCGTGCTGCTTTTCTCTGCTTGTTGCATCAACACATTGCCTCCTGTGCACCGATTCACAGAAACACCAAAGGCCAGTTTTCCACTTGGGGCCCAGCATCCTGGAGCATGTGATTGCTAACCTTGTGCCTCTGAGAAGACAATGCACAGCACCGCATCAGGTGGCGCGCCTCGTCTAGTGGTTTTGGTGTTCATAGTTCACTTGTATCTTTGGTGGCAGCGTTTCTGTTTCTGCGTCTTGGAGTCAGCTCTGACTCTGCTGCGTCCCAGCTGGTCTCCGGGTCCCTTTGAATCAGCTGATAACGTTTTTTGCATCAGATCCTTGTTTTCTGTTCTCATTACCACCATCCTGCCTTTGGGTCTCTTTTCCAATTTTCTTCGTTTTCTCTTCCGATGAAACACTCTCAGTGCCCTTCAGTAGTTCCGGGCTGCCTGCAAGCAGAAGTCCAGACTCCTGAGCTTCGCATTTCTGTCTCTGTGCAGCCGGGCTGCAAACACATCTCCTCTCCACTCTCCTCCACTGTCCCCCAGACCAGCACGCTTGCTCTTCAGCCTCCCGTCCCTTCCCGTGCCCACACAGCCGTCCGGTAGCCCTCGCCTCTTCCAGGCTGAGCCAGCTCTGCCACCCTACGAAACCAGGCCTCTTGCCGTTCCCCTCGCCGTCTGCGCCGTGTCCGGCAGCCCTCTGAACCACGCCTCTCTGTGTCGTGACCTAATTTGCCTCACGTCTGCAGCTGGACTGTCTGCTAACGAAGGGCAGGAACTCACCCTGACTGCTTCGAGTCCCTTCCACCACTGGGCACAGAACCTGTCGTCCCGTAGGTACGCCTACCCCTCACCTTCTCATCCCCCTCCCATATTAGTCCTCGCCATCCTCACGCACCCCTGATGCCTCCCCTGGTTCAGGCGCTCGGGCTGGCCTTGATTTGGGACAGTCAGTCGTGTGATCGAAGACGACTCGCAGGCCTTCCTGTCTCTTGGTCACTGTCACACACAGTCAAGTTGGTGAAGCCTCGCCCTTGGTGGGGAGCTTGTCCCAGCAGGAGTGAGCTTCTCCAGCTGTCCTTGGGCTGCTATTCCTGCAAGGGATCCTGATTCTCACCCACCTGTCAGCCGGGAGGCCTCCAGACACAGCGCAGACAGAGTCAGCATGCCTGCCGGGACTCCAGGACTGCCCCACACAAACTCACGTGGGAGGCCGCCCATGGGCCTGCCCTCCCTCCCCACCCTCCTCACCCTCCCCCAAGTGACCTTCTCTTCATTTTTTAATGCCTTGTGAAGCAACCGGAACAGGGACCTGTCGTGGCATATTTATGTGCCACTCTCTCTGCCATCACAGAACCTTCTGCTGACTGACAGGATAGACCTCCACTTAGTGGGATGATTATTAGTATAAAATTACTTTTTGGCCTTTACATTTAATTATGCCACATTTATAGCAATAAAATCAAATCTCAAACCCAGGTGTGCTTTTCAAGGAAATGTCCAGGACAATTACCTTCTGACAGTGGTGTCCCAGACTTGAGCCTTTTGTCTGGGGATCTCCAGATCTTTTCCATGCAAGTAGGTAATGATGTGCTTCTGGGAGGGGTGAGGTGGACTGATTGCTCTCTTGGCAGACTCAGGGGAGGAGAGGATTCCAGGACCCAGGTGTCTCCTTTGTTTCGCCCCCTCCCCTCCCTTTCCAGCTCTTTGAAAGAAGAATGGCCTTCGATTGATTTAAATACCTCCTTCTCAAATACTGCTTTCCACTTTTTAAACAGCATGAACAAAACGTTTCTATATCGCATTTCATGGGGAAAGAGCGGAGGCCCAGGGAGAGCAAACAGTTTGCAGATACGTGCACACTTGCCAGAGAGCACCGCATCTGTCCTGACCAGTCTCGCGCACCTCTGCTCCACCGCGGGGCGGCAGCGCGGGGCCGAGGTCATGCAGAAAAAGCAGCGTGCAGAATGCGTGGTCTATGGCAGGCCCTCCCTAAGTTGTGCCTCTGCTCTGGGATGTCGTTACTGGCGTCTGTGGGCAGGCTCCTCTGGTCACCTGGGGAGCGTGCCCCTGCTTGTGTCAGTCGGGAGGCACGTCCCCCTCCCCTCTCAGCCAGGCCCTCCCCGCCCCTCGGGAGCCAGCTGGAGGCCCGTTTCCCTCCTGCAGGAAGCCTTTGCTGGCCCAACCAGCCATCACTTACCTCTCTCCCTTCGTAACGCCTGTGTCATTCCCTCAGTTCAGTTCGACATGGTTGAATCAAGCATTACCATGTACCAGGTTAGGCCTTTGTTGGGCACTAAGTCAATGCTCTGTTTTGTAATATTTTAAAACCATTGTATGAATATTTGTCTTGCATCTAATGGGATTACTGGCCCTGGAGGAAGGAAGAGACAGACAGATACACACACACACACACACACACACACACACGGTCGTGTGGCCCCTGCTCCAGGAACAGCACTGCATATGGAGCCGGGGCTCAGCAGTCTGTTACGAAGAGCGGATGTGGGAGCACAAGAGGGCTCGCTGCTCACTTTGATTGACTCCAATACAGTCAATCCTTGTTGAATCAAATTGCCGTAATATCGGGTCTGAACCACAGGCCTACCTTTTCACTCTGCGGGCAGCTACAGCACCCTCCTCGATTCTGTCACATGTGAAAGAGGTCACGTATGTCTTGCGTTCCCCCCCTCCCCACATACAGGACATCATGGCAAGCACAGACGGGGTGCCTGAACCAAAAACTCTGTAATCCAATGAGGTGATAGAATAAACACCCACAGGCCCATGGGAAAGGTGGACGGTGAGGTGCTCCACACCTGCCATTCAAGGGCTTTCAGTTAGGAGGAGGGTCGGCACGTGTCTGCAAGGGGACCCGTGAAAGCTTCCACGCATTTACTTCACAGGCATATACAGAGAGGCCCCTTCTGTCCTCAGCCGCCCTGGGTGCTGGAGCTTCAGGGAGAGCTTGGAGGATAAGATCAGTCCCTGGTCACACCGCCGCCCCCCGCCCCACCCCCCGCCCCAGTGTAAATGTGGAACCCAAACTGGTTTCTCCCCTCGGGCGTGCATTAGAGAGGCTTTCTGGGACAGCTGCTTCTTCCCGAATGCCAGGGCATGCTGGGGAGCAGGAGGCAGGTCCTGAGCCTGCTTCCCCCAGGGTTGCCCGCCCCCTCTCCAGAGCTCGTCCGCAGGCACATCCACCGTGGCCCCCGACTCCCGTGGTCTCCCGGTGGAAGGCTGGCTGCAAGAGACAGAGCCACTGACCCCGTTTGCCGTTTGGTTTCTTCCAGGATCTTCTTCCCCGGAAGCCACCCTGTCAGAGGTGTGCAGGTAATGAAAGTTGGCAAATTACAGTTACACCAAGGCATGTTTCCGCAGGCGATGAAGAACCTGAGGCTGGTGAGTGTGCCGCTCTCGCGTCGCTCCGCCCGAGTACCCTTTCCTGGCCGTGGCCGGGCCTCTTCCTTGTGATTTGTAGCGACTCTGCACATGTGCGCCTGCATGCACGTGCACAGACGTGTGCACACGTGTCCGTATATGTTTAACAACCAGCTCTAAAAACAACTGATTCGCGATGTTTACTGATGTCTGTGGTATAAACGTGCCCGCCGTGGCTGATTTTTAAACTACCAATGTAAAACCAACCAGGTCACAAAAATCTCGACAATTTAATAATCAGCTCTCGCTGACGCAAACTGGCCTCAGAACCCGCGGTGAATAGGTCGCCCTTCTCCACACCTCCCCACCCACTGTCCCCAGGACATAGTCCGTACTCCCCGCCTGTCAGGCCAGCCCCTAGTCCGTCTGTATGTCTGCAGTCTACCTTTGCAGCCTCCCCTTCTCTGACCACACAGCCCGTGTACATTGGGCCACTCCTCATTACCTAAGACACACTGAACTGCTCACACTTAGGCCTTTGCCAAACTCCTTCCTCTGCCTTACATGACTCTGCCCCTCCCCACCCCCTCAGCCTGACAGAACCCTACTGACCCTGTAAGGCCCAGCCCCAGTGCCGTTGTCTCCCTGTTCAGCTGCATTCGCTCTGCCAGTAGAGTGCTTATCCCACAGGAGCAGGGATACCTGGCACCCCACCACCCCCAGGACACTGTGAGGCCTTCGTGGTTATCACTGTAACCAGCTCCGTGCCATGTAAGGCACCTAGCTCTTAGGAAGTGTTCATTGTTGGAGGAGGGCGGGAGGCCTTACGGTGGCAGCAATAAGTGCCAAGAAAATAGAGGGAGAGCTGGGTAACGTTGGAGTACACTGCCAAAGAGCGACATTTACTTGTTGCCCTCCCAGCGAGTCTCCTCTGCCCCTGGGCCCAGGTCTCTCTGCCGCCCTGGCCTTTGTGCCCGGGCAGAGCTCCCGCTCCCCAAAACCATGGCTTCCAGAAGGAGAGCTGCCCTGCCCATCTAGTCCAGGCTCTGGCTTTTGTGCAGAGACCTGGTGTGTGGGGAGCGCCTGACACTCTAATGGGGCCACCAGGGTCACAGTGCCTTCGTCTGCAGAAAAGCTGCAGGGAGAGACCTGGGCTCTGTACTAGAATTGCTCAGGGAGTGTCCGGGGGCTGGCTGGTCCTGTAACAGGGACAGTTACCCATGTTTAGATGAGAAAAAACAACAAATGCCTGAAGGACTCTTAAAAATGAGATTCCGTAATGCTAGTTGGTGTTGACGGCTAGCCACGGTGCCTTCTCCAGCCCGAGATAAATGGGAAGAACACAGATTCCGGAAGGCACACGGCCACTCCGTTCTTTTCACCTTGTCCGACATCTTCGCCTAGACGGCGGGAAGCACACCTGGCTATCTCCTGCAGGCTCAGGGAAAATTTCTTTCTGGTCTGGCAAGTGCCGGTCAGCCAGTCAACTCAGACAGAAAATACGTATCAAGGGTCTATTTTGTGAAAGTTTTGACAGAAAAATAATGTGGAGGACATTTCCCAAGTATACGATTCATCCAACCCAGGGTTACCTGCAAGTAGGTGTTTTATAAGTGATCCCATTGATCCTTCGTGTTTCTGTGGGACTGGGAAGTGTATTAACTCTCATACATACATGATCCGATCTGGTCCCTGTGACAGAGGACAGCTAGTGAGGTCCGTGGGCCAGACATTTTCATTCCCATTTGAAAATTAAAGGAGCCGAGGCTTGGAGACATTCAAGAGCTTGTGTAAAGTCAAGTGGAGACCGAGCCAGGTTGAGTTTGTTACATTTAATTCAACATGTGTTATTAAATGCTTCTGAATGAGACCCAGCGCTGTCCTTACAATTTATTGGGGGAGACGGACATGCGAACAAGTCATTCAGTCCAGGCTGGAATCTGAGCCCTGTCCTCTCCCTCTAGACTGGCCCAGTTAAAAAGATGAGCTCCCTGGGAAGGCTCAGTGTGCAGAAGTCCCTTCAGGCCTCCTGAGCTCCTGGTGGCCACCTCGGAGGAGAAATCAGAGGAGATCTGAGCTTCTTCGTTCCCCATCTGAGGTGCCAGTATGCACCACTCTTGAAGGAGACATCTAATACCCTCAGCAGCAAAGACAGACCTGAAGGAGCCCAGACAGACACCTAGATACTCATTACGGGAGAACGTGGGCTGGGTGGATGGTGCAGGTGTCACCAGCCCTTCATATGACAACTCTCCCTCGTTCCTCGGGCCCAGTTCCCTTGTCTTCCTTACATCCTTCTGGTGAGGTTGCCTCCCCTCCTCCAGAAGCATATCATTGTAGCATCTTCTCCCTCGTACCAAAGATAAGCCCAGGCATGGATCCTGGTAGCTGCCCAGTGAAAGATCTTGGAGCAGAATCAGAAACTGCCCTGAGGACGGAAGGTAAGGCATGGCCTTACCCCAGACTTCCTGTTTGGCTCTGGAAAAGTCCCTGGGTTTCTTGCTTGGTTCTGATTATCAACCAAAACTCCGTGTGCATCCCCGGCAGTGTTGTGTAGTAGGAAGACTTACTAGTTTTGTGATTTGAGATGTCTTTTAATCCCTTTGAATATAGTTTTCTTATTTTAGAAATGGGAAGAATGCCTACTGCATAGAGCTGTTCTGAGAAGCATGTGAGGTTGTAAGGGTGCGTTGCCAAACCCTACCATTCTGGGACTGCAAAGAGTTACCATTGTACAGGAACCCTCGTTGTGATTCCTCCCAGCCACCCAGTCCCTTAGCACTGTTTGCAGTTTGGGGTTTTGCTATAGTTCCCCTTTTGAACAATTAGGCTCTGTAACCACTCCAGCGTGAGTGGGGATCCTTCAGGGGGACCTGACTTGTTTACCTTTCGCATCTCCTGGTGCCACCTGACATAGACACACACGCCCCTGATGCAGCAAGTTCTACCAAATCTACCCTTGAATGAATGGATTTTAATGACTAGGGGACTTTGAAAGCCCCGCCTTGGCCCCATGTTTCCAGCTGTACGTAGTTAATGGACCAGCTCTTCCCTGGGCCTTTGGCGACTGTCGGTTAGCAGGGGTGGGGCCTGAAGCTGCCTGTCTCTTCATGAGCTCGTGGGGCCTGTAAGTCTGGAAGCAGGTCGGTTTTGTTCGGCAGGACGCCTCCCTTCCTGAGTTTTCTCGGTGCTCCGGTAACCCGGAGAGGAGAAAGGGAGGATATGTGCTTTGCCTTTTGAAACTAATGTTCTCTTCAGACTGGCACCCCTAGATACTCTTTCTTGTCTTAGAAACTCTGGAAATAATGGGATGAAATACCTTGAATAAGGGTTTCAGAGGCTGAGTTCAGAACAGAAATCAGAAAAGCTTGAGAATCAGACATTTGTTACAGATTCAGTTAGGCCCCAGCCTGCTCCCGGAAAGGAGTCCACTTAGCCCAGCTCTGATTTGGTTTAGGGTTCCATCGCCACTGGGCTCGGCCGAAATCCTTGTGATTGCTGCCAGAGGACTGTCCTGGGGTCCCTTCACAGTGCCTTCCTGCCACTTTCTCCTGTCTCTAATCTAGTTTCCTTTCTTTCCATTTATTCTTGGAGAATTTTGTTAGCCACTAATTTGACTTCTTGGCCCTCGAGGGCAAGCGTTCTCAGCAGGGCTGTCTTGTCAGTACGCCTGTTTCTTTTCTGTGAGCTCTGCCTGCTGCCGACTCCCTCTCTCCAGGCCAGGCTAGTGGCTTTGTTGGTAGAGCTTTATTAGCTAAAGTCGGGTTGGAAAAAGTCCGACTGCTTTCCCTTCAGTTTGTCAGTTTCTTACAGTGCACTGTAGTGGCTTTTTCATTGCATTTCATTTTCATTGCATTTTGTTGAAGGATTTTACATTTCGAGGGTCTTTTGTATCTTTCCTGGGCCTCAACAGGAGTACAGGCCATGGCGCTGGCATCACACCCTCATTCCGGCACAACTAGGAGCCAACCCAGCACGTGCAGGACAACCTCAGGGCATAACCCGGCAGGTTATATGCCCCGGCAGGGCATAACTCCAGCCTGCACCCCAGTTTCCAGCCCCCTGAAGGGCTTGTTGTGTGCGTGCAATTTTGATGTTCCCATTTCTTAATCTGTTCCAGTGGTTCCTCACCTCTTTGGTCATGTTGTTGTTTAGGAATCTGATGAAAACCACTGACTCATCAGAGAAAAATATATATTTCATAGGGAAGGGGGCTTCGGGGACCACCTGAGGCCTCTCTATGGACTCTTAAGCCTCTAGGTTACAAAGCTCTCCTCTCGATGTGCAGCATCACACCTTAGGGCTCAGGAGGGAAGGACAGAGGGAGGGTGAGAGAGCAGGCAGAAGTGAGGTGCCATATTGTCACTAATGCCTTCAGAGAGTCATTCGGAAATCCCTGGCTCTGACAGTTATGAGTGTTCCCGACCGACCTCCAAATAGAGAATAGTCGTTTCAAGAGTAAGTTTCTGAGCTAAAAAAAAAAAAAAGGAGAGAGAGAGAAGAGAAGGATCAGTAAACCGAAAGTGATTAAGTCATATTAAAAGAAGCGGAAATTTACCTACCAGTGAATGGAAGCCCAGCAGCGCTTAGGAACCAGGTGGGGAACCAGGCGGAGGCAGAAACAAGGTGCCAGCCCCCATCCCCCTGCTGGAGCACCGGCAGAGGGAGCCAGCTAAAACCGAGGGTCTGCGTAAAATTCGGAATCTCAACGGGGCACTGAGGATGTTTGTGAAAATCCCTCATCCTACCATGAAGCAGGAAGATCTTAATTTTAAAGGGGAAAAAGCATCAATGTATGTCAGCTCCGAGTAACAGAGACATTAGAAGCATTTGATAAAGATTCTAAGCAGCCATCATAAAAACGCTTTGATGAGCAAGTACAAACACCCTCAAAGCAAATGAAAAAATTAAAAGCTTCAGCAAAGCAATAGAAAGTATAAAGAAGAAACAAACAGAAATTTAACAACTGATAAATATAGTTACCAAAATAAACAGACTGGAGCTTAAAAACAGAATAGAGAGCCCAGGAATAAACCTCACGTATATGGTCAAATGATTGTTGACAAGGCACTATTCACAGTAAACAAAAGGGGGAAACAACTCAAATGTCCACACATGAGTGGATGAATGGGTAAACAAAATGTGCAAAATGCGGGGTATGGGTGTGTGTGTATGTATAGATATATATATTAAGGCTGAATAAATATTATTCAGCCTTAACAAGGAAGGAAATCCTGCTACATGCTACAGCATGGGTGAATAGATGCTAAGTGAAATAAGCCAGACATGAAAGGACAAATTTTGAATGATCCCACTTAGAAGAACACAGAGACAGAGTAGCACAGTGGCTACCAGGGCTGGAGAGAGAAGGTTAAGAGGAGTTACTGTTTAGTGAGTACACAGTTTCAGTTTGGGATGATGCAAAAGTTTTGGATATAGATAGTATATATTTTACTACAATAAAACATTTTATAAAAGGAGAAATAGAAAACTCTCAAACTCTCGCAAAAGACAAACTGCAGATTCAAGAAGCGGAATGAATCCCAAACAAGAAAAATCCAAAGAATCCACACTGAAACAAGCATAGTCAAATTTCTGAATGCAAAACACAGAGAAGATGTCTTAAAAGCAACAAAAGAAACATATCTTGCCTGTAAGGGAAAAACAATTTAAATTACAGTGGGTTTCTGTCAGAAACCATGGAGAGCAGACAAAAGTGACATGTTTTCAAGACTGAAAGAAACGAATTGTTAACCCCAAAATCTATATTCAAAAAAAATATCCTTCAGGAATGAAGGGAAAGTCAAGACATTATCTGATGAAGGAAAATTAAGAGAACTTGTAACCAGTAGACCTGTTATAAAAGGATGGCTAAAAGAATTCTCTAAACAGAAACAAAATTATTAAAGAAGGAATCTCGGAACATTGGGAAGGAAGAAAGAACATGGTATATAAAAATATGGGTGAGTAAAATAGACGTTTCTTCTCCTCTTGAGTTTTCTAGATTATGTTTGACAGATGAAGCAAAAATTATAGCACTCTCTGAAGTGGTTTTAAGTGGGACGTAGTGGAGCCCTGACTGATGTGGCTCAGTTGGTTGAGTGTTGTTCCACAAAGAGGGGGTACATAGGTTTGATTCCTGGTCAGGGCCCATGCCTGGGTTGCAGGTTCAGTCCCCAGTCTGGTGCGAACAGGAGACAACTGATCCGTGTTTCTCTCTCACATCGATGTTTTTCTCCCTCTCACTCTCTGTGCCTCTCTCTCTAACGTCAGCGAATATATCCCTGGAGAGGGTTAAAAAATGTAATCAACAGAAAGCTGGAGTGGCTCTATTAATATTAGATACAGTAGACTTCAGAACAAAGAAAATTTTACTAGAGATAGAGACATTTTGTAATGAAAAAAGAAAAGAAGGTCAATCTACCAAGAAGACGTAGCGATCTTAAATGCATATCCCCCAAACAGTGACAAAATGTAGGGAAAAAAAAATTAAAGAACCAGAAGGAGAATTAGACAGTAGACTGGTAGATACAACTATAGCTGGGACATCAACGCCCCTCCGTCAGCAGCTGACAGAACAACTAGAACAGGAAGTCAGCAGGAGTGCAGAAGAATTCAATACCACCATCAGCCATAGGATGTAACGGACATTTCTAAAACACTCCGTCCAACAGCAGCTGCATACACTTTTTTTTTTAAGTACCCATAGCACATAGACCAAGATAGATCATATTCTGGGTCATAAAACAAGTGTCAGTAAATGCGAAAGTATTCAAGTCATAGAAAGTAAATTTTATGACCACAGTCAAATTAAATTAGACATCAGTAAGGCAATATTTGGAAAATCCAAATGGACACCTTTCAGCTCTGTGTCTGGGACTTGGCCCTAGAATTTATCAAGTCTGATCTCTCATTGTTCAGTTGAGGAAACTGAGTCTCCAGGAGGAGACATGACTTCTTCAGGGCCCGTCAGGTGCTCAGTAAATAGTCGTTGGATCCACTGATGAGTTAAACTGAGCAACCCAACTGGCAGCTCTTCCGCTGCAATAGCCACGCCCACTGGGAGGAGGCACAGACCAGAGCTCCCTGGCCTGTAGCCCCGTCTGAGGTCCGCGGAGCTGCTCTGGTCCCCCTCCCACCCCAGGACACCCCAGCACCTTAATCTGCCTTTGTCACATCCAGTCTTGGTGTGACCATGTCTCGTGGCTGCCATAGAGCTCTTCCTAGTAAGGCCAAGCCTCGGACAGTGTTTAGTGACAAGGCCATTTTGCCTTCCCGGAGGACACATCCTTCCAGCGGGCCCTACACTGAGTTACTCAAGGCACAGAACAGAGTGGAGTCGGCAGGGGCGCTGTTGCCGCACTCCCGTGGGCCCTCAAAGGCCCTGGAACTTTCTGCTGCCCATCCTAACCGGGTGGTTGTGGCCCCGGAGTGGCGCACTGTGCGGGGGTCCGGCTGCTTACGTTTGCTTTCCTGGGCACTCCACGCTCCCCCCACCCCCCACCTGCCACTGCTTCTCTGCTCCACATTCATCCTCAGGTGGGTAGAAGAAGGGAACTTGATTGCATGTTTCCCTCTTGCCATCCGATTCCAGAGGGTCTTATCGTACACTCATTTTCCGTCTGATTTTATGTCCATATTTAAATCATGCTTGAGGAAGTCATTTACTGGATCCCCTCAGGCTCATGGTAGAGAGCACATGAGATCCTTGATAAGCTTAATATATTTGTATTAAAAATTAATAAAGCTACGCTGTTTGTGACTTTAAATCATAATTTGATTTAATTTATTTAATATACAACCATAATTCTAAAATTACTTTTTTTTAAAAAAAGGCACATGATGAGATTGAAATCAGTCTGGGACCCTGTCTTTATTCCCGAGTGAACTGTGCCTGTCACATGGCAGACAGTCTGTACTACCATTTCTCGTGTGACATTTGGAGTCGGCGTGCGGGCGCAGCAGCCCCCTCAGAGGCTCCCGAGGGGTCCTCTGTGGACAATTATGTGCAGGCTCTTTTTAAATGCTACCATTAAAAAAATAAAATTTAATGGAAAGAGATAAGCTTTTCCCAGCACAGGCCGGCTCCGATTTTATATTTCCTTAATCTGTTTTATATACTGCTGCAGGAAATTAAACCAAAATTATCCTCTCTGACGTGCGCATGTGCAGCAAGTGGAAGGGGCTGAGAGAAGGGAGATAGACTTACTGTAAACCTCTTTCTTTGGGGGGAAAAATAAGCCCTCCTCCTTTTCCCTTCATGGAGAGCCGACCCAGGCCTACTACCACATAAAGTTCTCTTCTAACGTCTCTGAGAACTGCTGTCTCACTGATGTCTCTGCCCAGGTGGTGCCCAGATCAAGGACAGATGTCCTCCATCAGTAGGTCTGAGTTTCAGCTTTCTGTATACTCAGCATAACGTGTCATTGGCACACAGAGTCGGTAGTCACGGACATACTGTGCACCTCACCAGATCCTACTTCTTCCCATCTTTCTCTCCTTTTCGCTCCTACCCTGCCCAGCACTCAGAGAAAACGACAGTGTTTATTTGTTAATCCTATCTGCATTCAGTTTTGCCTCCCAGACAAATGACGGGGATGTTTTTTGCAGTCCTCTGCCCCAGCTACACTTGTTCCCCCCTGCTTCTCGTCTTGGTGTCTCAAGTCCTGTGCACACACATCCAGGGCCTGTCTCCTGCCCCATCTTTGCTTCCAGTACTGCATTCACCACCAACTCAGTGGGCAGAACACCTGCAGCGACATCTTCACTAGGGGGACCTAGTGGCCGCCCCATGAGTCTCAGAAGCCCCATCTAGGAGGCCCTCCAGCCCCACCCCTCGTCACTACAGACCTTTGAAGGCGGAGGCCGCACAGTGCAGTCACGGAATGGACACTGGGTTGAGTCCTGAGGGCTGGGTGCTCACCCTGGGTCGATCTCTCAGGGCACACGGGGATGCTGGGCCAGAGGGTCGCCATGGCCCCTCCATAAGGCAGTGGGCTTAGAGGTGTGGAAGTGAGGCCTAGCGCCCCCTCCCTGGCTATGGCCCCGCAGTTCCAAATGGCTGCAGGACAGGACGCCTCCTGATTATGTGCAGGCTCTCGTCCTAGGTGAGAGGGAAACTCGTGGCTGGGAGGAAGATAGGCACCCGTAACATTTAAAGATGTGCAGATCGGTCTCAGCTGCTCCGACGGACATGAAGATGACTGTCACTTAGCCTCTGAGTCAAGCCACCGAGAAGCACAGAGCACCCTCCAGGCGAGGAACCCGCAGAGGCAGAGCCAGAAGGGCAGACAGCAGTTGCTCGGGAGTTGTCCTGAGAAACGAGGGCAGGCCTTCCCTGTGGGGCACCCGTGGGGGCGGGGAGTCCTGCAGGGAGGGCCTGGCCTTTCTCTGGGCCACCTGTGAGCGGGGCAGGGGGAACGTCATGGCTCTTTCAGCAAAGAGCGTCTCAGGCGGTACCTGTGGCCTGTTCATCTTTCTTGGCCAGACCACAGGTCCCTCCGGCCTCTGTTGGCCAGAAGGGAGGAGAACGTCTAAGACAGCTTTCAGGTAGAGAATTTCCCGTGAAGGAATTTCTCCGATCTCTCTCTCTTGTTTAATGCTCACCTGAGGACAAACTTATTGATCGTAGAGAGAGGGAGAGAAGCACCAATGTGAGAGGGAAACGTCCATCGGTTGCCTCTCATACGCGCCCCCAACCAGGGACCCAACCCACAACCCAGGCATGTGCCCTGATCAGGAATCGAACCCATGACCTTTTGGTTTACGGATGATGCTTCAACCAATTGAGCCACACTGGCCAGAGCTCTCTGATGTCTCTTTACCATCCTGCCCTCATGCAGGTCTCTGCCTCAGACCTTAGATGCGCAGGCCAATGGAGGACCCTGGGCGGTGCCCCAGGGGAGGGTGTGGGGAAGAATAACACATAAGACATTTGCTCCCCAAATGGCATCAGACATTTATCTTTAGCCCAGAAGGACCTCACAGAGCTTGGCTACCTGCAAAGTGGGGCTGCTCCCAACTCCTCCCCTCCATTTCTAGACACTCTCCCCGCTGAATTTGCTCACAGATACTGTATACCCACAGGGCGGGCACACTCAAGGGACTAACACACAAATCCCCACCACCCAGAACCTCAGTCCCAGCACCTTCTGGGTTTCCCAGCTGGGGTGTCGGCGGGCAGGGTGGGGCGCGGGGGGAGGGCGATGGGCCTGATCTGTCATGACTGGATTACAGGCCGAGTCCATGAACAGACAGAGCTCCTTTCCCGACCAGGGGGCCAGGGCCTGAGGTGGCGGACCTTTCCCATTCTCTCTTCTCTTTGCTCGTGTGTGCTCTCTCTCTCCCTCCTCCGCCCCTTGCTCTCTCTCAGAGCTAAATCTAGATTCCCTCTGTCTGCCTGTTTTCCTTTATTCCAGCCTAAATGGAACATTTTTAAACAGGCAAAGGGGCTGCAGCCTTCTCCTCTGTAGCGTGGAGGGGGTCTGACCACATGATGGCCAAGGGGCGCCCCAGCTTGAAAGTCTCTGTGGCGCTGAGATGTGCGTACCCAGAACCCCACCTCTAGGAACACATCTTCGGCAGCTACAGAGCACAGGCAAAGAGTCCTGTGCTGGGAGGCCCACGTCAGTCGTATCATAGCAGAAGTTAGAAGTCATTGAGATTCCCAGGAGCAGCCGAGTGAGTGAGGGTCTGTAAATATGATGGAATTAAGAGTTCACAGCCATTAAAATGGTCATTATGCTGGCTATAAAGTAACATTGAATAGTAAATAGTTATTGCTGTTTGTTGAGAGCCTGCTCTATCAGTTGTTCTCAGACCCGAGGGCACACGGGAATCCCCAGAACCCAGGTCTTACCCCAGAGAGCAGGTTCAGGGTCATGAGTCAGGTCTGGGCATTGGTGTCTCTCTGGAAACTCCCTCGGTGATACTGCCGTGCAGCCAAGGTGGAGGCCACAGTACTGCATGCCAGGTACTTCTTGGGGGCCTCATCGCCACCAGGGCAAGGGCCTTTACATGTCTCCTGAAGGCACGTTCACACGGAATACAGTGGACCTGGTTGGCGTCCCCCGCTTCCCCTTGGCTCCCCATTTGGTCAGCGCAGGAGGATACCATTTGTCTCTAGTTTAGTTATTGCAGAAACCGTTTCAAGCATATTCTGGTTCTTTATTGCTTTATAACAAACCATCCCGCCACTTCTCCAAGTACAACCAGCACCGTTCGTGTTCACAGGCTATTTGGGTCAGGAATTGGAGGGTTGCAGTTGGGCAGACAGGAACCTGGGTGTATTCTGACGCTGGCTGGAATCATCTGGAGGCTCCTTTATGCACATTTCTAGTGTGTTGGCGAGGCCGACTTGACAGGATGGTCTCCGCTAGGACAGCCAACCAGACACCTACACACAGCCCGTCCGTGTGGCCTGGGCCTCCTCACAGCATGGCGGCTCGTGCTTCTGGGCGGAGGCTGCGTGGCCTTGCCGATCTTGCCTTGGAGCTCATTTGCATCACTTGCATTGCACTCAGTTATTGAGGTGCTTACGAGCCCACCCAGAGGTCAGGAAGATTTTGCAGGTAGAATTGACAAGATTTAGTGATGGACTGAACGTGGGGAGTCAAGGAATGGATTGGTAAAATACCGATGCTATGCATCACGTGACATAAAAAGAATACAACAAATTGTATGTGCATCGTTATCCCGGTGCATAGAGATGAGAATTCAGTGCAGCATGAAAAAACCGAAAATTTATTTTTAGGTGGTAGGAACATGGTATTTCATCTTTAATGTTACTTCTTAAACCTCTGTAGCTGCTCACCAAACCTGAGCACTGACAAACCCCTGAAGGTCACTGTTGGAGAGCAGGCCCCAGCGTGACTTGGTTAGTGGGCTTGCTTTCCAAACACCACAGTAAAACAGTCACCCTGCACATTCTGCCTTGGAGACCCGCAGAGCCACTCCCACTGGCCTCCGGGGCCTCTAGGCCCGGCTTTCGCGGGGATGAGACGAGGAGTGGGCAGGGGCCCGCCTGCTTCAGGACCTAACCTGTCCTCTTTCTTTTCCCATTAGGCATTTGATATTATGAGAGTGACACATGGCAGAGAGCACAAACTAATTGAAGACTTGATTCTGCTCTTAGAAGAATGTGATGCCAACATCAGAGCCTCCTAAGGGAGCCCAGTCAGTGGAAGGACGGCTTGCACCCTGACTGAATGCTGTATCGCAGCCACACGCTCCGTACTTCGCTGTGTGACCCTCCCCTATTGGAAATGCTACTCTGTATTTGTGTAGGTGAATAAGGCAGACATATGGTTTGCAAACCACAAGAACCAGTCGTTGTAGAGAAGCACGATTATAATAAATATAAAAAATTTGGTTGAAAATGCCATCTGGTAATCGTTTTCTTTGCTTACTCATTGGTAATTGTAACGTTTAAAATCTCAACGTTTAAGATAGAAAATCGCATTACAAACATGACAGAATAAGTATTAACATTCTCCTTGGATATATGTAGGAATAATTGCATAAAAATCAATGTTTTCACATTTGTTTCCCTTTAGGTTTTGTCCATTTGGGCAAGAAGCAGGATTTTCAGACGTCGTCTTTACTGTTCGTGTTAAGTGATGTCTGTGTTCATTATTCACTTCCAAATACATCTCCAACACAGGAAGTTTCATCCTGAATCCTAGAAGGAAGTCACTTTAGTCATTATTAGAAAAGGACATAGGAAGTCTTAATGGAAAAGAAAAAATGTTTTTTCCAAATGTCTCATGGCTCTTTTGTAACTCTCTTATTCTCAGCATTTTATAAGTCTTTGTGTTTGTCATGCTTTTTTTCCCTGAATTTTTTTCTTTAATTCCCTAGGTCTGTGGTTTGACCATGTGATATGCTAAGCACGGAGCCCCATTGTTCTGCAGGAAGGTTCTAGTATTCCAGCTCAAATCAGGCTTGTTTTCTTTCCTTTTCCCTCTCTGCTGTTCCTTAATTCTGTGGCCTGTTTTTCCACCTTTCTGCTGTAGACAAATACAGAAAACCTTTTCTTCTCCTCCACTGGAAAAAAGAAAGCTAAATTCTGTTCTGGCTCAGTGATCACCTGACCTGCTCTGATGAGACTCTGGTAGTGACTGAAGACCTTGGATTTCTGCAGCGGAAAGATTCTTACAGAGCCTCCCTCCATCCACGCCTTACTTTACATGTAAGGAAATGCGATGCAGGGGCTGATGGCAGAGTGCAGAGTGGCTACCCCGGACCCCGCCCCACCCTCACAGCGGGCATGGCAAGTTCTCCAGCCACATGGCTGCACTGGCAGCCTATGCTGTCAGAATGACACATGGACGCCTGCTCAACCAGAAGGAGCCAGCCTCGTCTGCAGCCGAGAAAGCTGACAGCTGGAAACTGCAGTCTACTTGCTGAGCACCTGGCGATGACCTCGATCACTGAGACACGCTCGGCCTCCTGCATGCTGACGAGTTCTGCAGCCTTTTCCTGACCTTGCTGCTTCTGCTCAAGCCGCCGTCCATCAAGTATCAAGCACGTCTTTAAGGCACACAGCATCCCTAATAACCACAGTGCACCACACCAGGTAGGTATTTTGAAGCCTGTTATATAAGTAAAGAAACTGAGGACTGGAGTCAGGGGTTCTGGGATTCCTCCAGATTTACTAAGTAACCTTGACAATGTGGCTTAATCTCGGCCTGTTTTGAGAGAGCAGTTCTACCCAGTTCTACAAATGTATGTTGAAGGGTTACTGTGTTTTTAGGGAAAAGGGAATCAAAGACTGAATAAGACCTGCCCCTTTGCCCTTAAAATGCACACTGTTTGGTGTAGTATTTATATCAGTTAGCTTTTAATGCATAACAAACTACACCAAAACACCATGAATGGATTTTGTTCATGACTGGGCACGTCGGCAGTGGGGCTGGAGCGCTCTGGTGTGGCCTGGTTCCACACCGCCATGCTTTGCGGAGGCCCGCTGCAAGAACACGGGTATGCCGAGACAAGAAACTGGCCACCGGGCCGTTCGCCACAGCAGGCCTTAAGCTGTTTAGATGTCCTGGAACATGTAGTGAATTTGATGAAATCCTCAGTCTGTTCCGTGTTCCCATGTCCCTGGTTCTAGTTTGCTCATTAGTTCATTTTGTTCCTAAGATTCCTCTTATAAGTGAGATCATGTAGTATTTGCCTTTCACTGACTGGCTTATTTCACTCAGCCTAAGAGTCTCCAGTTCCAGTCATGCAGCCACAAAAGGTAGGAATTCCTTCTTTGTTTCTGCTGCATAGTGCTCCATTGTGTAAATGTACCACAATTTTTTGATCCACTCATTTACTGATGGGCACTTAGGCTGTTTCCAGCACTTGGCTATTGTAAATAATGCTGCTGTGGACATTGGGGTGCATAAGTTCTTTAGAATTGGTGTTTCCGGATTCTTAGGGTATAGTCCCAGCAGTGAAATCACTGGGTCAAAAGGCAATTCCATTTTTAATTTTTTTGGAAAGTTCGTACTGTTTTACACAGCAGTTGCACCAGTGCATTCCCACCCACAGTGCACAAGGGTTCCCTTTTCTCCACATCCTCGCCAGCACTTGTTGTTTGTTGATTTGTTAACGATGGCCATTCTGACCAGTGTGAAGTGGTATCTCATTGTGGTTTTAATTTGCATCCCTGTGACGGCTAGTGACATTGAGCATTTTTTCATATGTCTATGGGCTGTCTCTATGTCCTCCTCGGAGAAGCGTCTATTCAGGTCCGTTGCCCACTTTTTAATTGGATTGTTTGTCTTCCTGGTGTTGAGTCGTATGATTTCTTGGTTTCTCATTGAAAATTCATTAGGAAAAGCCATAACCGAGGGTGGGGGCCGTCTTACATGCCAAAGGAGCAGAGTTCACTGAGAGAAACCTGCTGTCGGCCAACTTTCTGAATGAAATTTATCAGTCGGTGATGATCCTGGATTAAGGGATTCGCCTTCATGCCTCCTAGAGAAGCGCGATAGGCTTTTAATCCCTCTCAGCCGCCTCCGTCTCCTGAGGAAAGGGGTCTCGCAAGGAAGGGGCCCTGCGTGCCTCAACTTTTCATAGATAGTGAACATCCAAGCAGTGGTAAACATTTACTAAGCAACTTTACAGCAGAATCATTTTAGAGGGAGGGAAGGGGATGGAGAGCCTAATTTCAAATGCCTATCACCAGCGGCTGACGATTTATTGCCACCCCGGCCTTGGTGGCGGCCGTTTCATTAATCCAGAGTCATTGTAGCGCGGGCTTCGTTCACATCAGTAACTTGACGCCATTAGCGGCTCCTCTGGGATGCGGACACATTTAAACTGAAAATGAACACGCTGGGCATAATTTATAGCTGTACCATAGGAATGCTAACAGGGCCGGGGAGGAAGGCTGCCGGGGAAGCTGCTCATGTGGCAGAGAGGGTTTCCATGCCCTGCCAGAGCCAGCCTGGCAGCCACACCCAGAGGCCCTGTCCTCGAGCTTCACTGTAGGGTGACTGAAGGAGAAGCTGCTTAGGTGGGAAGCTGCCTGGCTCAGCTCCTGAGCCAGGTCCTGGAAATCTCCTCTGGCCCATCAGGAGGTGACGTGCCCCTCCCTTGGAGTAGGCCCTAGGGACTCCACAGGAAGAAGGCTCTAGGCATTATCTGTGGGGCATCGCAAAATCCCGCGGTGCATGAGGATGGGTGGAAGCTCCAGGAAAACGGTGGAGCCCTCCGATGGCCTGAGGCCTGTAAGAGCTCAAGGTGGTTGAGCTGGACCAGCAACACCGCCCCAGAGGGAGATGCCCCCCAACCTTTGTGAGGTCTGGAAGTGTCAGATGCTGTTGGTGCGCAGCCGATTGGGGTTCAAGACCAATTGTCGGGCCTTCATGTGGCGGCCATCCCTTCTCACCGCTCTGCAGCCCCGAAACGCAGCCACTGACTCTCCCTTTCTCCTCAGTCGAAGGAAAGAGCTCTGGCTGTGGGTCCTCTGAAATGCTTTTAAAACACCAGCTGTTTTCATTCCTTCTCCAGGCCCTTTGCAGACCCCCGACCCCTCATTCCTCAGCCACTGCGGAGGCCCCTCACTGACCCTGCCTGCTGCCCCCTCTTCCCTGTCCTTCATCAGAGTGGCCAGTCAGGCCCCCAGAATACCCAACCCCTCATTTCCTCACCCATCTCCCTGCTCGAAAACTTGCAGGGACTACCCATTGCTGCTCTACTCGAGGCTCAGTCTTCAGACTGGCACTGACGGTACGAATTACCGGACCTTACGCTCGGCCGACCCCCACCTGAGGCTGCCCGGTGGCCGGTCCAGCCCCCAGCCCCCAATCTCCTGATTTCATGTCGCCTCCATCAGCTGCTCATTTTGTTCATGATGACTACACTCCCTTCTCCGTCTGGCTAAATCGTGCCCATCCATTCTCAGATGTCTAGCTCGAACCTCTTTTCTTCTTTTTTCTTTAAAAACATCCAAATATGCTATAGTTGTAACCACGATTATTCTTCTTGACATTCAAGTTTATCAGCTTTGGCTGCTGGGATCTTTTGCCAGTTGGAGCCTATGTCCTGTGAGTTCTCATTGTTGTGGAAACACTTTTTAACTCTGGGGCACCTCGTCCCCGGAGTAGCCGCTGTTAAGGAGCCCTGCGTCAGCGTGTTTGCTGTTGTCACTGGGCTGCCGTCGCTTTTGAGGCCTTTTTAAAATCATGAGTTCGCACGGATACCACCAGTTACAACGCAGCACCCACATTGTTGGTCTTCCTCCTGCCACGTTAGTGCTTCCCCCAGACACACACAATGATGGAGTTACTACTGCAACAGCGAGCCTACTCAGTAAAGCTTAAGGTTCGTTTCCAGTGCTTTCTGTTCTCAGGCTACGAAGGTTGTATGGTCAGAACAAAAGTTACACATATGATTCTTTTCTCTGTGATTACATGTAATCCACTTAATATCCAATTAGGTTTATTTGTTTGTGTTCCTTTTAGAGCTTGCCCCATTAATAATCTGTGCTGCTATACAAATGTCAATATAAATTTTATTGCAAACAATGGTATCATGCGTATGTTTTCTCTGGGTTGGTTGGCATTGCTGGTGATGTACCTTCAGGGTGATTCTCTAGAATCGGACCTGCTGACCCAAGGGTGACTACGTGTGTAACTTGCTGTGCGTTGAGTTTACCAGGAGGAGCATTGTGTGACAGTGCCGCCCGTTTCCGCGCAGCCTTCCCAAAAGAGCGGGTTGTTTAAGCTTCCGAATATTTTGCTAAACTAATTAATGTGACATAGTATCTCAGTGTAGTTTAAATTTGCATTTTTCTTATTAGTGAAGTTGGATACCTTCAGATATTTAAAAGACTTTCGTCTGTCTTTTGTGAACTCTCTTTACATGTCATTTGTGTATTTTGATGTCAGGTTTTTTAGGTGTTTTTTTCTTGTTCTTTAGTTTTTTATATATTAGGGAGATTATCCCTTTGTAATATTTAATATCCCAGTTTGCCATTTGTTTTTTTTCTTACTTTGTTTTAATTTGTCGTCCTGAGTTCCATTGGATCACATTTTCAAAAACGTTTTGTAAGAACTACTCGTGATAAACGAGGGTCCAGTTGTCAAGTTAAACACGGCCAGCCTTTCCTGACTTCTTGATTCTTAACAGTTTATAAGCTGAGTTGCCATTTAAAAATTCTACAACCATTCTATGGTCTTCTGGTCTTTAGCCAGCACCTTGCCTCCTTACGTTTCTTTACCTGGTGGAATGATTCCAATTTTAATCGTAAATTGTCCAAGTCCATAGTGTCTTTGCCTTTTTGGGTCACTTCAATCTTCTGTTAAACTACACATACAACTGCTAAGATGCACTTCAGAGGATCCCCTGGGCTCAGATGGGGTCCTTCTTGTTCCCATGGTGTGGCAACAGTTTGATACTGGGATTAGTCAATCCAACCACAGCTGCAACCTGCTTCTTCTCTGGCTTCGTCAGAGGCAGGAAGAGCCCCAGATGGTTCTACTTTTAGTTTTCTGAGGACCTTCCATACTGGTTTTTACGGTGGCTGCACCAGTTTACATCCCCACCAGCAATTCGCGAGGGCTCCCCTTTCCCCACGTCCTTGCCAGCACTTGTTATTGGCTGACGCTTTGATGATGGCCATTCTGACTGGCGTGAGCAGTATCTCACTGTGGTCTTGATTTGTATTCTCCTAATGATTAACCAAACTACCTTTTGTTTGACCAGACTTGGTATCTAAGCTGCCTTTTATATCTGGAATCAGAATAAAAATTCTTTGCTGGAATGCATTTGGACTTAAAAAGAAAAGTACTATTAAAATCAGCCCATGGGGTTGTGCTGGGTTGACCAGTGTGAACTGAGATGAGGACATTTATAGGGGAGGGCTTTGCTCCAGGGCTCTGTAGGCTCAACTCAAGGCATGTGGGTGGAGCACCCCATCTTACTTAACCCCTCATTATCTCTGGGGCACAACGAAATTCACTTCAGATACACTGACTAATTCCTTTGTACCGTTGGGGACAATTTGACATTAACTTCTAAGAGGTACCATCTTTTAGCTCAGTGTGCATCATGGGTCACATGATCTCCGATTACTAAGGTGACACTGAGGACAATTTTATGGCAAATCGAGTCCCAAATTACAGTCCCTGAAGGGGTCCGCATTAATAACGGTCTTTAACAGCTCTGCAGGGGGCTGGACACCAGGTTACTCTGCACTCAGATACAGCTACTAATGTTGCATTTCAGCAGGACCAAGTAGAGCGTATTATTAAGACACATGTTCTGGTCTTCTCTCATAAAAACAAGTGCTCAAATCACCATAGATACCCCCTGGATTGCAGAATAATGAAGATAGTTATTTTTGCCTGAATTGGGATTTCCCTGTAGCTGAGTTAAGAAGCATGACCCAGTATGACTGAGTTGCAATTACTTTTTCTTTCTTTTTCCAAAGGATCAAACCACTCTGACTGTCTCATTTCTCCTGTAGGCATTTTCTTTCTTTTTTTTTTTTAAGATTTTATTTATTTTTTATTTTTAGACAGAGGGGAAGGGAGGGAGAAAGAGAGGAAGAGAAACATCAATGTGTGGTTGCCTCTTGCGTGCCCCTTACCGGAGACCTGGCCTGCAACCCAGGCATATGCCCTGCCTGGGGAATCAAACCGGCGACCCTTTGGTTCTCAGGCCGACGCTCAATGCACCGAGCTATACCAGCCAGTGCGCATTTTACTTCTTAGCTGTGAGAAACCAGGGCCTCTCGTGTGAGAGAGTCTAAGGGAGCCTGGCTGGGTACTTACTAAGCACAACCTGTAAAGTGACAAGCATCCCCCATCGAATACTTTGCTTTCTGAGAGGTTTCGGGGTTTGGATGCACCTGTGCATAGCACTGGGCTCAGTCTGGTAAGATGCTCACTAGTGAGGCCCATCGTAGGCTTCCCGCCTTTTGAGAACCTGTTATAGAAACCTGATGTGGCCACTGATGCTCATGTAGCTGACCATGCATTTACAGCCACAAATGTGAAATAAAGACAAGAATTAGATAAGAAAACTGATTGTGCCCTGTCAAGAAACATTACCCCGGGGATTTAGGTAGTTTTCCATACACTAAATATCGGATAGTTCCTGGATTCTTACGAGCTTTGGGGCAACATCGACTCATCACGTTCCAAGGGCATGTCAAAGCAGTGCTCTGGGACTCCCTTCTGTGGGCTTGTACTTTCTCTATGTAGAGTATATGTTTCTAACTAATCTGAAAGGTGAAATCTTGTCTGCTTCTTTGCTATTCCAGTTTTCTTTAAAGACTTCAGAGTCTGTTTTGTGGTTACTGAACCCATTCACACATTGAAAATATATCTGTTCTCTGCAAGGCCCTATGCTACGTATTGGAGGAAATAGGCACTGTTGTGTGCAGTTAGGAACTTACTGCCTAGCCCTGGCTGATGTGGCTCAGTGGATGGAGTGCCGGCCTGTGAACCAGAGGGTCAGTGGTTCGATTCCCAGTCAGGGCACCTGCCTAGGTTGCGGGCCAGGTCTCCAGTAGGGGGCTTGTGAGAGACAACCACACATTGATGTTCCTCTCCCTCTCACTCTCCTTCCCTTACCCTCTCTCTAAAAAAATAAGTAAATAAAATCTTTTTAAAAAGAAACTAACAGTGAAGACTCATTTGAGCATGCGAAATAATAATGTGTGATCAGTCGCCAGTTATCTAACTCCTGGGTGCTCAAGACAAGGGATGGGTCTGCTAGAGACTCCCCGTTGCTAAACCCCAGAAGACAGAGTATGTTGACTTGCAAGAGAGAGGAGATGGAAGGATGAAGAAATTAATTGTATGGGCTGAATTGTGTCCACCCTCTCAAATTCACATGTTGTAGTCCTGACTCCCCCCAGTACCTCAGAATGTGACTGTATTTGGAAATAAGCCTTTACAGAGGTGACTAAGTTAAAATGAGGCTGTTAGGGTGGGCGCTAATGCAATCCGACTGGTGCACTTATAAAAAGAGGAAATCTAGACACAGAAACACCAGGGACATGGCGTGCCCAGAGGAGAGATCATTTGAAGAGGTAGCAAGAAGGCGACTGTCTGCAAGCCAAGGAGAGAGGCCTCAGAGGAAACCAACCCTGCTGACACCCTGATCCGAGACTTCCAGCCTCCAAAACTGTGAGGAAATACATTTCTGTTGTTTAAGCCACCAGTCTGTAGTATTTTGTTATTGTATCCCTAGCAAACGAATACATTAATCTTATTCCTATTCGGATTTGTTTAAAACAATCTCAGAATTTCAGAAAAGTCCCAAGTACAGGGCAAAAAAAATTTTTCCTAAACTATCTGAGAGTAAGTTGCTGACAAGCCAGAAGGTTCCTGAGGGTTTTTTATAAAGGAGGCAAAGATTCTGACTGAGTTGGAGAGATTAGCCTCTTAGAAACATAATGAATTACAGAAATGAATTTCATCTTCCTGAGAAGATGAAAATGCAGGAGTCGCCGGTGGGGTGCAGGGAGTGTGTGATGTAGAGAGCAAGACAGGCGACTTCTTGTGTCCCATCTCGACCCTAAGCCTTGTGGCCTTGGAGAAATCCCTCCACATCCACTGACAAACTGGACTCAAAAAATCATCTCCGAGGGGGCTTCCAATATGGGCATTTGTGATTCTGTGATTTTCTACCGTGAGAGCCAAGGGCAAAAACCATGCAGTCGCCCGACCAGTGCCGAGCGCCCTGGCCGACCACTTGCCCCCGCCTGTCAGCCCGAGCTGTTGAACAGAGCATCCAGCCCCGCATCCCTCCCATCGGCCTCCATCCTCCCGCCAGGCCAAGCTCCTGACCATCCTGTTCTCTCGTGACCTTGCGCTCATACCATGGCTTTGTTTCAGATGCTCGTCTCCCTTTCTCCCAGTGCCCCTGGAAACTTTCCGCTCCTCCTTCCTGGTCTTCTGTGTGCCGCATTGGCGCCTACTCATGCCCCAGAAACATATCACATCACAGTAGTAGCTTCTTCACTTATCTTTCCCTCCATGTAACTCCAAATCTCTGAAGGAGAGGACCTGGATTCCTTCCCTCTTTGTCTTCTCGGCTGCTGATGCCTGGCTCGTAGTAGGTCGTTGTTGGATAAGTGCGCCTTAAGAATCGGGGGCCCGACACTCTGTTGGGCTGGGTGGAGAGTGAAACTGTCCTTGGGGAGTTCCCAGGCCAACAGGGGGAGAAAGATAAAGTAGGCAATTACCACATAAGGGAGAGCGATTATTACTGTGATAGTGGTCAGCTCGAGGTGACAAGGAGGCTCACAGGAGGGCATTTTTCAAAACTGGAAAGCCTTCCATTAAGCCGGGTGGATGTACACTTGCATGCGTTGAGGAAGTGTTTGCTAGACTATAAGCTCCATAAGGGTTTGAACGACTGTTGTCTCCCCAGCTTGTAGCACACCTGACCTGTTGTGGTAACCAGTAAATATTTGTGCAGGGAAGCGTGGATGAGGCAGCTGCAAGGCACCCTTCCTGTTTTTCCCAAATGCCTTTCTCGCCTTCCCTCTCACTTTCAGACTCATCCTCGTTCAAGGGCGTGGGCTAAGGCTTGCTCAGGGGGGGGGCGAAGATCAAAGCCAGCAATAAATGGGAAGGCACTTAGGTTAGTGTAAGGGCCCAATAAACAGGAGGTACTGCTTACTGCTTCCTCCCTTCAAAGGGCCGCGTTGCGGAAGCTGAGCTGGGCTGACCTGGCTGGGGTTCAGATGCCCTCGGGGCCTCTTCGTGCTCCCGTCAGTGTTAAGAAGACTCAAGCGTTCCCAGTGTACCATTCCTTAGACATTTCGTAGGTTTTAATAAGGACCTTAGAGATTCCTTCCTTTGCAACTAGAGAAGAATAATCCAGATGCAGCATTGAGGTTCCCTGCCATCGCTGCTCCTGTGTGGTCCCAACCAGGGCTTTTCTTTTTTCCTATTGGACTCCCCTAAAGGGAGCTCTCAACAGAGGAAAAGGGCATCTCCACTCCCGGCGGGGGGCAGCCCATGTTAGCCAGGGTTCTCCACCAGCCAGGACCAGTGGGCCGTGTACGCTAATGGGAGGGATGCTGACGCCGGGCACTCACCCTGGATCCTGCGGGGGTGAGGCAGGGGCCAAACCAGGCTGAGTCCATGGAGGGGGCGGGCTGTCACCCCCCTGGCGCCTGACATGGCTCCGGGGTGCTGCCAAGAGGTATATCCTGGAGCAAGCCCCTCGACTCATCTGTTGTGTCTGAATGCCTTAATGTACCTGCAGGGAAAGGGAGAAGGCCCCTCCCTTAGACTCCCCTGAGCTGAAAAGTTCTCAAGCACCTGCTGGTGGAGGAGCACAGAGACCTGGAGGCCGGAGAGGTGGGAGGACCTCAGGAGGCGGGTGGGGGCCCGAGGGCGTGAAGTCGCTCCTACCCTCCCCGAGCTGGCGCAGCACCGCCGATTATCTCAAGTGCGTGTTCAGGCATTTTGCAACACCCTCCACCTTCCTATTAAATATGACGTGGTGCTGAGTGAATTGGGAGAAGGAAGGAGGGGCACTAAATGAAAATAATCTCTGTCCCTGGCTTCCCACACACGTCCACAGGGAGAAAGGGGACCGACTGGGAACTGGGGGTGTTGGTGCGGTCAGTTCAGGTAACGCGTGGGGGCAGAGGCCCAGGGGCTGACAGTGAGGAGGGTGAAATGCGTCTCCTCTCAGCCTTTGGCCTCTTTCTCACCCCACCCCCATCTCCTTTCTATTCCTTCTGAGAAGCCCAGGGCCCTCAACTGGTCTGCTGCCCCTTCAAGGCCGGTCTGTCTTCTAGAGCTGAATGTTTTCTTTCTCCTGCAGAGTTAAAATGCTCTCAAAGGAGTGGGCACCCCTGGGCTACTGCCTTCTGAGCTGCTAGTCACGCCATATCGCGGGCAGGTGACTGCACCATCTGCCCAGGGACAGTTTGCAGCCACAGAGGCAGCGTTAACCCTGTGTGCGCGGGGCTGGGTGGACATGAGAGCATGCCGACTGGACTTCAGGGACACCTTGCTTGTTACAGTTACGTCCCCGCTGCCCTTCACCTGGCCGCCTCTGCTGCCCTCATGCCCTTTGGACACAGAGCGTGGCCCATAGCTAAAGCGCAAGCACACTCGCCACCCTCCACCTCTCACACTGTCCCCTCTCTCCTGCCTCAGATTCCACGAGGCGAGCTCCGGGAAATGGCACCCTGGACAGCCTCGGTGGGGCCCACACGGGCACTAGCGTGTGTACCTATTTCTTCTGCAAGTGTGTGCCTTGTCTCTCCAGGTGGCCCACGCATTCCGAGGGCAGGAATTGCCTTTTCTTCCGACAGGTACGTGTGTGAACACACAGTGAAGACTGGTATATTATCTGGGTGGTAATGAAAGTGTTCAGCATAAACAGCGGTGTGTGTGTATGAACGTCAGTGTCTACCTGAGGAGTAGTTCGCTGGATCCAGGTGTCCAGGGGTCCAAGGGCCCTAGGGCGTGCGAGCCACTGCGGGGTCTTGTTTTTGCACTAAAGAATTTCAGCCTGAACCAGAACAGAGTCTAAAGTGAACGTGTTTATTAGCGAAGCAGAGAGGTTTCCCCACAGGCAGAGCAGCCCCCTTTAGCAGAATATGCCTCCTTTGGTGAGGTTTATTTAATTGGGGTAGGGAGGGTGTTCGATAGGGGAAGGAATATTCAAAATCTTTGTGGGGAAGGGGTGGAGATTCCTCAGAGGAGCTCCTTTGGCCCCTGTGTGCCCTCACATGGGCTTTGCGTTTCTGGTCTTGGTGGCCGGGGTGGCTGTGTAGCACGCTGACGTGTTCCAGTGAGCGCTAATGAAGCTGGGGTCACTGCCAGGTGGGAGGAGCCCCTCTACTGCCTTACGTCGGGGGAGCGCCTGGCAGATCGGACACACTGCAGTGCACAGCATCCTCTTTCATCCTCAGGACAAGCCTGGGGACCCTGGCACGATGGTCGAGGCTTCACTCCTCCTACAGGTGAGGAATGGGAGCCCAGCAATGCGGCCAAAGTCCATTGCGAGGTGCGGCCCTCCGGCTAGCACCCGGGCTCCGGGACCCCTTGGCCCAGCGTCACGCTGCACATCAGGGTCCTTAGGGAAGCTCCCTTTCTGAAACGGATCACCCGAGCCCTCTGCAGCCTAACCCCTGCTCGGCGCTCGGCGCTCGGCGCTGTGCCGGACAGTGGGGACCAGCCCAAGAGCCTCCAGCCTCAGAGGAGTTGCAGAATCCGCCCGAGATAGGCCATTTCAGCCTAAGAGTTATTTTCAGCTAAAGGTACTTGAAAAACGGCAGGGGTGAGAAGGGTGTTTTCTTCCTGAAAACAGGAGAGAAACTTCCACATGACAACTGGCCTCCCTCTACCAGAAGAGAAACGTGCTTGTCCCCAGGACGGGAGGCGGGGGGGTCTAGAGAAACATGTCCCAGCAGACCTTGGTAAAGTCCTGCCTCTTCCTCTAAGAAGCGCCCCCTGTATTTCAGTTCCTGTTCCGCAGTCGCCTCTCCTCGTTCAGCCTCGTCTAAAAACATTGTTTCGCCACCTCTTGGGTCTTCGTGTCTTTATGAAGGCTCCTGTGTTACATAAAACTTACATTAAATAGATGTATATGCTTTTCTCCTGGTAACCTGTCTTGGGTCAATTCAAGGCCCAGCCCAGCTGCAGACCGAGGGGGCAGAGGTTAGTTCTACCTTCCCTCCACGTCCAGAAGCCTAGTGTTGGGGCTCAAATGCATCCTACCTTATGCTACAAAGCCCTGTAGCCAAGAACTTGGAGCTGTCCCACTTCGGATCTCCTTAATATATATTTGTGGAATACAAAATAAGTGAATTGATGACATGGAAGGTTGGAGAGGAAGAGATGACTCTATCTCTTCATTACTCAGGGTGGACAATTTGAAACATGGCTGCTCTCAGTGTGCAGAAAATGCCTTACAAAGATGTTTTATTCCTGTTGTTGAAGCCATTTTGTGTCTAGGAATATATCCTAAGGGACTTGTCAGAGAGGTAAAAAGGAGATTTATGTTCAACATGTTTATTATAGTGTAATTTGTCACAGCAAAAAAGTGGAAACAATTTTAAGGTCCAATACCAGGGAATAAATAGTGCCTAAACAGCAGCCCATCTACCCGACAGAATATTCCACAGCCATTACGAGGCAGCCGGGGGAGCACGTGGCTGGCTGGGGAGAGAAATGTGTGTGGCAGGATCGTTAAGGGGAAGAAAGCAGATTCCAAAAGGCTTTGTCCAGGATGATCCACAATTTGTTAAAAAAAAAAAAAAAAAAAAGTGTGTGCGTGCGTCTGTAAAATAACGAGTGGTTCTCTCTGGAGTGAGATTAAAGGTCATTTTTATTTTCTATTTCCAGCTTTTCAAAAGTCCAGTTAAAAAGAAAAAAAGGCCTTTTTCGTGCTGGCTCTTCAGGGACCCTGGGTGTTGGTGGACCTCTGCAGTCTGGCGGAAGGCCTCTCTTTGGACATTTTTCTAGGCGCATGGAAGGTGACGTAACATTCATGTCTCGGCCGGGGACTGCCGGGCAGGAGAGGCGTGCAAAGGATGACTAAGCAAAGGCCATGTAACAATTTTAAAATAAAAAATAACACTTTACCCAGCACACAGGTGGACCCTGAGCCCTACCAGAAGCTTCCTCAGTTGGCCCCTGGGTCTCCTCCCCTGCTGGAGAGGCCAGGTGCCGGAGTGGGGGCCCCCCACCCCGGCTCACTCTCTGAGCCTCTCAGCCACCTGGATTCTTCTCGAACTCTTAGCAAATGTAAGAAAGAAACTTCTCAGCAAGGGCTGCAAGGCCCCCAGCTGAGTGGTATTGGGGAGGGGGGGGTTGCTGGGATGGTGTGACTTGGGATCCTCCCCCTTGCCCAGTGGATGGCCCTGCCTGCGGGCTCCACGGGGTGGCGGGGGGCGGGGGGTGACATGCAGGGTGACCGTTTGTTCTCCCTCCCCTCCCCTTGCCCTCCCAGCCTCAAGGAGACTCATCTGGAGCTGAGACCCGGCCGTGGGCCCCAATTAGAGGTAAAGGGGTACAAGCTGCGGGCCGGTGGGAGAAGCCTTCGCCCTGGATGGAGAGGGGGTGTGTTTGCCTGTCAGTAATGGGGTTTCTGTTTGCCAGCTGAGCTGAATTCCTGACCCGGAGTCTGTTTTACTCAGCGGCGGCGCCCGGGACAGAGCAGTCGCTCCCATGGCTCGGCCGGCGGTTGCTCTATAAATGTTGCGTAGGCTTCCAAGGGTGTGAGCGCAACTCTTTCCATCTCTGGCCCAGGAAACTGCTTTAGGGGCCTGACAGCCAGGGCCGGCTGGTGGTTGGGAGGTCAGGGCTGTGTGCCTAGTAAACCAGGGACCCGGGCCTGACCCCGCACGGGCCTGGTGCCCCTACTCCGCTGTGGATGAGGGACTTCATCCCCATGGGCATTGGCGAGTGCAGACCCTCGGTCCTTTGGCCCAAATGTGTCTGTCTGTTCGTTCGTTCAGCTGATAGTGTCTGCGTGCCCACTAGGTCCCAGGCTCTGTTCTTGAGGCTGGTGGTACAGGGGGAGCAAGAGCCGCCCGTGCGTGTTAGCAGCACACCAGACCCTGACAGGCTGAGGTGTGCATACCCCTAGAGGGTTCTCTGCGTGTTTATAAGGGTTTTCTAGAAATGGAGCCCTCGGCTGGCAGCGAGTGTAGGCGTCTGACACTGCAGGGCCTGAGGGAGCGCTTCTTCCCGCAGAGCAGCCAGCCCGCCCGCCCTTGCTGGAAAATGGTGTGGCCTGGCTCTGCTTGTCACGTCCCTCCCGGCCCCCGGGGGCATCTGGAAGAGTGTGCAGGGTGGACGGAGTGTCGGGGTCCTGCTGGAGGCAAGAAGACAGGATTTAAAGGCTGGGGAGAGTAAAAAGAATAAGAAGAACAATTTTGGGAGTTTTGTGGTTCAAGAGGCAAACACAGCTCAGGCCGAGTATCTGCGCGGTCTCCCCCAAGGGGAGAGAGAGGGGTTTAGAACCAATTTTAGAGGCTGCCTGTGTGCTTCCTCCCGCTCTGGGGGAGTTGCCAGGGTTAGGCAACATGTCTGGGGCTTTTCTTTGAAGGAATTACTCCTAGAAAACTGTTACGGCTTCTTAAGAACCTGTGGCCTCTGACCCTGGTCCGTATAGCTCAGCTGGTTGGAGCTTCAGCCCATAACCAAAGGATTGCGGGTTTGATCCCCAGTCAGGGCACATACCTAGGTTGCACGTTTGACCCCTGGTCAAGGCGCGGGTGCCTGCGACCCGTGGTCTGGGCACATAGGGGAGGCAACCAATCAACAGTTCCCTCTCACATTGATGTTTCTCTCTCCCTTCCCCTTGGATGAGGATGAAGAAAGAACCCATGGCTTACGCCAGAGTGGCTCAGAGGGAGCCCAGGAGGGTCTGGTCTAGGATTTAGGGAGAAGGAAAGTGGGGAGCCCAGGAGGCTGGTCCGGGCCAGCTGGGCAGAGTAGGCGGCATGGATGGTGTGTATTTGCTGTGAGTGGCCCCCGGCCTCTCTCCCGGGACTGTGGCACTGTCGGTTGATTGGATGGGTGTGGTACCTGCGTCTTGGGAAGTTGTCTCTGGTAGATGTGAAGAGGTTGTCCTTGAGGGCGAGGGGTACCCTAGGCGGCCTTTTTCTAGTTTCTGATCTGCGTTTGCTTTCTTACCTGAGTATACCCAGTTACAGGTGCGACAAGTGCCATGGTGACAAGGGCCATGGGTCCAGGCCCCAGAGATATGCCTCTGTTCTGTGAGGGCCCCAAAGACAGTGGACTGAGGGAGTGTCACTAGGCCAACAAAAGAATCGCCATGTCAGTACCGAGCTTCTTGACGCCTCTCTTGTGTGACCGCCAGTCTAGCACCTGACTCAGGGACGCGGAACACCACCAGGCCTCTGGGACAGTCCCCACTGCCACCCACTCCCGGATGAGCTTCTGGCCTTGTTGGAGGCCAGCGTCACAGTGGGACCAGACAGGCCTCTTCTAGAAAGCCCCGAGGGCCCCGGGAGGAAAAGCCTTGGCCGAGGCACCGCTAGCGGGAGGCGTCTGTCGCCAGGCCCCGAAGTGTGCCCCCACCCCGACCCCACACGGAAGGGTAAGTGGATAAAGAGGAACTCGTGACTCTCAGTAGAATAACAGCGAACATTTAATGCTACCATCATTTGATTCTTTTTAAACACCAGATTCTTTTTTGACAACATTGTACACCTCATATGCCAGCAAACAACATCTTCACACCAGAAATGGCACACCGCTTAATGGAGTCATGTCACCAGCTCGGGCAGCTGTCGCTGTTGTCCCCAGACTGTCCCCCAGGGAGCCTGCTCGCACACATCACGGTCAAGCCAACAGCCGCCTTTCACAGACTTACGTAGGTAACGGCCCAGGCACTGAAACAGCCCCTGGGCAGACGGGCTGTCAGACCTGCCCGTGGACAGAGCAGCTGAATTTCTGACCTTAACAAATGGACTTGACCAAAAAATTTTAACAGCAAACACTTGAAAGCTAAGAACTTAATCTTTCATCCAGGTAAACAGTGAATTTCAAACAATGACACTGAGCACTACCATTGAATTCTAAAACAGGACTTTATGAACTTGTTTGTGCATTTTCCGTTCCCAACACAATAAATGCACTTGGACAGGCCTGGCCTCCAATTCCCAAATGGGCCCATTGCTACAGATGAGCATATTTATATACACATACATACACCACTAGAGCTGAAGGAACCACAAAGACCATTTAGCACAACGCCCTCAGTCTTACAGATTAGAAAGTTCCGAGAAGTCAGGTAATTACCCAAAGCCGTAGGGCTATTGTCTACACTGGAATTAGAACTCACCTGTGCCCCTCACCATGCCACATACCTTCTGTACACATGCATCCCTATCTGCCCCATGCACACACACGTCAGTACACAGGTGTGATGTGTGTTCACCTGTACACACACCTGGTGCAACGGCACCTCATGGGAAGAGTCCAAGTTGCTGGACTCGGGTCCCAATTCTGCTAGAAAACTTCTCTGTGAACTTGGGCCAATCTATTGACGACTTCAGTTTCTTCATCTATAAATGATTATCCCCAGCTCCTATCAGAGCTGTAATTTCTTCAAAGCACTTCTCACCAGTTACACCGTTTTCTCTTCACACTATCCCAGGGGGCAGCTATTATGACCCCCAACCTTCCGTTGGGGGGGGCCCGAGGCTCAGCAAAGCAAAGTGACGTGTCCAAGGTTGCATAGCAAGTGAGGAGAGCAGGCCTGTCACCTCCCGTCCTCACCCCTAGCACAAGGCTTTTTCTCCCACATTTAGCTGCCTGTCAGAGGAGACTGTGACCCCAGCTCCTTCCTGCCTCTAGACGCCCAGCAAGGGGGCAAGATGCCTTAAGTGTTACGGGTTGTAAGACTCACTAAAGTGCTTTGGTTTTTCCAGAGAGAACAAAAACAAAAACAGGTACTATATATATATATGTCCAAAGGAAGAAACTGCGGTTGCTTCCCCAGACCCCCTTCAGCAACACCGGGGGGCAGGCGGGGGACTTGTAGGAAAACGTAGGAATCTACTGTCTGCGTCTTCTGCAGATGTTGACGTTGAACCAGCAGGCAGCTGGGGTGGGGGGCCTCTTCCCCGCGGGCCCATGGCGGCTGATTTCCAAGCCCACAATCATCAAATTCAAAATGAAGGGGCCTTTCCCCCTTTAGCTACATACTATAGAAACAACTTAAGACTTTGAACTCAGCCCTGGACTGTGAGAACGGTACCCTAATCCCTGTTTTCCCAATGGATTTATCTGTCCTCCCTAGCCCACGTCTCAAGAGAGTGAGGGGAGGAGCAGCCGCAGACAGACCACCAAACTTCCACATCAGCGCATCACACATAGGGGGCCGTTCCGACCATGAAGCATCCAGGTAAGCTAGACGACACAAGCAATGCCACGACACAACAGCTCGAGCTCACACAGTAATTAGACCGTCTTCGTGAACTCACTGTGACAACGTGGGATGTTGGTTAGCAGGACGCACAAAATGAGCCTTTCGTCCTGGAGATCATTTCTGTGTCTACGTAAGAGAAAGGCATGTGTCGCACTGTTTGAACACCACCCCACGCATGTGGTCATGGCACAGTTCTATTTAGAGAAGGTTAATGCCACCCAGGGACCACCATGCCCACTGTCCAGCCTTCATCCTGGGTCCAAGGAGGCCCCCCCCCTGCCCCAGGCAGAATGTGTTTGTTCAGGGATGGATAAAACTAGCTAAGAATTTTCAAACAACTTTTTGAGATGAGTTTGAGTTATAAGAGCTTCTCCTAGATTGGAATTATGCTTTTTTCTGGAAATGATAAGCAGTTTATAATAGAGGGGGAAAGGGGAAAAATGTGTGTTTTGTCAGGAAGATGGCCAAGTGACACCATTTATGAGTTTTTATGGATGTTGACAGTTTTGCTGGAGGAGAAAGAGCACAATCCAAAGAAACACTATGTTTCTACCACCTGTGCCCTGACCCCGCCCCAGTCTGAGTCCCCTGACTGGCAGTGCCAGTGACACTGGCTGTCCTGTTCTGCCTCATTGGGCCCAGAGAAGCTGGGCCACGCTGGCTTCTCTCGGGGTGGATGAGGCTCACGTGTGACAACAGTGAAGTGTGTCCCTCTGTTGCGGGCAGGCTCCAGGGACAGTGGGAACAATTTACCCAGCATCAACTAGCCACAAAGAGGACTCCCAACGCGTTTCTTACTGGCGTGGTTTTAGGGTTTAAAGTACATGGCCTTTCAAAGGAAGGAGATCTTTTAGTTGATGCTCTAAGCACGGGCAGTGTTCCAACAGGAAAGAGTGACAAGCAAGCATGTGGCTGCCTCTGGCTTTGAGAATGACTCGTCTTCACTAATTTCTCTTACAGTCCGAAGTCTGTTTTTAGAACCAGGAACTTAACATCATGCACTACATCATCATTTTCGGTGACCCGGGTCAGTGGTGGCCGACGACATAGGTGGCTGTGTGTGAAACCAGGTTAATCCTGGGGCCCAGGCCAGAGAGCTGCTTTCAAACACTAACACCTGAGAGAGGCCATGACCAGTGTGAGGCTCGAAGCCCAGAGAAGGGCTCCTCGCTCGATGAGAGGGGAAATCCGAGAACCAGCGCAAGATGCGAGCATCTGGGTCAGATGCTCGGAACCTGGGTCCTGGATGTGTCTGTGCCTACGGCGAAGCCGGTGCCGCCTCCCAGGGATGCATTCTTTAAGCTTCATGCTGATTTACGGCAGCCTGGGCCGATCCCTGCCTGCCGTGGTCCCCATGCAGGGCTGCATGGCATTGAATCCCAGCCTCTGTCCCCTCCCCAGCTTGGGGTCCCTTGTTTGGTCCCTGCCGCTGTCCACATGGGACTGACCTCTGCATTTATGTCTCAAGCTCCCCATGTTCAGAATAGCACTTAGAGACAGAACAATAGATGGGGTCCAATTTCAAATGTGGAAGAGATGAAAGCGACAGCTTCCCCAGGACCTAGAGGGGAATTCAAGGAAGATCACAGGACGCAGCTCTCGGGTGGGGATGAAAGCCCAGGACACGGCAGACCCCCGCCCGTTGCAGCATGAAACCCTGGGGTGAAATGCAACCCGGATTCCACCCCCCCCCCCCCCCCGCCCCGGGCAGCAGCACTGCTGTCTCCCGCTTTTGAACCTGGGTCTTGTTCTGTGGCTGACGCTCCCGATTCACACTAAACTACCTGGACAGGGGGCCAGGTCTCAGACCAGGAAAGGCTTCTGCACCTAAATGTTCATTTCTAACTGACATTTTTCTGGTCCTTTCAGTTGCAGATAACGAAATGAAAATGGATTCTTTGACACCCCCTTTGCCTTCTTGGGTTCTCTGTCACTGAAACCAAAAGGAGACCTGAGGCTACTTCACACCGGTCACGGAAGGAGACAGTCCTTCAGGTACTGCGACAGCCCCGGAACAGTTGGCCAACCTGCTCTCCTCAGTGCCCAAGGACCGTCCTCTGTACAGCCATCTCAGGTAAACCAGGAACAAACATCGCAGTGCAAAATTACGACTCCCTCACATGGCTAATCGCACTTAGTACATTAAGATGCGTGCAGTTTACTTGGGTTTACAAAAGAAAACACCAGAGTAGACAACCTCCCAAGGGGAGCTGCCCTGCACCGCAGCTGACAGTCATTTCGTGGTGTGTGTTTGGGGGAGGCCAGGCCGACTTGGGAAGGTAGCTCCCGGTTTTGCTCAACCCTTTTGCTCTCTCGTAAATGTGCCTCAGAGGGACAAAGCGCAGTGCGGGCAGGAGGCAAGCCGGGGCCACTCCCTGGGAAAGATCCTGCTGATGGGATTTTACGTCTCTGTAGCTGCTCTCACTTAGTGTCAACCCAGGAAGGCCCCATGGCGGGCCTGCTGAGGATGTCTGCCCAGCGTGGTGACCTCAGGGCCGGGGAGACCTGCCAGGGACAGAAGCCAAGGACCGCAATGGCTAATCAAGTTTCTTTCCAACCAAGACTAGAATACTCGCCTTTGACAGGCCCCCCAGTCAAAGGCTTGTCATGCAGCAACATACGGGGTCCGGCAGAAGTAACGCCTGCTTAGGCGCGGTGGGTAGGGTAACAATATGGGTGTAAGAATTCATAGCTTTAAATTGAACATTTCACCTGAAATGTCATACGGGGGCTCGAGTGTGATATGGGTATGTTGCAGAATTCCATGCTTACGATTTTGTGATAAAAAATGGGCGTTATTTGTGCCGGACCCTGTATCTCAAACCACCAACCAAAAGGGAGGCCAAAGGGAAAACTCAGACTCAAAAGACTGGGCTCCCTTGGGGCCCACAAGCTTCCATAACGTTGCTGTTGAACAAAAGCCTGTTCACAAAAGTGCTAAGAGACCAGAGGTGTGACTGAGCTTGGACTGGGCCCCGCAGAATGGGGTAAAGACCCAGGGGACGGGGGAGCCTGCCCCTGCAGGAGACAGACACGCCTGCGAAGCCAGAGAGGCAGACGGGCCATTCTGGAGTAGCCTCTGCATCCTGGTCTGGCCAGGAAAAGATCGGGCGCCGTGAAACTCACGAGATTTCGGCTCCTCTGGACTGACTGCAGCCGCGCTGGGCCCCTGGGATCCAGAGGCGCACTGACGGAGAAACGCCAAGGTGGGTCTTCCTTGGGGAGCCCTGCGGCCGAGGAGTTGGTTAGCGGGAACTGCAGAGCCTAGAAATGGGCTCATGAGATAGGCTGCACCTGTAACAACCCGAGGAGCTCTCTCCGTGGGCGGGCGGCAGGGGCCGGGGAGGGGGCCCTGGCCCAGAGGGCACCCCTGCCCTCCCCCACCCCATGGGCACGATAATAACCTAAGGGCACAGTGGCAGGGATGGGCATCTTAACTTGAGAATGAGGTTCAGAATTCCTGGGAGCCAAGACCTGTATGTCTGCCTGCAAGAAGTGCTGGGCTCTGCAGGGATCTAGCTGGAAACCTCCAGCTAGATGCCAAGGTTGGGGACAAGCCTGGTTCTTTCTTGGGATGGAGGCTTTGGGACCTGGGAGAACGGGACCGACGTACAGCTAAGCGGTGCTCTGGACAGCAGAGACTGCGGCTCTAAAGCGGCGCTGCTGGCGTCTCTGAGCGCCTCCGAGCCCGGCAAGCCTGTGGGTCGGACAGAATCCTGCTCCAACAAGCTCCCGAAACTACAGCACAAAGACCACAGCCCTGGTGACTTGGTCCAGCCTTCCATCCAGCGTCTTTGGAATGAATGAATATGAAAGTGTTTGCAGGGCCGTGAAATCCCTGGATTAATGGATTAAAGGAACCAGAATGTGCACGAGGACTTGGGGGGACCTGCAGACAGAACACACATCCCACCCACAGGACGCCGAGGGCCTAGCTCACAAAGGTCCTTCCTCCCTCCTTAAAGATGCAGCCTTTTCCCCTCGTGTCCTCTCACGCTCACGTGCACCTGCCCCAGGAGTGACCTTCTGATGCTGCCTGCTGACGGTGCCACCTGTGAAAGGTGATGTCGCGCGACACCGGCTGCTCCAGCCTTCTTTGGGAAAACACCGGCATGTGCCCGTGACGTCTCCATGTTCTGCTTGAGCGGCCTTACCAGAAGAACCGTGAGAGACAGTTAACATTTATTCATATGCAATGCTGGTTAGGAAAGAGCGCTACAAACTCAACTTACTTAGAAACACCAAGTCAGAAATAGGATAAAACACCAAGAGAAAAAGGGCTGTAAATACATTTCAAAAATGTGTTCGCTTTTTGTTTTTGTTGTTTTGTTTTTTTGCGTCTTGACTAGCACCATCTGTACACAAGAAAGTATGAACATAAATGTTTGGATAATAATAAAGATTTGCAAGGCACTTAATCAGTCATTCTGGGTAATATTCCGTTGGTGTTTTGTTTTAGCTTTCAACAGCAACCCCACGTCCACCCTCGCCCTTTCTCACCAAACCAGGGAAAGAGAGAGAGGTCTCTTTTGCCAGCAGTTCTTATGTACAAACAAGTTCTAGAAAGTTCCTCAAAGTGCTTTTTCAGTCTCACGGGGCTTCCACATCCCTTGGGCTTCCCATCGTTTTCTCCTCCCATGCGTGTTCGGTGTTGGCACCTTTCCTACAGAAAACAAAACTGCTCAACGTCACCGCAGACTTGCCACCAACCTTCATCCTCATTCTGTGGTCTCTGAGCGCCGTCAGCCCGGGGGGGCTGGTGCGCACGCCTGGCTGTGGGGTCCCGGGAGCCAGGGGCCTGCAGGGTGGCCGGCACTCCTCACCGGCGCCTGGAGGTGATGTCAAAGCAGGTGATCATCATCAGGTGGGCCTTGCAGAAGTTGACGCGGCTCTCCAGGCGCTCCGTCACGCACTCCAGCGCTTCCAGGTACTCCAGGGAATCCAGCTCCCACACCTGCTCCAGGTCAACTGCAAAGACAGAGACGCCAATGGGACAAGCGACCCGCCCCTGGCCCTGCACTGGCAGGTCTGCAGCAGCCCTGTGTGCCCCTGCCCGGCACTCTGCCCGTCTCCCGGGCTGAGAATGGAAGTCGCTTCACTATTTGCGATTATGCCGGGGCCCTTCGTTCCCATCAGAGTTTCGATCACTGACGTTCTGCTGAGACTATGCTGGGGGATAAGGTGACATTCGAGCTGTACCCACCGCCCCCAATCTCCGTCATGTGACTCAAGACTCTACCAGCACAGTGAATGAACTGTAAAATAAATACACCGTCTAGCTGAGGTGGGGAGAGGCTCCTCCTTCCCGCGGCCTCACCTGAGCCCCATCACACCTCTGCTCACTGAGGTGGAGCGTGCGCCCCCACCGTGGGCCCCGCTCTGCACAGCTGCCTCTCGGCACTTTCTCATTTAGTTTCCATACTCATGGTTCCCTTGGAAACTATGATGATGATGATATGAATAACGAGTGATCATTTAATAACTATAGTTAATAATAATTATTGATCACTATGTTAATAATAAAGATTTGTTGCACTCGGCAGACGAGCTGAGATTCAGGACCCAGCTGCTGCTGCTCCAAATGCTCAGAACTGCTTCCTTCGACTGCTAACGAGCAGGTATCCAGGGCAGGGCCCCTGGCTCTGGGACCCCTTCCTAGACTAGCAGTCACTGGGCGGAGGGGGATCTGAAGCAGGAGACTGGCACTTGGCCCCAAGTGGGCCAAGTGGGGGTGGGCAGGAGCTAACCTTGCTGCCACAGCTTCCTTAGGCGCAAAGTGAGTCATGGCTGCCCCTCCACTCACCCCACCTCGGTGCAGTGGCCAAGGAGGAGAAAATAAGCCGAGATCAAGGCTGTGACCATGGTCCAAGCACTGTATGCGCTGCGGAGACAACAAGGATGGTCCTCAAGGCTGACTTTGTACAGGTGAGCTAACAGAGCAGGGAGAGGCGCCCTGCTGAGGGCTACGCAGTCAGTAAGGACAAGCACTGGCAATGAGACCACAGGCCCCTGGACACCAGCCTAATGCTTACAAACCAACCAACCGCCCTGACTGGCGTGGCTCTGTGGACTGAATACTGGACTGCGAAGCAAAGGGTCGCCGGTTTGATGCCCAGTCAGGGCACATACCTGGGTTGCAGGCCAGGTCCCCAGTAGGGGGCGCTCGGGAGGCAACCATACACTGACGTTTCTCTCCCCGTCTTCCTCCCTTCCCCTCTTTCTAAAAATAAAATCTTTAAAAAACAAACCCACCAAGCACCATGACAGACCCCACCAGGGCACATGACTGGACTGCCTCGAAAGTGGCATCAGAATTAAAAAATAAAAATAAAATGGATGCCAGAACATATATTTCTACGCCAAAGCCTTGCCCATGACCCCAGCCAGGGAACAGTTGGCACACAGCCTCACGGGTGGTTTTCTGGGGTCATTCTTGTCTTCAACTCATCTTAAAGACCAAGCTGCATTTCTCCTCTCACGCGGCCTCCTGTCCATCCCTTTTCCTCGGCCTCAGAGAGCTTGCCGATTCCTGACATGAACGAAGGCAAAGAGGGAGCCAGGGTCCCCAGAGGCAACTACGCTACACAGTGACGGTAAGTTCGCTCACATGCCGGGCGAAAGTGTGACTTTGTAACAGGAAGACAACTTTCAAGCCTGCCTTAGGCACAAGCATCTCTTAAAAACCACAGTTTTAATGGAAACAGTAAAGATGAAGGGGCACTGCCCCAGCGGGGGCTCACGACGGAGGGAAAGGGCATCGAGCTCCCCGTGTGCGCCCCGTCCACGCCTCGGGTGGAAACGCCCCGGACAGCAGCTCGCGTCTCCATCCGGATCTCTAAGCGAGGCCCTAACTCGGTGCACTGTGCAAGCGGGCACCTAAGGCGTGTCTCCCAATGAGGGTGTCTGCTTAGCTGGACTCCGAGATTAATAAGAACAGTAATAATTAGCAGCAGACACGGAGCGCGCAATGTGGGCCGGGCGGCGTAGGAAGCGCTTGACCGGCCATGGCTGATGGGCTCCTCACAGCCCGTGAAGCAGGCGCCGTTCACGTCTCCCACTTTGCGGTTCAGGACACCACAGCTCACAGAGGCAGCGTGTCTCTGGGAAAGCCGCATCCAGAGTGGGGCTGCAGGACGGTGGCCGTGGCCACCAGTGGTATGCCATGGCAGGCTGCGTCACAGTGCTGTCCTCGTGTGGTTTCACCAGACCCTCCCCAGAACTCGGGGGGTGCTAGTACCTTGTTCTTATGGAAAAGAAGCCACTTTTCTGGGGGACAGACTCAGAAGTGGCAGGGCCCAGCTGGGAGGCCGAAAGTCTGTCACATTCTTCTTCACCCACTATCCTTTTACCCGGTCCTTCCTGACCCTAAGGCTGCACACTCGGCCCACTGCTCCCCCTACCGGCAGGGCACATGGGCGAGGGGGTGGTGTGACGTGCAGGGGGGCGCGGGGAGGGGGACAGCTGAGGGGCGGGAGAGAAAGGGATTTTAATGGCAGTAGCATTTTACTGCACAGTCTTCCCACATCGGGTCCCGTATCAGTGTAATAGTTTGGGGCCAGATCTGAGCTTTATTTTGTGGTAAATGGGATGGTTAGGAACAAAGACATAAGAGACCATTGAATCTGTCCTTAAAAGACAGATTTGTTATTAGATGGTTACTGCCATCCTGGGCTTTCTATTAAATGGAAACAACACTGTGGATTTTTTCTTTTTTTCCCACTGAGAATGTTTTCCTTGCTTTCTGGATTCTCCGTGCAGCTCTTCTAGGATTGTGCCTTCTTCCCTATTAAGAGCTCTATAAACTCTTGGCTGTTTCAGGCCTAGATATGAGGTGTGATTTTGTGACCCAGGAGCGGATGTGTATAATGCAGCCTTCGGGTCTGGGCGATCTTCCGCCACAGGCCGGGGCTGGGGGGCGGGAATCTCACTTGCAGGGGCTTTGGACTGAGACACGCGAGCAAGAATCTCGCAAGAGCACAACTTGCCACCCCTCTGCTGCCCCTGCCAGCCCCGCGTGCCCCTCTGCAAGTAGGACTGTGCACTCAACGTGACCGCCTCCACTTGACGGGCACCGGAGGCCCTTGGATTCGGACGCAGAGATGGCGTGTGCCCGCCCCGCCCCACATGCCAAGCTGCTTGGCTGGCGGCTCCGGCAGCCACAGCGACGGACACGAACCACGGGCCTTACATTCGCGGAGCCACTTGTTGGGGTCCAGCATCAGGTGCTGCTTGGTCGTCTCCAGCTCCTTCCTCAGCCACTCGTACTTGGCGCGGACCTCGGCGATTCTCTGCTGCCGGTGCTCCAGGATTTTCAGTTTCGCGTTGAAGCACATAACCTCCTGGCGGGAGACAAGGAAGAGGGAGGGGGCGCAGGGGACGGAGGGAAGGAGAAACGAGTCTTCAGCTCAAACCCGGCCCACGCACCCTCTTCTAGAAAACACTGCTTAAGTGTAGAGTCCTTGGAAAAGGAGCTGGTCACCAGGTCACCTGGAGGAACCCAGGAGACCACAGCCAACTACCACCCTTGGCAGAGTCAGCTCAGACAACCCCACCAGGCGCAGGACTGTCACAGGTATTTCTGAAACACAGAACGTAGGGTCCTCCCAAGCTGGAGCCAGAAAAGCCCCCTGCTATCGCCGGCCTCTCTAACCTTGGAGCCTTAAAGATATTTAGACAGGGAAACACGGAATTCTCCCAATTCCTGGGCAAAAGTCCTGTGCTGAGTCAGGGCTATGACCTCCCACCGCCCCCAGAAGCCCACCAGGCAGTCTCCTGAGGCCTGCGTCCCCACCCCAGGGATGTGCTGGCGGGACTGCCACCGTGTGGGGAGGAGGCGGCTCACCTTGCTGTTGCCCCCTCGTCGCCGCTGCAGCCGCTCCACGTCATCGATTTCATAGACTTTAATCTCAAAGGGCTCCCCAAGGCCCCTCTGGGTGCTGCGCAAGGGGCCGTCCACCCAGCGGACCCCAGCGCTGTTGGCAGGCTTCCTCACAGGGGAGGGGGTGTCAAGGGACAGCGCAGGGATGAGCCTCCGTCTCTGAGAACCTAGAGGGGATAAAGCCCACAGTTCATCTTTTTGAATTTCCATCCTGTAAACAGATTTTCTTCTCATGCAAGCGGCAGGTCCACACCGGCACCCCGGCCTCTGCAGCAGAGCTGACCCTGAGACTCTCCACGCACCTCCTCCTCCCTCCTCGAGCCTGGCGTGGGGACTTCACCTCCAGCGCTCAGCCAGGCCCTGCCTCACCTTCAAACGACCTCCAGCCTCCCCTGCGAGACCGTGCATGCACGCATTCACACGCACGCTCACATGCTTCCACACGCATGCACGCACACACCAAAACACATAGACCAGAGCTGTGAGCCCTGCTGGACACACCCTTAGCCTGGATGTGTGTTGTTATAGTGAGATCCAAAAGTTGTTCGTTTTAGGGGGAAAATGTCCCAGTGTTTGGTAGCGTAGCAACAGCAGTCCCAGGAAACACTTCATTTGCTCATGACAATAATAACGTTGAGGTACTGAGTGAAAGAGGTGCAGGAATTGAGAAGTACAAATTGGCAGTTACACAATAGTCACAGGGATGTAAAGTAGAGCAGGGGGAATACAGCTGATAGTATTGTAATAACGACGTACGGTGCCAGGCGGGAACTGGAAATATCGCAGGATCACTTCATAAATTATATGAACGTCTAACCACTACGGTGTACCCCTGAAAGTACGAAATGACATTGAATGTGGACTGCATTGGTGAACGGGTATCTTGGATTTTCTGAGTTTCAGATTTGGTGGCCGGTACACCAATTCCATGAGTGAACTGGTACCATCCAGTTCTGGCACCAGCCACTGAGGGCCCCACCACCACCGCCCTGTCCCCTGCAGAGGTGACCGTGAGCCTTGCTGAGGACTGGGGCAGGGACAGTGCTCAGACGACAGGAAATGGAGTTGGAGCCTGCAAACGAGTTTCAGAGGAAGAGGCGGTGCCCTCACGCTGCTCAAATGGCCACGGGGAGCAATGGTGCCCCCAAGTCACGCCATCCTCGGGAAGGGACTGACCACAGGGCTTTGGTCTGGGCCCCACACAGATGTGATTTCTTGGGCTCCCTGCTTGCACCACCACCTCCACCTCTTTCTGCAGCTTTCTGCAGACCCCAGTCTCTGCCAGTGACCGCTGCCTTCTAAGTGCTGTGGGGCCAGCCACTCAGTTGGGCCGGAGTGGCGTGGGGCCAGTGGACGCAGCCCGCACCCACTGCCGCAGCCGCCACCTGGTCACCCCCCTGCACGTCAGCCCAGCACTCCGTCCAGACAGACAGAAGTCAAGGGTGTACAAAGACTCGACGCTGGTAACGCCGACATGGCTTTGCCGCGTGACGCAGCCCCCATTTGACCTGAGGAAGCCAGTGCTGGTCCTTGAATGAAGCTTCCAACCAGCCTTCCACCACCCCCACCCCACCGCCCGCCACCGCAGGCCTTGGCTGCCACCTGTGTGCGTTAAGAGGGGCCGCTGACCAGTCACAGCCCGTCTCCCTGTCCTCGCCAGCACTGATGGCCCCAGTGAGAAGTCCGACGCTGGGCCTGCCACTTCTAACATCGCTGAGTCCAGACAGAAGTGCCAGCCTGAGTCTGAAGACGCTGCCTCTGCTTCAGATGCTGGGAAACACCCGAGTGTGAGGCCTCACGGCCCTGCTCACGGGGAAGGTGCTTTTCAGGCCCGCCCCTGAGAGCCCACCGCCGGCAGCTCCCCCCGCCGACCCACTGCCTTCGCTCAGACTCGAGGTGCGGGCACCAGGAGGACAGTGATCAGAAAGCACTAACGCCGAAAGGCTCTGCAGGCGTCAGGGATGAGAGGCGGAGAGGAGAGAGCCAGCAGGAGTGATTTTCCTGACCGGCCAGAGCGCGCTCCCCGGCCTCCCGAGGGAAGGCGACGCCTGTTGTCCTGGCTGCTGTAGACTTTTCACTGGCAGGGGAACGAGCCACTTCCAAGCTGGAGATGAGCCAGGGCAGGCGCCCCGGGGCCACTGCGTTCTCCTCCAGGGAGAGCCATAAGACGACGAGGGGGCTGAAAATCTCCTGTCGCCTAGTGACGGGGCCGTTGTAGTGTAACGCACCGCTCACGTGTGTGCGGTGACGGAGGTGCGAACACACCTGCCGTGCTGCCTGTTGCATGAACGTGCAACACCTACAAAGGTCCGGGACAGGATGCTTGGGAATAAACAGCTACGTTACTGGCTCACGCTTGTTACCATTATTTTAGAGTATACTCTGTTTACTTACTAAAAAAAGTTGGTAGCAGCCTCCTGCTTCTCGTGTTTCCTGTGTCCCCCAGTGGCGTCATTTCCTCTTGTGATTTACTCGCGTGTTTTGTGCGGTCACGGGCTGTGCAGCCCTGGAGCACTGGGCCGCGCCGGGCAGCCCAGGCGTGCGGCGGGCTGTGCCACCTCGGTGTGTGTGTGCCCTCTGTGATGTTCGCACCATGACAGAACCACTGAACACGTTCCTTAGAGTGTATCCCCGTCGCCGAGCGGCACAGGCCTCTACAGTAGCCATTGGGGCCGCTCTACGTTCAAGGTATAGCCTGATAGGGGTTTCCATTTTATTTCTATCCCTACGTCCAATAAGAACATCCCCCTGGTGCTGTGGCCCACAGGCCACTCCCTGGCTGCCCACGCTTCTGCGCCCATCACTGCCGCGGCCTGTAATGCCCACGCGTCCCCGGGGCTGGGCTCCATCCCCGCTTCCCAGCGGCTTCCTCCTGGTGCCCTGGACCCTCTGTCCACCTCAGCGCTCCCTCTGCTACCCTCTCACGCCGCCGCTCAGCAGCGGCCAGCGCACCTCAGGTGGCGGTTCCGTTCCACACTTGCCCCTTCTCTCCCACTCGATCACAGGCTTCTCACGGTGGCCGTCTTCCAGGCTGCCTGCCCCGGCACCACCACACCTGAAACTTCCCTGTCACCAAGCTCTAAAAAAGCAAAGAGGAGGCCTGATCACTGACAACCGAAAATAAATCCGACTGGATCGCCTTATGGAAAGGAAGTCACGTTACCGCTGACATTCTTTATACCGCTTGAATCATCACACACGATGGGGGCATCGGAGAGACCACGGCGATCCTCTGCCACCCCTCACTCAGTCCACAGTGTAAAACCCCACACCTCCAGCCTCCTGGCTCCGCACCCGCACTGCCCCATGCTGTGGCCGACAATGGCCAGATGTCATGCACTCTGCACCACCGTGAAGCTCCAGAAACTGCTCAGTGGGTTCTGCCGTTACATGTACGGCACAGCACCCACAGGGCTCAAGGTCGTCTTCCTAGACGTTAGCATCGCTAGTTCCCTTTCACCAAGTAACCAAAGCACTAAAATTCTCCCAATTCAAAAGCGGTCCCTTATAAAGGGTAACTGCCTGCCTCTTCTCGGCAGCTCCAAACATCCCCAGTGACTGTAAAATCCAGCCATCTAGCCGGGAATTTCCCTTCAGGAGTTTTATGGCTTCTCTTAAAGAAATTGCTTTTGATTTATGCTGATCATGTCCGACAGCCAGCATTTCTCTTAATAATAATAATAAATAAGTGAGACAAGGTCACCTAACCTGAAAGGAGCATATCTCTACTGCCACATCCACCTCGGAGCCTGGATCTACGGCAGCGGCTCACCGAGGCCCAGCGCCCTCGGCATTCGGTATTAAATCCCATCTCTGCACCTAGCCTGGTGATTTATTTTACACCGTTTTCCTTTAATAGCCTATAAAGGGTCTATGAAAGGAGGGGACACCAGAGCAAGGACATGTACAGAGACCGCTGTCCACTCTCCAGGCAGTTACGTTACACAGTTTTTCTGCCTCTTGACCTCCACATAACAACCAAACAAAAAATGCACGTCTTGAAAGACAAGCGGAAGATTCTGAAAGAATGAAATGGACTGGCAGAGCCAAGCCACTGAAGAGGACGTGGAAGCACCTGGCAACACCCAAACGCACGTGGCCACGTGGCGAACGTCACACAATCACCTGGACATTGACGACCAAGACAGGTGTCAGGACACTGTTGGGGGTGAGGGGGAAGGGAGGAGGCTGTACTGGGTTGGCCAAAAAGTTGGTTTAGTCTTTTCTGTAAAATAAAAGATACATTTTTCCTTTTCACCAATAACCTCATTAATTTGGACAATTTGAGTATTTCAGCTCTCTCCCGCTATTGGCTTCTAATGGGTCGAGGCCAGGGGTGCTGCTAAACATCTTCCAGTGCATGAGACTGCCCCACAGCAAAGAACTATTTGGCCGCAATGTCAATAGCACCAAGAAACTTCACAAGCCACTTCTGACACGTTTGATCAGTCACAGCACCTTCTCCATACATTGTGCAGATCTTTTTTGTGTTCAGTTGTGTTTTTACCTTTCTTGAAATAATAAAACATAATAAACTGAAAATATTGCTTATTTTCTTCCATCTTCAATATTGAAAACACAACAACTCGCCAATTTCATTAACTTTTTTCTGAATGCACGCTGGTAGGACAGCTGTCACAATATAATCTAACCAAATTGTTTCGAGTAAAGTTAAAGACGGCGCTACTAGAGCCACCGTACAGAAAAAAGGTAAAGGACTTTTTGGCCAACCCAGTGTTTCAGGCCCAGTGATGGGTGTGCATTCACAAGGGTTCATGTGTGGGTTTGGGGGCTCTGCGGCTGTGCTTTCAACGAGACGGACTCATTCCAGAGAGAAGCTGCCAGGGTCTCAGGGGCCACCAGCCCCACATTTTTGCTCCTGCAGCCACTGGGTCATGAGGGTGCTTACCCCGACCGTGAGTGGGCAGGCCTGGGCTTGGGGCGATGGCCCCAGGGGGAACCAGGGGCTGCTGGTCGCACCCTGTCCTGCCTTTCGCCTTAAGGCCTATTTGATGCCCAAACAGTAGGTCTGTTTTGACGGCGAAACCCTCCACGCCATGTCCCCAGTTGAGGCCTGCAGGTGACAGGCTGTGAGAAAAGGGGGCCGGATGTCACTCCCCAGGCCTGGACGCCCCCGCCGCCCCAAGGGCAGTGTGCCCTGTGCCTACCTGAACTGGAGCGCTTCTTCGGGGTCTTGAGGCTGCGGCACCTGCCGCCCACGGAGCTGCTGTTCTCACTCATGGAGTCCTGGGCGGAGGACGCGCTGCCGGTGGCCTCGCTGTCGCGCATCATGCTCTCGTAGCCGCTGCTGCCGCCACTGCGGTAGAACAGCGCCGTCTTGCCCATGGCGGGCGGCAGCTCCCCGCTCAGCACGCTGCTGTTGTCGCTGCCGTGGCCGCTGCTGCAGCGCTGGGGCTTCCGCGGTGGCGTCACCTTGCTGTAGGGGGACGGCAGCAGGGGTGCGGCTGTCGGCTTGTCACCAGGGCCTGCGGCGCGCTCCTCGTCGGGCCCGGCCCGCGGCTGCACGGCCCGTGGCCCCGCGCTGCCCTGGAGCAGCTCGGAGATGCGCCCATTCACGGCACGTAGCGGCAGCTTGGCGGCCAGGCCGGCGCCCCGGCTCCGGCTCAGCGACTGCGTGGACCAGGACATGTGCCTCCCGCTGGGGGCCGCGCTGGAGCTCTGGCCCACCGACTGCGGCAGAGATTTGGTGGAGAAGCTGAGCGTCTTGGTGGTGGAGGTGGACAGGCTGCGCGCTTTGGGGCTGGCCAGGAGCAGCTTGCTCACGGCTGAGATCTTGGACTGGCTGGCCTTGGGCGAGGCCCCGGCCGACTGCGGGGGGCCCGGGGTGGTGGGTGAGGCGCCGGCGCTGCGGCCCAGGCTCCTCCCAGTGCGGGGCATGGTGCTGTCCTTGCCCGTGTGCAGCCGGGAGCTCATGCAAGACAGGCTCTCGGCCCGCTCCAGCGAGAGGCATTCGTAGTGGCTGACAGTTGTCCTGCCCAGAGAGTTGGTCCTGCTGGCCAGCTGCTCCAGCTTGGCACTGAAGAGCTTGCTGCTGCTACTGGCATCCTTCGCCTTGCCGCTGGGCTCATCCGGGAAGCTGGCTGGGAAGGGCGTGGGCTGGTTCAGGGGGCTGCCGCCACCGCTGTGCTGGGGGCTGGCCCGGTTCTTCTGGTCCAGGCTGGACTTTCGGACTGGCGGCAGAGGCGGGGTGCCTTTGGGCCGAGCCAGGACGCAGTGCTTGGGTGACGCCACCTTTCTCTCCAGGGTTGCCTTGGAGGACTGGCTGCCCAGGGCGGGGCCCGTGCCGCTGGTCTCAGGGACGCAGTGGTAGGAAAGGCCGTCTGGCTCCTCCTGCCGGCTGGTTTTCTGGAAAGCCCTGGGAAGGCTGCTCGACTTCAGGCTTTTGCCAGGAGGCACAGGGCCCTGGGCCGCCCCGCTGGGCAGCGCTGTCTCACAGCCATCCACGACCCTCCGGAAGCTGTCGGTCCCCGGGGAGGCTGACACCTCACCGCTGCTGCTGCTCAGCCTGTCGCCGGGGCTGGCCTTGCTGTCTGGCTCCTGCGCTGCTGCGGCCTCAGGCTTCGAGGGGCCCGTGGCAGTCTCAGACCTGGTTCTTTCTTCACCGGGATACGCGTCCTCTTTCTTTGCCTCCTCCTCCCGTTTCAGCCATGGGTCCTCAAACGTCATCTCCTTCTTTGCTCTGGTTTCCTTTCTCTCCTGGGACGGGGCTGCTTTGGGGTCGGTGGCGATGGCCGCCTCAGGCTCCTGGGTGTGCCGCGGGCCCATGGCGATGCAGGGATAAACCGTAATGTTGGTCTTCATGGGGATGTACCCTTCGCAGCTGCTCATCGTGTTGGAGATGGTGACCGTGGCCTTGCCCAGGGTGGATATCTTGCAGCCTTTGATGGGGGTGGCTTTGTTGAGAGAGTCCTCCCCCATTTCAGACAAGATGAGCAGACTGTCGGGGCCAGACTGGGGCTTCTCCCGGCACGCCGCCGCGGCGCTCTGCATGCTGCTGACGAACTCCGGGGCCGGAGGCTCCGCCATGGCTTCCCCGTGCCCGAAGCAGGTCTGGGCTATGAAGCTGTGGCAGGACTGCTCGCCGTCACTGCCCGTGCTCATCTCGCTCAGCCAGGAGCTGATGGAGGACCGCCGGCTGCCCGCCTCCCGGCCCTTCTCGTCCAGGTTCAGCTTCGGGAGGGGCAGGAACTGCGTGATGCTGACCTCGGAGACGGGCGCCATGCCGGAGTAGCACTCCAGGTCCTCGCTGACGCTGCCAATGATGCTGACGGGCCGCGAGCCCGAGGCCAGGGCCTGCACCGAGCAGTCGCTGCTGAAGCTGATGATGCTGGTGGGGCGGCTGCTGTCCAGGACGCCGCTCACGGTCAGCTCCTCCACCAGCGTAAACACCAGCTCGTCCTCGCCATTCAGCTCCAGCGGCTGCTGCACCGTGACCGTCGTGGTGCTCACGAGCTCCTTCTTGGAGTCCGGCGACGTCGCCGCCTGGCACTCGTCCTCCGCAGGGGTATCGGGGAACCCTTCGCTCCCCACAGACATGGATTTCTTCAAAATCTGGGGGCTCATTCCAACCGGCGGGGTACGCACCTCGGGCTGCAGCAGGGACTCACTGGACACGAGGCCGGAGTCCTTGTTCAGGGGCGGCAGGGGGGCAGAAGGCAGGACGCCCTTCTGGGTGTAGACCTTGCATCTCTGGGAAGGAGAGCTGGCCGGCTTGTACTCGGAGGTCTTGGAGAGGCTGGCGATGCCCAGCCGGGGGGAGCCCATGGGCCTGGGCTTGCCCTCCGCGAACCCGCAGGAGCTCAGGCTCTCTCGGCTGCTCTGCAGGCTGGGGCTCTGCACGAGCTGCGAAGCACCGTGCTGGCTGCTGCCACCGGGGACGCTCCTGGGTGAGGCGGGGGCAGGGCTGCTGCTGCGGGTGGCGGCGGGGACAGGGGAGGGATTCCTCGGCACCCTGGAGGTGCCAACCGGGGGGTCGGTGCCTTCTCTGTCAGTCAGCTGGCCGTCTGACCCGTTATCTTCCGTATCAGACTCGCAGAGCAGGGTGGCCCCGGCCGCTTGGCTTAGCGGGGTACACTTGCCTGCCTGCTGCGCCCCAAACTGGGCAGGCAGCTCTTCGAAAGGGAACTGGCTGGGCTCTTCGCTGCCATCGATGCAGTCCAGCCTCTCCTGCAGCTCGGCGAACGTGTTGCACTTCAAGCAGTCCCTCTCCGGTTTGCTGGCCGCAGCCTCTCCGGCCTCTGAGGGCCGGCTCTCACCCCTGGCCTTCTGCAGGGCTGGCACGATGGGGACAAAGTCGGGGGGGCCCTCGTTGTCAGTGAGCTCCTTGTCAGAGAGCGCCGTGCCGTTGGGCCCGATGTAGATGACCGTGTCACAGGATTGCTCGCTGCTGGAGGAGTAGTCGGGGTCGCTGGACAGGTGAGGGATCGCAAAGTCGGCGTCCACCGCGGCCCTAGCGTGGAAGGGTCTCAGCTGCGTGGGCCTGCGCATCCTGCCCTCTTCGCAGGAGCTCTCTCCCCCCGAGGAGCTCGATGTGTACTGGGAGTGAGAGGAAAGTGGTCAGCGTGGGCAGCTTCCAGGACTCACTCCCCGGGAGCCCGCCCTGGTGGCCGGACATGGGCTCACCTGGCCCCCGGGGGGGCCTCTATGGGCAGCTGCCTGGGTTGCACTGGGCCGGTGCACCCTGCTTTCCGCATCAAGGCCGCATATGCAGAGGGTGACCGCCATGTGGCACATGGGAAAACAGAGGCTGCCCCTGAGAGGAGGTGACCAGCCCAGGCCCTGTCTGAGCTCCTAAGTCACCGGGGCACCAGGTACCACGGAATGGAACACTGGTTGGAAAAACCTGTTTGACTTTTTAAAAAGCTACAAAAAGGGGGCGGGGGGAGGAAGCCCCACGCATGGCCAGCTGGCCCTGGGTCAGAGTGACCACCGTCTCGAACGCTTTCTCATGCCACCCCTGTCCTGGTGTGCCCCGCCTCAGAAAATGAGCCCAGTGGTTTCCAGCAGACTTTAAGCTCCAACCAGAAACCAGTGAATTAAACAGGGCAGAACCCAACCTGAAAACGGCTTGTGGAAACACAGGGGAAGTGGGGCCCCGTGAGCAAGGAATTAACAGTCTCTTGGGGATCAACCAGTTGAAGGACACACGGCCCGGTCTTGGCCTCTGTCCGACCAAGGCAGTGAGACACTTTGCTTCCTGTCCTTCCCAAATGTCCCATCTCAAAGTCGCAATGCATTTGAACTATGTAAAGTGGACCAGTGCTCGCGGTTTGGGGGTCCAGGCTGGATGAGCCGGAAAAGCCCCGACCGTGGGGACCGGACGTGACTTTCCTCGGCATCAGCACGAAGCTCCTCCTGCCCCCAGGTGGCCACTGAGCGCCCGTGCCCCCAAGGGCTGGGAATCCCGATCTGGCTGCTTCTGACCCAGCTCCCCCGAAGCTCCCCCGTCAGCGCACCCCCGGCGGACTCCTTACCTTCGTTTTCTTTTTCTTCACCCGCAAGAGCCTCGAGGCGATCTGGACGGTGGACAGGGTCTCGGCGTAGCTGCCGGCGGCGGCCGAGATGTGCGCGATCATGGTGGTGCGGCAGTTCACGTTCCCCAGGGACTCCCGCAGCAGCATGGTGAGCTTGCTCTCTCTGCGGGGGCGGGGCTGCGTTAGCGGCGTGCTCGGCCCGCCGCGGGCCTCCCGGGCCTTTACGGGCTGGGCCCGGCTCGGCTTTTCCTTTTTCTAACGGCAAACCAGTGAACATCCCAGTCTAGCACAGGGCTGTTTGCAGCTGGCGGCCGAGCAAGCGATTTGAACGCCACGGAAAGAATTCATGCAAAACAGCCCCCCGCCCCCGGCACCTGTGTGCTGGCCGTGGTGTGTCTTCCTGGGAGCGTGTGCCCGTGCACACGACACCACACATAACCAGACCTGGGAACAGAAACGAGAGGAAAACCACTTGTGCCCAGTGACTGGGCACGCCGTCGGCACACACGGCCCTTTCCCGTGAGTTTCCACACGTGGGCCGCCCCTGCCACAGAAAGCGGTTCCCCGGCCGTGAACCGCACGGGATCTATGTGTTTGTAATACACACAAAGTTCCTTTCGCCAAGGAGTTGCAGCAACTTCATTGCTATTGTCTCTTAACTCTCATATTTGCACGGAGAAGGAACGAAGGTATTGCTATTCCTGGTAAGTGGGGAAACACAGATGTAGGCCTTAGTGCTTACTCAATCAGCGACGGAATGCAGAACATTCCAGAAAAACCTCCACTAGGGAGTTTGCAGGTGCTGTGCAGACGAGCCCCGGCCCAGGAGTTTACAGGCTGGGTTTCTAGGCTCTTTCGAAACTGCCTTGGAAGAGGGGCTCCTGCCTTTTCGCCCCCACACCTGTCCCAGCAATCTTCCTGCCTTGCTTTTAAACGGCTCTGCCTGCGCCTCCCTGAGCCCAGGGGCCTCTCGGCTGCTGCCAGCGTCACTTCACCTCTGCAGCCCCCCATGGCGCCGAGGGCCGAGGCAGCCTCTTTGTTTCCCTCGCCCTGCGTCCCCATCCCTGCGTCGTGCTCGTGTCCGGAGAGAGGAGTCTGTCCCTGCATCTGTGTCCCCGTCAGGCTGTCGTCCGCCAGCCCCGCAGAGTCAGTGCGGGACGCGGGACGCAGGCCGCTGTCGGCAGAGATTAGACCTTGGAAATCGGGAAAACATTTCACACGTGACCTGCGTCGGCCTTCGGGGAGGAAAGGCCGGCATGAGAGCAATAGTTGTTCCTTGCCATCTGGGACCAATTAAGGTGTCAGTTTGGGGCTGCTGGGCTCACTCTGGCTCAGTTCCAGGGCAATTTAAAAATATATCAGGGTTTCCCTTCAAGCAAAATAATCAGTGATGAAAGTGGTGGAAGGGGACTCTGACAGCTGAATGGCTATGTCTCCCCCAAATTCATGCGTTGGAATCCTACCCCCCATGTGATGGTGTTCAGAGGTGGGGCCTTTGGGAGGTGGGAGGTCACAGGGGTGGGGCCCCCAAGAACTGGATTAGTGCCCTTGTGAATGAGCCCCCAGAGAGCCCCCTCGTGCCTTCCACCATATGCGGTTATGGCAACAAGGTGGCCATCCACGAGCCACGAGGTGGGTCCTCACCAGACACCGAGTCTGCCAGTGCCTCGCTCTGGGACTTCCCAGACTGCAGAGCTGCGGGAAATAAATCTCTGCTTGGGCTGCCCAGTCTGTTACATTGTTATACCGGCCCAAACTAAGGCCGAAAGGCAGGGCGGGAGTGCGGGGCTGTGGAGCGGTGCAGCCTGGCTGTAAACATGGAACTCCTTTCCAGGTGAATCCAGAGGGGATGTCACAGACACAGCCAGAGCTGACACCCAGGACGGGGAAGTCAAGTCCCAGTCCTGGCAGTCGTTTTTAGCGAAGACACTGACCCCACCTGAGCCTTGGGCTCTGTCTTCCACATGAGAAGTGGAAGACAGATTCCATTAGGGATAAGCTGTGATCCCTTACAGTCAATTCTCATTGCTCGTGGCCGTTAAGTTCGATCAAGTCTTCGTGAACACCGAATTCCTGACCACAGAGCCTTTGCTCCCGGGAAACCCGTGGCTGAGGCTCCGTGAGGGCCTCTGGTCACAATATTCTGTCAGCTGATCAAGACGTAACCTTGTTTCATATGCGTTTCTGTTTCAAGATACCTTATTTAATATATATTTCACACAAGGAGTGAATTATAGGCACTCATTTCTCTCATAATAAAACACTAGCTGAGAAGGGGGTGCCCTTTTCCTGCCTCTGGGGACTGTCACCAGAAGTGTCCGCTCCCCTGTGACGGAACCCGCCATCCCCTGTGAATCTACGGCCGTATGCAGCCCTTTCCCGCAGCCTCCTCATGCGCGGCGTGCGTGGCCGGAGCCCGCCCCAGCCCCTCGCCTCCCCCCTTTTCTGGAGGCACCGCGGCGTGGGCTCGGGATCACCGCATTCACGCCAAGAGCTGCACGAGGCCTGGCTAACGCACGGGTTTCCTCCGCGGGGCACGCTCTCGGGGGCACTACGGTTCTACGCTTTGGGGGCCACTTTAAACAGTGAAATCACCAATAAAAATTCGCAAACGCAAACAAACAGGGCACTACGTAGACGGTGAAAAGGACACTTGATTATGGGGAGAAAGGGGGAGTAAGAGGGCGGAGCACGGCCTTGCCCAGCCTCCGCTGGGAGCACATCTATTGGGCAAGTCAAAGATTTCTTCCCTGCGCACGTCTGCGAGGGACAATGAAGTGACGGGGCCACCGATTTGGGGTCACAAATAAACTTTAGCAAGTAGGCAAGTTTGCCACGTGAAATCTGCAAATGACGAGACTCAACTGTCCTCTAAAGTTTCTTGCGGTAAATCTTGTTAACTACTCACTTTGCGGAAGGCAGAACTCACTTATCTGCCCCTGTGACCCTGTGTAAGCTCTCAGGAAAGGCTACCAACGACAGAAAAGAATGGGTATAATATTGTTACAGCGAACTGTCTGCCCTGTTTCCACATGACCCCCCCTTCATGACTTTTCACAGGACTTTTTTTAAGTCCACATTGTGGGAAGAAGTCAGGGCGGGCGTGTTGCTCGGCAGCCAGCATTTTCTCTCTCCTTATGAGGAGCCAGGAAACCTGCTAGCAAGACTCGCTCACCTGGGCCCGCTAGGCTACGACACGCCCTTCTGGGGGTGAGAAATGGTGGCTATAAAGCTTTGGCTTTTTCCCACCTCATCATAATTGAGCCTTTAAAACAAAGGCAATGAAGTTGGGGGCAGAGGTGAGAGACGGGGTAGGGCACTCAAGGCTGCAAACAGTAGGTTTAACTCGGTGTCTCCGATGGGAAAACAGCAAGGTTTAAAGAGTTTCTGGGATAACGGTCAGCACAAACCGTCCGCAGCCCACCCAGCCCTCGATAGTTACAGCCCAGTTCTGTCTCTTGCCATGGGACCCCCTACATGTCAGGAGGCAAGGATGGAGAAAGGCCCTTTCACACACAACAGATCCCCAAAACACACAACAAACACCCGAAGTTCCTTTCTAACGGGACGGTGTGCGATCAGCAGCTCATTTTTCGCTGACCCTTGGGAGAGGAGGCGCCCCCGGCTGGTGAGATGGTACAGGCTGCCCCTGAAATAACATGGGCAAAGTCACGCGACAGTGTTACCCTGGGAGTGTCACCAGGAAAAGGCCATTCCCTTCACGAGCAGTGTTAAACATACTTCTTTTCCAGAAAGGTGGGGAAGAACTCTGGGGCAGGTGGAAACCACACCCTCTGAGGAAGGAAAAAGCCGGAGCTGGTGATCGCCCAGTCAGGCCGTCGAGCTCCAGCACCATGGACAGCCTCGTCTGGCTGGAGAGGGCTGCAGTCCCTACCAAGGTCGCCTCTTACAGCAGACCTGGTCTCCTTCAGGACACCCATGAAAAAGCAGATGCAGAATAAAGCAAGATGAGGCTGGGCCTCTCCACCTATGCCGAATTTTTTTAAATCCTCACCTGAAGACATGTTTATTGGTTTTTAGAGAGAGAGACAGAAACATCAACATGAGAAACACTGATCGTTCCCTCCAGTACGCGTCCCCACGGGGGACCAAACCCACAACCGAGACATGTGCCCTGACCAGGGATCAAGTCTGCAACCTTTTGGTGTACGGGACGATGCTCCAACCAACCGAGCCACCCCGCCAGGGCATGTCAATTCCTAACAGTACATTGAAAGAAAGGAGCTTAGTTAATCCAGAAAACTAATTAAGCTCCAGAAGAATTTGCAAGAGAAGGATTCCTGTGGGCAGCAACAGAAAATGCAGCATAGAAACCATAATGTGGTACACACCTGTGCCCACCCTGGCACACCCACGGGCACACTGTGCATGTGCGTGCCCGCGTGTGTGTCTAAGTCACGTGCCATTAGTATTCAAGAATGCAAATCACATACACAGAATGGTGATAGGTGTCAGATCAAGGTAACAGCTGCCACTGAAATGTCCAGAAAACATCTGAATTCCTCCCATTCTTAAGGACACGACCCTGGAACTACCTTGCGTTCCAACAAGGATCCCAGCTTCCAGCCACCTGACCTGTGAACTGCCGGAACGCACTGTCCAGCCTCAGACAGAGAGTTTGAGAGGCTGGGCAAGGGTTGCCAGGTATGGAGCCAGCTCCGGCCCTGCCTGCCCCCCGAATCCCAGGTCCCCGCATCCACCCACTGGACCACCGGCAGGAGAGGGGAGAGGGATGCGGAGGAAAGAACAGAAAGGAAAAGCAGGCGGACAGGAGGTAGGACCAAATCACGACCTTGACATAGTTTTTTGGCCACTCGGGCGGCTCTCCACGCCCCCTCTCCTGCCTCCTTCCTGCGCGTCCTGCTGAGCTGTGGGTGTCCCTTTCTGCTGTCACCGAAAAGATCGCCAGTGACCCCCAGACGGCAGCCCAAGCTGTCTGGGACCAGGTCCCTGTGAAATCAGCATCCATGGCCCCACGTCTCTGGCCAAGGTGGGCAACATCTGTGCGGCTCTCCACCCCACATCTGAGGGGGACTTGTGCAGAGGACAGTGGGAGTCACTGTCCCACTGAATGAGGGCCATTCTTGGGCCTGTCCGTCTTCCAGGTCCCAAGCAAGTGCCTTTATTTATAACACTGTTGAGTTGTGACAGATAGAAATACGCACCTCAACAGGGGAAAATCACTTCCCTTGAGTTTACTTATTTGTAAGGGACTTGACGACCCCCATTCGCGGTGGCTTCGTGGACATTCATACCTCTGGATGAAGACTTTATACACCTCCCCTCTGTGGAAGTCACCTGAGAGGCAGAAGTGGCCTTTTCTCAGCAATCCCCTTCAAGGATGCCCACATTTTGGGGCAGGGATTATCTGATTTCTGGTACCAGAGAAGTGCCAAGAGCTTCGTACAGGCCCAGCTATCCTGGTGGCATTTTCAAAAGGAGTCACGGGGCCTTACAGTGCTTGCCGCTCAGTCACAGCCATGACTCCATGGGCGCTGCGGGGGCACAGGCGGGCCCCTGCTGTGGGCTGCGGGGAAGGAGGGCGCCTGAGAGTGGCGGTCTGGACAGAGGAGCACGGTCCTCGGGTCTCCAATGAGGGCGACCCCGGCTGGGATCGTAAAGCACGGGCAAAAATAGCGTCCCAGGCAGGCACGCGGGTTGGGGGGGCCCGGCGAGCACCAGCATTCGGTGCGTGAGCTGACGAGTTCGCTCATCAGACGAGAGCCAAGAAGAGGACCCTGCAGAGAGTCACCTGCTTCCTCGCTGAAGGACCAGCCTTTGTGGCCCAGCCATCAAGTCACCCGGTATGAGCTCATGCCTCACTTCACCTACCACCAACTCTTGGTGGAGGTCCTGAGACCACAGAGTGGACACAGTCGATCTCCCGCTCTCTGGGAACAGCAGGTAATCACCACCACCACCCTGTCTCCCTGCCGAAGCCCAAGGTGCGTGCGCACGGCATCGTTTAGGATTTTGAGATCCTCTGATGCACAGTAACCAAGGGGAGATACGCTCTCCCTCGTGCCACCTTGGTTACCTAGCACAGACACCCAGGCGACTCCAGAGCTTTGGGGACAGCCCCTAATGAGAAGTAGGAGGGACGTGACGGTGCCCAACAGGGACCTGCTATTATAGGTGAAGCCACAGCTGCTCCCAGCAGGACTGGGCACAGGACAAGCGTTCACAAGAGCGCTCAGAGGGACATCAGAAAATACCTGAAGGCAAAGACAGTTCACACAAGCTAGAGGCGGCGGTGCATTGCAGAGATGGGTGGGGCCAGTGAAATCTGAGTTCACGCGGGAAAATGAAGCCCAGGGAAACTTGGACTGCACAAATCCCTTGAACCCTGAGTACCAGCATTCCGTTTACCTAAGGTAAAATTCACATTAATTCAGCCTACTTCATGGGAAACACAAGCTGTAAACAACAAACAATCTCAAAGGAATATTTTAAAAGACATATATGATGTAACGTGAATTTATAGATAATGGAAGATTTCAAGTTAAAAGCCTAACTAATTGGGCTCAATCTCATTTAACAAGACACACCAGCTATAAGACACGAGCTCACTTATATAAATTAAATGTGTTCCATGAAAACTTTCCTGCACTACCCATTTGCTTAACAACTCAGTCATTTTTTTATCCAGAGCAACAAAAAGCATCGCCCCAGGCTAACTTGTTGATCACTCGGAATTAGTAGAACCTGAGTTACTACTGAGATTCTAAAATCTAAGTTCTGCTCAGGAAAATGTACATTTATTCCAAGGCGGTAGCACCAGGTATGACCTACGACATTTTAAGGGTAATTCACATAGTAAGAATCACAACATGGAAAACCCACCGATCCCAGGATACAGTTCTGAGTCAAGGCTGAAAATGTTTTTGGATGCAGAGTAGTAGAGCTGATGGGAGTCTTTCGGGCCCACTGCACTGCCTAAGAAAAGAGATGCCGCTGTTAACAGGTGATCTGCTTTCTGCCAGAATATTTTCAAGGACTGAGAATTTACCATCTCCCAGGGCAATCCATGTAGAATTTTTGAATAGCCTCAATTATTAGAAAGCTCTTTCTTACGATGAACTTAAATCTTCCTTATGCTTCTAACCCATGGGCATTCACTCTGTTTTCTATGGGTTAAGACTAATCCTTTTGCGTACAATGGCCTTTCACATTTTAAGACATTATGCCTTCCTTAAAGGTTCTCTTACTTGGGAATGTTCCATGCTCCTTCCATTGCTCTGCAAATATTTGGCTGGTTCTCTAAGCGCACACTAAGCCCCCATCTTCCCACTACATGACTAACATACGCTCTTTGCTCAGACTAGTTTCCGCTCTCGCTTAGTAAAGAATATACGACGTTGCCCAAAGAGCAGTCTAGCCCCTGACCTCAGCTTTGGCGAGGTCCCCTACTGTCATACCAGTTCGGAGTGTTCTTTGCTTAAGGTCGGGACTGGCCGCACCAGGTCTTTGAGCCACCCTGACAGTCTTGGGGGCAGGGCTGGCCATGCCAGAAAGACCGACCATGTGATTTAGGTCAGGGGCTTTGGCTCATGAGTATCCGTCCACCTGGGGACCGATTTCCAATGGGAAATCAATAAATCAATACATAATGAGGCTCCAGTAAAAACTCTGCCCAACAACGCACAGGTGAGCTTCCCGCAGCAATACTTGGTGCAGTTTGTCACAGATCAACGCCGGGAGGGTAACACATTCTGACTCCACAGGAGTGGACCGTGGGAGCTTTGCATTCGAAATCCCCCTCAACTCTGCCCTATACTTCTCTTCCATTGGCGGATTTTAGTCTCTGCCCTTGATCTGTAATAAACCATAGTGAGTCCATGACCCCCACTAGTGAATTAACAAACCTGAGGTTGGTTTAGGACCCTTCCCAACTTGCAGCTCATATCAGAAGTGAGAGTGGTCTTGTACAGGCTCCCCCCACCTTTGTAGTTGAACCCTAACTCCCTGTCGTTGCTGTCGGAGATCTTGGGGAGGCTTGGCAACCTGGGCGCTGTGCCCTCAAATCTTACAGTTTGGCTGATTCGAGGCTGCCCTTTCAACAAGACCCGAAGAGCCTTGAGGGCAACAGCTGCGCCCTTTGATTCTTATTTTGACCTTTCTTTATAGCAACTTTGAACAAGTCTAGAACTTCTTAATTCTAAGAAAGAAGGGAGAAGGCCCTATATTTATTTTTACTTAGTTCGGCATAATCAGGAGCTAAGAATGCCATCGCTTTGATGGAAACAAAACAAAACCCCCCAATAATTGAGGAGGCAAATTAGATCTTTCAAATAAACAGAAAACAATAGGTCCATAGTTTTCCCTGAATTAACAGCCTGCCCAAAACTGCGCATGCTAAGGAGGTTCGAGCTGCTGTGAGGGTGCTTAATGACTTAGTAACGGGCCCTCTGCTCGCACTGAACACGCGGACGGTCCGCACTAGGCGTGTGCTCGTTTAACCCGCCTGGGGGCCGGACTAGGAGCATTAATGATGTTTATGACGTTATGCGATTTAAATGTAAACACTACTCCGTCACTTTTCACGTTATCTGAAATTTCACTTCTCAAAATTTATTTGGTCCCAGCCATTATCATTAATCATCAGTGCTTCGCAACAGACTCTAACCTTGTCACTTTTTAGAGACTTAGGAGTGGCTGATGGCAGCTTTGCTGGGGGAGGGATAAGGGAACGCCTCCATGACGTCGCAGTATCACCATTACACACCTTTTGAGTAAAGATGAGCTCACTGTTCTGTTTAGAGACTTAAATGTTCTTCAACTTTAAGTCACCCTCAGGCTTTAGAGCAAGTTTTAATCCCACTGCCAGAGAGCTCTGTAGTAACAGAGAAGCGAATTAGGCACCGATGGGGGATACAGGTGGTGTGAAGAGTCATGTTGTCATGGTAACCAGAGCCTCTCCCCTGATTTCTGCTCACCCCTGTCCTTTTCACATGAGTTTTTAAAGAATGTTCCAGATGAAAGAAAATGAAGATCATAAATGGAATTCTTGATGGAGTGAAACCCTATTCTCGTGCCGTCTCTCAAATCTTTCCCACTACCCTTCCAATGCAGCATCCCCACCCCTCCTGTGTCATCTTGGTGGTCAACTTCCATTTTTAGAACATTCCCATGCTTTCCCATGAGTTTTAATGTTTGTTTCAGGTAAAAGAAGAGCACCCATGAAGCCTATGTTTGATGTGGCGTTTTGACGGCGCCTCTTTCTGTAGCTTGGTCGGTAGCCACCCTTTGGGGTTGACGTCAGAGCTGTGTAGAACCCGGGCTTTGCAAAGCTGCAAGCACACATCGAGTTCTTTCAAAAGAAACGTGTTTGAAAAAACAAACAAACAAACAAACAAACAAACAGGAAAACACCTGAAAGGATCTCACTTACTTTTTTTCACCTACTTTCTAAGCAAAATCCTAGACGACAGAGCAACATGGGTGCCGGGTGAATTACGGGGCTTTTATTTCCCAGCTCGGGACCCCAGCCGAGTCACCTCGCACCACGTTCCTAGGGAAGGCTGAAGGGAGGTTAAATAGCACGAGACAAAGGGTCCAGGCTTGACGACTTCACTGCATTACAGTCGTGACTGTTTCCAGTCTCCAGAGTTCCATTTAGCCAGACCCATGCTTTCTCTCTATGGGAATGAAATAAACAGGGAAAATGCAAATACGAGAGCCCCGAGCAGTCCATTCATTTGCTTTCACTCGACTGTGTTCCGATCCCGCGCACACAAAGGCAGGGAGGTCTAATCGCTTCTGTTCGATCAGACTGCACATCCGTGGGCACCCCTTGCATCATAGAATAACCCTCCCAGAGAGAAGACAGAAGCCAGCTTGTTGGGCAAGGCCAGAGGTACAGAACGTCACCCTGCCAGGAAGGACTCAGACCAGTCCTGGGGAGGACAGATTAGATGATGGAATGTGTACCTTCCTGTGATCTCGAGCTCATATCTGTCCCTGTGTAATGGCTGTTCTTTGAAGTCAGCAGCATGGAATTTAAAACAGGATTCTGAGTGTCGAGGTTAGGACGAGCCACCCCTGCTGTCCCCGTCCACCCGTGCCTCCTGCTTCTAACCAGCGGCCTTTCCAAGACTCAGCCGGGGATACTGAAAGTGGTTCTGGGGGACACCGTGAAGCACTACTGCCACCAAGTCCATTACGCACAGGGACAGGCATCCTTGTGGGCTCACCAGGTGGGCTGCAGACCCGTGGGACTGGCTCTGATCCATTTGTCACTTCATTGACTGACAGCCTGGGAGGCCTCTGCCTGATACGAAGGGTGACAGTAAAGATGACTTAGTGACCTCAGACCTGGAGCTGGGCAGCCCAGGGAGGAGGAAGCCACGGAGCATCCTAAGATGGCTCCCTGACCCGTGGACTCTGGCAGTGCCCTGCCACTCACGACTCTTTGAACAAGGGTGGCCTTCGTACTGCTCCCATGTCTGTGCTCACCCCAGGCTCCCACTGCGGGAGGAACACCCTCTACCTAATGTCCGTCTGCGGAAGCTCTTCCATGTCCAGCTCAGTCCACTAACCCACTAATTACTCAGGAAAAAGAGGAAAAACGTAACAGTACTAGCAACTCTCAGAGACTCATGTCCTTGGAAATCACTGGCCTTCCTACTTGTTCTTTTATTGTCGTAAACTGTGCAAAACACAGTTACTATTTTAACCACTTTCAAGTGTCTGGTTCCACCTTTTGTTTCCCACCCATCAGCCGACAGATGCTTGCATTGGTCCCCTCTGTTCACTACGATGAAGACGGCTGCCATGAACATGGGTGGACACGTGTCTGTTCCAGCGCCTGCTTTCAAGGCTTTCGGGTATATGAGGTCTGTCTAGAAGGTGTCCAGCCGTGTAATATGAAAAATAGAGACACTGACTGGAGAAGATACAAGACATAAGAAACATTGTACATAGGACGCCTCAGTCCCCTTCAGAATGGGCACCTTGAGACCTCACACGGTTCTCCCAGTCACCATCAGCTGCCCCGTCATATGCTCCTGAATCTCACTGACGGTCTGAAATTTCTTCCCTTTCCAAGGTGATTTTAGTTTTTGGAAAAGCCAGAAGTCTCAGGCCGCCAAATCTGAGCAGTAGGGGGGCTGAGTCACCTGGGTGATTTACTGTTTCACCAAAATACCTCTGCGTGAGATGTGATGCGTGAGTGGGTGCCTTGTCATGATGAAGCTGCCAATCACCAGCTGCTCTTAGCTGCGGCCTCTGAATCATCCAAATAGTTTCCGCAGAGGAACGTTCAAGCTTAACTCAAGATTTGATGCAGATCTGTTACCCTACTCGCTCAGTCGTTTTGAATCGACGGCCACACAGCACACTTGCTCACTCAACAGCATCTACCACCCCCACTGAGTAGTATAGTGAAGTCGTCACTGTTCACACATGCACATTCCAGCCCACTCTCCTTAGCTGCCAGGTTACATCAATGTTGCTTAAATGATTCTTGTTACATTAACAATGGCTGTACTTTTCCAGACATACCAGGAGTGCAACAGCTGGATAACAGGATAATTCTGTGGTTAACTTTTTGAGGAACTACCACACATAGTAGCCATACTTCACATAGTAGCCGTAGCATTTTACATTCTCACCAGCAGTGCACAAGGGCTCCAATTTCTCCACCTCCTTACCAACACTTATTTTCTGTTTTTTGATAACAGCCTCCCTAATGAATGTGAAACAGTATTTCACTGTGGCTTTATTTGTACTTCTCTAATGACTAATGATGGTGTGCATCTTTTCTTGTGCTTACTGGCCATTTTGTACATCTTCTTTGGGGAAAATGTCTATTCAAGTCCTCTGTCCATTTTTTCACTGAATTAAATTTTGTGGTTATTGTTGAAGTGTAGGAATTCTTTATGTATTCTGGATGTTAATCCTATATTAAATGTGTGATTTGCAAACACTATCTCACATCCTGTGGGTTGTTTTTTTCAATCTCTTGACAGTGCCCTTTCACGTACAAATATGCCATCCCATTGCTGGCTACACGTTATCGGTTTTAGGTTTTAACTAACATTTTTAGCATCTGTGGTTCAAAGACCTTCCGATATTTGCTTTTCCTGTGCCAAGCTTGTCGATAGGAATGACCCCAGATTGCCTATCCTATTTTGTGCAGAAAAATACTAGTGCAATATGGTTCTTGTTATTTGCAGACCACTCGCCGGGCCCCAGCTGGGGAAAACTTAAAAGGCTAGTGTGAAACACATGTGCCACGGGCTGCCCAGGGGTAAACTGCTTTTGAAATCAAGTACAACCAACTTTAAGGAGGGTAATGAGGGCAACTCCGTGAGAGTGCCTTCTGGGTATCACATGTGGTTTACAAAACCATGATTTCACCGTCTTCAAAAAATGTGCCAATTGCATTGGCTTTTGGCACAAAGACCAGTGTTTAGTAATTAGAAGGAATTAAAAAGAAATTAAGTTTAAGAATGGTTTCCATTACTGGTATGAGTCTGAGGAAAGATGTTACACAGAGGCCACAATTCATTCATTTAGTAACTTAGGAGAGAACCCGTGAAATTTTAACAAAATTGGACATGAAGGAATCATTGCATTTCTTGAAAAGAACTAAGGAAAACTTAAATTTTCCAGTGATATTTATTTCGTTGGATAAAAAGGGCTGTGGCACAACTTTTGCATCTTTTAAGTTGATAAGTTCAATTTCCAAGTCATTTCTTACATGGGATAAATGTGGTTTGAGTTCAGAGTCTCATCGCTGTTACCTCTGCAAGATTCTTAACTGGGCAATTTCTCAAACTCCTGCCAGTGGAAAGAGGCTTACGAATTAGGAATTAATTACATCTTCCTTATGCCACTTCCTTTGTTCTCCTCTCCCCCCTTTTTTAAATTTCAAAACCTCTCAGTGCTTTTCAAAAGGGCTATGAAAGGCTCTCAATGGGTTACATCAGCTATTTCCAGCCTGCACGCTGCAGTAACTTTAAAAACATGCAATACCTGACTAGTTGGGGGCGCTGACCCCTTTTCCCTTAGACTGTTGAATGAAAAAATGACAACGGCCAGCACGACAATAGTCGTCCAGTGTGAATGAATCAAAATGACACCTTTTTTTTTTTTTTGGTTAGGTCAGCAAAAAAAAATATTTTTTTTAGTAATTAGTTTCTATGTGCCATGAGCTGAAAAAGGTTGAAAATCACCGGGTCAGAGAGATGGCCCAAATACCACTAACAACAGCTACTTCTCCGAGAACTGAATCGCATGAGCGGAGATCAGTTCTTTTCTTTCTGTACATCAAGGACCTAACTGTCCAGCATAGAGATGTCTTTCCAAAAACACTTAAGTATCTAATGGGTATCACCTCATTAAAAGAAGTCTTTCCCAGCTTCCCAACTGAGTAACATCTAAAGCATGACCCTTTCTCCTTCTTCAAAGGAGCCATCGTTAGAAAACAGCCAAGACAGGTGCCACTGTCTTGGGCCAGAAGGAGTGTCAGCTACCAGGTTCAGTCTCACCTACATGACGACAGACAGACTCTTCCGGGCTCCCAAAGCGGGCTAGGGGGTGAGCCACAGCCTGCTCGGATGTGCAGAGCTCACGGGGGAGACATGTACGCCGAGGCGACCACCAGGTCCCTCTGCGGGAATGTAGAGAACAGCGTCCATCAACATGCCCTCCATTTGAGTCAACGCTCTGACCAAGTCAAGTTGGTCTGTAAACCGCGTCTGCATGATGACGCAGGGCTTCCCTCCGGTGGACACCACGTGGGTCCCAAGGTCTTCAGTGCAAAAAAGTTTGCTTCCAGCACGGTGTTTGGGTTAACAGGGCCGATAAAGCCAGTTTGTAGACTCAAGCTTGATACCTTAGGCACGTAGAAAAGATGTTGCCAAAGGCAGCAAGTTAAGTCTAAGCAAAGGAAACAGCTCCCTACACGGTGGGAGCGGGGAGGGTCTTGTGACAAGGCCTGAAAGAGCCCATCCTCCTTTCTTTGCACTAACGAATATGCTGGGGGGCGGGGGACGGGGGGTTTCCAGCGAGGAGCAGGTCTTCGGAACCTCCGCGGAGGCAGGCCCCCTGCGGGTCCCGGGATTAGACACACACGAGAGAGGACCCCGTTCCGGAAGCCCTTTCGTCGGGCCAGCCGTAGGGTTTTACTTGGCCCCCAAAGTCTCAGTTCATGCCTATTATACTGCTGGTCTGATTTATTTTGTCCTGAATTTTTCACTTTTAAAAACCAGGTATGACTACTAAGACGTTAAAATAATAAGGGGGAGAAACAGGCAAACCTTCGCATTCTATTTCCATGGTCTCATCTAGCAGCATGTGCAATATAAGCAGAGAGCAGAGTTCACACTTTAAGGCATAATGTTCCCACAAAATGGAGAAACTTGCGCTGAAATGCACTTGGAGCTGGTTATTACATACACGCGATTCATGGCTGTGAGGAAATGCGGCTCTATTTCCACCCAGAGAAACACAAGCTGTCATCAAAGTCTGCAAAATTTACATAGAGAGAGCCGTAACTGAACTACAAAAATTTTGTGATGAAACTTATGTTAAATAAAAATGATTTCATTGGGGGAGTGAGCAGTTCTCTCTATGCTGCCTGTCATCGGTGGGATCCAAGAAATGTTTGACACTTTAAAGAACTAGTTTAAGTGACATAAAACTAAGAAACTGACATTAAACAGTTCTAATCTTTTTTCTTTTTTTTTTTAGTTTTTTCATGGCAAAGAAAACCATCAACAAAACAAAAAGACAGTTCTAACTTTAAAACATATTTTACGAACCTAAGTGTCCTACAAAAAAGGTATGGGAGTTTTAGAAACAAAACTAAATTTTGATTCCATTTTGTTCAAAATAAGTTGTAAGCCCATAATAAAATGCTCAGCATATGAAAGACAAAAATCTCAGCTTCTGCGGCTTGTAATGAATTGCAATTATTAAATAGTGCAAAACTTGCGGATAGGAGAACGACTCTAAAGTACATCCCTGCGAAAGCAAGGAGGTAATGAGTGTTAGGCATCAAAAAGCTAACGGTGTAAAAGATTAAATTTTGAAATTCTACAATGGTGCTCTTGAAATTGACTTGGGGAGGATCTTTTGAAACTTTATCACAGAACATTCTTACTGAGTTGAGAAACTTATTCCCCTGAAATGAACTTTAGTTGGTTGTGGTGCATATAAATTCCGAATTATCTTCAACCAGACTATGTATTCTCTCAAGAGAAATAGATCATTTTATATGTTAGCACGCATGTGCATACATATACGTAAACATATAGGTAGGTAGTTTATAAATATTAAAGGAGAAAATTTCAGTGGCTCTAAGATAGCACTAGAAGAAAATCATCTTAAGAAAAAGGCCATTAACATGATATTAGGTATAGATATGGTGAAAACAATGAAAACACACAAAGGTTTCTTAACAATAATTATTCTACTTATTTTGTTTTAAGTTCTGATCAAAAACAAAAAGAAATTGTTAATTTTTTTTTACTTGGGTACACATGAATTTTTGGTACGAAATTATTCTATTTATGAAGGTAATTTTCAAATAGAATTATTTTATAGGTCCACTAGTATAAACAGATTTCTCAGAAAATAAATCATATTAATTAAGTAGCCCTTTGCACTCTCAAAAATACCCAGGTTTGGATAGTAAATTACATGGTTCCCTTAGTTACAATTTAGAATAGGGAGAGATGTGTCATAGAAAAACACAGAAAAGTAGCAAAAAGCAATATAGTAGCCCAGTCACCTAAAAGTCCTTAAAATATCAAGTACCATTAAACACTGTGGAGAAGACAGCCTCACAATCTAATTAAGTGCATTGCTGAGCTTGTAAAAAAGTAAGGAATTTTCTGGCCAAAGAATAAATGAATTCGGAACTCAAGAGAAGTAAACAGACCACTGAAGCTTGCTTTTACCCTGAAGACATTTGCCAAACCAGGTGATATTCAGCTTAACCTTAATTTTATATAGCCTTAAAGGGTGTGGAAAACAGTAGACAAAGCCCAAAGCCTGCCCGACATGAGAATTTTAATAAAAAAACTCCCCTCTTACAACAACCGCCCCCTCACATCTACAAGACATGACTGTCTGGGAATTCAGCCCTGAGCAAAACAGAAAGAAATTGTCGCAAGAATTCAGAACCACAGGCGGGACTTAGCGCCGTTCTGCAGCCTTAATTCTCAATAGCTGGGTGGTCCAAAATATTTCAAGCTGAGGAGATATTGCTGTGGTCGCCCGGTGGTGATCCCCGCTGCGAGCAGAACTAAATCCAAAGGCTGAAGGAAGCCCTGTTTGCCTCAGGTCTCCGAGAATTCTCATAAATGAAATTCCAAGGAGAATGGATACCCCCGAGGAGAAATAAACACACAAGGAAACAAGGCACCAGAAGAAAGACCCAGCAGAAATAACAAGTGGCAGAATGAGGGGTTCGAACACAGATTATAAATAAACAACAAAAAGTTGATTAACATGATCAAGTAAATGAAGATATCTCAAGAAAAAACGTGATCAGAAATGACCACGTTGGAAACACAGAAACTAGGTTTACTGTCCATACTTAAGTAACTACAACCAAACAGAAATGGGTTTTGGACACCAGGCAACAGCAGCAGCAGAGAAAAGTGATGTTCGAGAGAAAGGACGTGAACCAAGTGAGTCCCGCGAGTGCCCAGCTCACCGCCTGGAGAGGGTTCGAGGGCCGCAGGACAGGGCGAGGCCAGACAGAGCCAGGAAGCCAGCTCGCCGAGACGGGGAATCTACAGGGCAAAAAGCAGAGAGGAAGGAAGAGGGGGGCTGGCGGGGGCGGGGTGGGGGGAGAGGCGGGGGGAGAGAAAGAGAGAAGATGCATCCATGCGACTGGGATAATCTGTGTTCAAGCAGACAAAGTGAGGAGTCCTCATAATACATGAGACTGGACCGAGCCCTCAGGAGGGGCCTGACGACGATGAGGACGACGATGATGATGATGATGTTAACCACCCCCAATGGCAGGGTCGCACCGGCCCCCGATGTTCTGCACCTGCCCTAAACAAGCTTAAAATCAAGCCTCGAAGGAAGCAAATAACTGTGGGAATTAACTGTGGGAATAACTGTGGGGAATTAGTAAATACTTCTACACAAGCCACACAGATCAAAAGAATAATTAAAATGAAAAGTAGGAAATCTTTTTAAGCTAATGACAGTGAAAATAATTGTCGTTATCAAAACCTGAGTGGTGGAGACTATACAGGGGCGGGCAAGTAGGTGTCCAGTTGTAATGTAAGTAAGACAAGAAGAAGCTGTTTCACAGGCTCGCAACGAGAAACCTACTTTGCCAGCCCATTTGCCAGGAGTGAAGCGCTTACGCTATAGAACGAGCACGTGGGGAAACCGCTAGCCAAGCCACCTTAAGTTGAGAGACCAGGCAAAGTGAACCAAAGACAGGAGAAAGGAGGACAGAGTAAACAGCAGGAATTAATACGATGCAAAACAAACATGCCATGAAGAAAATTAACAAAGTCCACAGCGGGAAGACAGTCTGGCACTGGCACAGGGACAGAGAGATCAGCGACAGACCTGTACATACTTGGACACACGTTTTATGACCAAGGGAGCATCGTAGATCTGTGGGGAACCCAATAAACGGTGCTAGGGGAAGACATTTATAAAATAGTAGAATCAGAGTTTATAAAGAATTTCTATGAGTCCATTAACAAAAAGATAAGCAATGCTATAGAAAATAGGCAAAAGATGTAAACAAGAAATGATAACTGACAGACATGAGAGATACTCAACCCTCCTGGTAATCAGGGAGAGGCAAATGACAGTTACGATGATATATTGTAACATTCAATACCCACCTGGTGGCCAAACATTTTGAAAATCAGACCGTATGAGTATTGACAAGGTGGGGAAGAGTGGGGACTCTCACATGTTGCCCGAATGGTGTTAGATGTCGCCCTTCTAGGTTGATCGACGAGAGCACAGCATCTTACTACACACCCGGGTGTGAAGAGATGACCCAGAGGAAAGGTCGGTCTTGATGAAGGCATAGAGTTAAAGGGGACCGGCGGTACTGGGGGGTTCTCGACAATTGCAGGCCAGGGGCGGGGTGGGCAGAGGCAGGCACTGGGCTCTCCTCGGCGGCCCAGGAGCTCAGGGAGCCCACGGAGCGGGGCAGGGGTCGTTGGTTGGAAGAGGCACCGGCGTTGAGTGGAGAGGTGGTCACACTTGGCTGGCATATGATTTTGTCCCTCGGTACCTCCACTGACAGGGGTTTCCGTCACCGGCTCCTGCTACATGCTAGGCTGCTGTGGCTCTGGCGATGAGGGGAAGCCCCCTTTGGCTGATGTCTAGTGCCGGCGCCGTGGCCCAGACCCGCGAGGGGGTGTTGTGCCGCACACTGCTGGGCCGGGAAGAGGCCAAAATACAAAATTTAAAGTACAGTTTCTACGGAATGCACAAGGCTTTCACGCCACCGGTTAAGTTGAAAAACTGCAAGTCAAACCACTATAAACTGGGGACCATCTGCGCTCACAAAGTGGTTGCTTTGCTACGTTTTCCAGTTCCAGGACCTCATGAGCTGGGTCCTGAAATGGGTCCCTGAACAGAGAACTTAATGCCAAAGGGAGGTTCTGACTCCATCCAAAAGGCATTCAGAGGAATAATCACCTGGTTCTTTTCGTTTACAAATTACAGGCTCAGATGAATGATTTTGGTGAGGAAAAGACTTTTTGGCTCTTCGAAAGGTCAGACTGTGTGGTTTTTAAAGGTGGCTATTCTCCTTTTCCAAAGGAGATTGTCCAGCAGGGACCCAGATGGCTTTCATTATTCCCAGCATGAAATCAAGCAGGGAGATTTCCGTTTTCAGAATTTAAGGGAGGCCGCAGTGGGGAGGGTACTGGGCGGTGGATGTGTCCGTCTCCGTAGAGTCGGCGGAGGCTCGGTTAACCAGGAGAGAGGGGGGCTGCGGGCGTCGCCCTGGGTTGTAAACAAGAGCGACTAGCATCTCACCTATCACAAAAGCTTAGCCGTGAGCACTGAGGAAGCCCCACCCAGTCCTACACCCCGGTGTCCCTCTTGGAGCCACGGTGCATGGCCCTCCAGGTGCAGCTCAAAATTTATAGCACTGTCAAAAGATGGGCTGCCATTCCCAAACCTGGGGACATTAATCACAACAATAGCCTTTCCTTAGAGGTCTAGTGCATTCTTGGAACTCCCTCACACTGAGATCCTCTCCAACCCACGCAATAAATGACTATCACGGAGAGGTGGTTTGAGTGACTAAACACGTCTTGAACGCGTGTGAAGGCATATTTGTTTCTACCCGATTCTAGATACTTGGAGAGTTGTAACAGTAAATAAGAATCTATACTGTATCTTGTTTTTATTGTTTTTATTGTTATCATTGCCTTAGAAAACATATTCACAGATGATTTACTGTCTCGTGCCTTGCATCTAATTTGCGTAATTTATACATTACGGATGCTTGATAAATTGTCAATATAACCTGGCAGAGTGAATGTAGTTGTACTA